>VZTR01031138.1:1762487-1776350 GCA_013400775.1 Chaetops frenatus
AAAATAACCCCCACAAAACAACCCATTAAAAAACCACACACACACACACACAAAAAAAAACACCCCAACAAAACAAAACAAAAAAAAAACCCAGTTTCTCTTCATTCTGATTTTAAGGGGACTCAACAACACTAAGAAGCAATGACTGATTGGCAACCATTCTATACTGATAAATACCTGAAAGAATTTTATATGACAGCAGCTGCTAACACCACTACCAGATCTCCAGATAAGAAGAAATCATGCTGGTAACTTTGCAGTCCTAGAACTTCGGAAACATCTGCCAGGTCAAGCTAAGTAATTTTTAAGGAATTCTGGAAGCCTGTGAAAAACCATTTGCTTGATAACATCCCATTGTTACGGTGACTGCAAGAGGCCTCTGTGCAGCAGACAAACAAACAGAAGCTGCTGAGGTGAAGGCAGGCCAAGGGGCCTTGTACAGTCACACAGCAGCAGGCAATGGGCACTGTCATGCTGAAAGTCTTCAGTGAGTGGAAGCAGTGGCAATCCTGAGGAAGAGCTGTGCTGCCACAAGGAAAAGGACTCACCTAACTGGCCTTCTGCTTTTCCAAGAGGCTTTGTTCAGACTTGGATCTGTTGGGCCAAGTCCTCAGGAGTAAAAAAGGCAGACTCCTAGACTCGCCTTCTTCTATTCTGCTTAGACACAGCTAAAACACAAGGTCTTTAAAAGAGTTTTGGACATTATTAGAAAAATCAAAAACTCACAATTGCATGAGCAAGTGTCAAAGTTCTCAAATACAAACTTTACTGACCAGCTGAATATGAGGAAACACTGGCAGGAAAGCACTGAATATTTCATCTTGCAATGTAACATGCAGTTTCTGGACAGAGTATGAGCTGAGCTGACCAGATTTTTATTATTTAATCATAATTTGCCTGGAGCAGTTATTTCCCTTACAAAACTTCCTAACCATTCCTGTGTGGCTCAGATCTGGAGGTTTGAATCCAGCTACTTCCCAGTGAGAGGCTTCACAGAAGAGATTGTGCAGCACTGTGAGACTCAGGACTGGCAAGTGTGAGTGGATGGGTGGTTCTGAGGATAAATCATGAAAACAGTGGAGTAATTCCTTGTTAAAGCTGTTTTAGTGTAAACCTGGCACCTGAACCTAAGTAAAAGAGAAGAGCATTCCTATAGTCACCTGTAACTCCACGATGGATGGTGTTACTGCTGCCTGGAGACTTCAGTCTCTAAGCCAGATGTGCACAGGTTAAAATCAGTTCCCTTTGTAATAAAATATAAACCCGTAAAGAATAACTCAACTAATGAGCTGTTCTCTTGAACTTCTAATGCAAACTATTATTTCCTGTGATTTTCTACTCTCCTTTAGGTCTGATGAATTATTTAGCCATTTTTGGTTTAGCAGAGGCATCAATAGGAGGTGAAATATGAGGAGAGATGGTCAGTATTAGACAGACATATCAAAAGGGTCACATCTCTGCAGGGTTCCTTTTGGACAGCTGTTCAAAAAAAGTTCTGAAAGAACAAGTGTAACAGGAGGAAGATAAAAGTCCAAATTAGCACAAATAACTCTAAGCAGCATTGAAAAGTAGGGTACAAGGTGCAGTGTCCAGCAGAAATTCAGACCACAGAGAAATCCATGATAAATGATTCACATGCTGCAGAGTTGATAAATGACACAACAGAGCCATTTTAGCAACTGAATGGAGACATTCATAGCTGAAATGAACGGGCCAAGTTTGTGATTCTTTAACAGAACAGGATTTTACATAATTTTGCATGTTTCCTCCTCACTCAAGTTGTGTGAATTCAGAGTATTTTCCTATTCCTTAGGCAATCCTGTTAAACAGCATTAAATTCATTCAGGAACCAACACATATTCCCAATCCCTGCCATTGCCTCTTCTAAATCTGAACTGGGGAGAAATAAAAGCAGAATTACAGAAGGCTTTAAACCAAAACAAGATCCTGACTCAGGATCACCTATCTCACTTCAACTTTGTGTACTTTTATTTTGCCAGGTGTTGTACATTTATTCTACAACCAGAAACTGATAATCTCATTCAGTTTAAGAGGTCACTACATCATCACCTTGCCTCCTGACCCAGCCCAGACACCCTTTAATGTTGGTTCCAGAGACTCAAGGATTGCTCCAGGCTCCTGCCACTTCTCTCCTCAGGGTACTCCACCCTGCAACAGTCACTGGTAGCTCCTGCTGGTGCCAGGTCAGTACTGGAGAAGGTCCCAGGGAAAGATGATCCTTTGGATTATCTGTACAGTGAGCAGGTCTCAGGCAGCACACTGCTTTGTTCCTAGATCATGCAAGTATCTAATTTGCTTTCTGGAAAGTGGGACCATAGACCAGAAAGGGAAGAAGAATCCAGTAGAACCTCTCTTCCCGAAATCAATTGGAGTCAGCAGAGAGGCTGAGCACTGACCCCTCTATCAGCTAGAACAGCAGCATTGCCCCCTCCTACTTCCCCCTGTGCAATTTGGTGACAGAGACATTCCTGTGCTGGGAGCTGGTACTGCCCCAGCTGTGCTCAATTCCTGTCTTCTCCACAACCAGGAGAGCTGATATTGTGAAATTCTGTCTTCACAGAAAATCAGGGCCCTAAATCTGAGCAGAAAAAACTCCTGAACAGTAGTACATCTGCTTCTCCCTCAAAAAAAAACAAACAAACAAACAAACAAACAAACAAACAAACAACAAAAAAAAACTATTCAGGACACAAAGAAGCTGCTTTTAGAACAACCAGATTATTAAGCTTTATCCTGTGACTTGAACAAGTGGAATATTGCAGCTTTAACCTTCTCTGTCATCTGAAGCTACTCACTGATTTTTGTTCAGCTTGACTGTAAATTTCTCCCCCTGGTTGTATATCTTGATGACCAGTAAGCCACTCTTCACATCACTGCAGCCTGTTAAATAAACCATCTGATAGGTAACTCAGAGAAGGAGGAGTCTCTGTGTATACACGTGCAAGGTGTTAGAGTCAAGTTTCTTAAAGGTCCTGGATCAACTGTTAATCATCAAGAAAGGACATGGGGCAATTTTGGAAATCAATTAATCCTGTAACCATCTGGAAGGAAATTAATCTGGAATTGACCACAGAACTGAGAATACTCTGTAGTTCCTTTTGCTGCCAGGTTATACCAATACACTGCATGAAGAGGCACCTATAATTCACGGCCCAGCATCTTCCTGTGCATGTCATACTTTGTACAAAATATGAGTGTCTAGTTTACAGTAAAGCACCCCTGCTTTAACCACTGTGAAGTGGGAAGCAAAATTATATTTATCCCACTGCCAATATCCAAAAGTAGTGGTTTACTGTGCAGAGCATTCTGGCCATGGCTTTGCTGCACGTGACAGGGCACTGAATTGAGCCTCAGGAAATAAGGGAGTAATGGCATTAAGGAAATCCTGTCAGGCATTTATCATTGGAGCAAAGTTGCATCTTATTTTTCTGGGAACCATAACTGGGACTTGGAAAATCTGGCTCTGGTTTTAGTGTGTCTAAGCATTCCTGCACACCCAGCAGCACAGGAAGGCATTCCAGCCTTACAGCTCCATCCTGTGCATGAATAGTAGGAGAGATAATTCCCAATATCACCTCAGGGTTGGGAAGATAAATATTTCAATGTGCTCCAGTGCTAGAGCTCACATACCAATACCAGAGCTGAGGACACAATGAGGTGCAAGGTTATTTATGGAATTAACCATAATAAAAGCATGTTTACAGGCCATACTCCTTTACATCAGCCATTCCTCCTTCCCACTGCCCTGCCCTGCCAGTCTCCCCAGCCAGGAATGGCCTAGTAGGGACCTGGTAACAGCATGTGTTGTTTGAGAGCAGCAGGTACTGCTTTGGAAACATGATGGATTTAGGGACACAGGAATGTAGGATTTTTTTACACAAACAGGACTTTATTGCCAGTCCATTCGCTTTAATGCAAAGTTTGCATGTGTGATAATGCCAGTTTTAATGAGATGCTTCTAATCAGGAAAGATTTATAGGGCAAAAAAAGAATAATCACTACTGGAGGATGATTTTTAGGGAAATAAGAATTTAAGAACTCCTATACTGACTTCTCATGAATTCATACAAGAAAGGATGCACTGCCCTTCACTCTTACTGCATAACATTTAGCACAAAGCCATCCTACACCTTAGTAAAGTAGCAGATTATCCAGAAAATACCAACGTTTTGGTAGGAAGAGAAAGAATACAGAGAGATAAGTCATAGAAACCAAAGCCCCAACATTCCTGACTGTACACTGGACTCCAAGACAAGGAAGGGTTCTTATGTTACAGAAAAGTACAGAGTTTCGTGTGGTGCTATATTAGGGAAGATATTTTACCAGGTGAAGTGTTCAAAGACATTCAGAGGTCCCTTTTTGCTCCTCCTAATGCTAATGAAGCAGCAGTCACTGACAGTCCCCGCACCAGTTCCCTCCCTAGGCAGCATTCCTACCCTACAATCCCTTGCAAGGATTCCCCATTCTCCACCTCAGGTCCTGTTTTGCAGCCAGTTGCATCTGTAGCTCCTCATGGAAAAGTAAAGCAGAGCAGAACTTGGCACAGAAAGCAGAGACAACAATGCAATCAATAAAGGTGATAAATTTGTATATACTCATTGTAAGCAGTCATGCATTACTACACACCACATCCAAAACAAATGCTATTTCTTGCCACTGTGTAAGAAAACCCAGTATGAGTGTGACAGTACAAATAATTCTCTTTTTATTTCACTGGCTCCTGAATGCAGAGGAATTGAACAACAAATGTTTTACTTGAGAGAAACAATGGAAATATTTATAAACAAAAGGAAATTAAAAGGAGGTTTTACTAGATAGAATACTGCAGTTTTTACAGCTGTGACAATGAACATTGTGCTTGTTCTACAATAAAGCTGGTGGTATTTGCTCATGGAAGGACAGCACACATTTTCAGCTCTATGCTCTTCCAAGATGTGGATTTTTTTGTTGGAAGGAAAGTTTGTTCTTCCTTATTTCAAATGCTGAAGTAGATATTTCTTTAAATCAGTTCTCAAAGATCCTTGGCACTTCCTTAGAAGTGTTACCTCATGACAGATTGTCAAAAAAAGGTATCAATCCATCTTACATAAATGGATGGTGAAATGCAAGCTCCGTCAAGAAAACACCTTTGGTATTTTATCAGTTCCTCAGCAGAGGAAGATACCTCCAAAATAGATCCCTCTCCTCCTACACAAAGAGAAGTCATTCCAGTACAGCTAAAAGGTGAATTTGACCTGGTTTACCCAGGGAGATAACTCCAAGAGTCCTTAGTGTTGATTAGTTTCTATATATTAAAATTGTAGTTCTCCAGATTTCTCTGTTTGAATCTTCCTTTCCCTTATTCCTCTTTTCACCTTAAAAACCAAAAGGGATAAGAAAATGTGCATGCCATGCAAAGTAAATGTGGTCTTTTCCCCCCTCCTCCCTCAGCTGAAAGCACTGAGGCCAAGAATTCTCAGGTACTTCTATAATCCATATTTTCCCTAAAATGATGTGTGTCTCTTGTTTCTACCCCACAATAACTATTCCTCAAACAGTAACATCCTTTAATGAGATAGACATTCTAGGGACTCTTTCAAGTCTTAGAAGTGAAACTTCTCACCCCTCACTGGTATTAACAGTCAATCCTGGGAAATCCAGTCCTTCTGGGAAGATCCCTGTGGGCCTGGTCTCAGGCAGGAGGGAAGGCTGGATCTGTGCTTGTGCTTGACAGATCCACTGCACCTGCTGAAGAAATCTGTGTTTTCCTGAGGAGAGCTTGGAGGCTGCTGGAAGCTGGACTCTGCTATTTACTGTGTGTCCCAAATTACTGCTCACTTCTGTAAACAGCAGTGTATTTATTATTGGCTTCAGATCAGCAGAACCCTTCAGACACATTATTTTTCATTTCAGTTACCAAAATATGTCTTAACACTAAGTTAAAAGCCCTAGAGAATTGTGCATTTTACCCATGCCCATAGCTGAAAACAAAACCATTTTGGAAAACAGAGCCATGGCTGGAAAATAAAGTACAAAATATGCAACTGGCTTAAGGTATTGAATAAAAGTAACACCAAACAGTTGCCCATGGAGGCTTTCTCCTGTGATCCTAAGTCACAATGTATTACCAAAAGACAAAGTGATCTTTGGCAGAAAGAATGAAAGACATGATAATAAACCTCAGGTGACCCTCCTCACGCTAAGAGTGGCAGACTCTGCAGCAGGGGCTGTGTTGAGGGAATGCCACAGCCAGAAAAAACAAAGTTAGGAAGTTCATGGTCATTCACACAGCAAAGTAAATTAATAACTGCACAAGGGATGACAAAACATGAACAGAGACATCAAATTGTTGCTAGCAGGTTTTCCATTAGAGTGAGAGGATGAATTTCTCTTTCTAAATTATGCTAATCCTTTTGCTAGCACGTTGCTGGTTCTTTGTGTTTCACTTGAATAATCAAAACTTCGAAGGAAGGTTAAATAAGGTTCCTTCAAAAGAAAAAGCTAGTTAAAAAATTAGGAGGCTTGAAGCACAAAAAGGGGGGGGGGAAAGTAAAAAACAACCCCCAAACAGATGGAAGTCAAATATCTCGCTTTAGGGATGAGTGTTATTCCTGACAATCCAAACCAAATATTTTCTATGGTTTGTTTCAAGACAAGAAAAAATGTGTATATTTAGCATGGCAATATCAGAATGCTCTCAGCATTATTTTGGGAGACATTTATAGACTGTGATAGGCTTCCAGAAAGACAAAGTATTTTAGTAACATGTCTTTATATCTGTCATGAAGAATCTTTCACAAGTGCTGTTAAAAACCCCTGGCCAAGAAACAGTGTTAAGGCTCTCTTTTATAATCTTCATTTGTTTGAATGATAAGATTTAATACACACACTTTTGAAAGTAACTTCCAGCAAGCAGCTAACACATCCTACGATAATGAAGATGGGTAGAAAAACTCATTAAAATCACATCTTACCACATGAAAATTATGATAACTTATATACAGGCTAATTATTTAATAATGTACAGCTGTTAAATTAACTACTACTAATTACTATTAGAAATTGCTACCAGAAATTCATAGGGTTTCAGAAATGCAAGATATAACTGTGGTGCAAGTGGAAAGCAGGAATACATCCCCAGTTTTGTCACAGATCTTAATTTGTGCCATTTTTTCCATGAAGACCTATAATCTCATTAAACATTCCATTATAAACTGTCTAACATTTGGTTTCATCCAAGACATCCATCTTTAACTGAAGGAAAACATAGTCAGGGTTTTAATTTAGGAAAACATTCAAGTGCATACTTAATTTTTCCCCAGTCACAAAAATTCTCAGCTTCTGACTAACTTTAAGTGGGACAGATTAGTGCATTTAAAGATAACTCCATGGCCAAGACTGTCCCAATGAGTTTCTCTTCTCTGACCACTCTGGGTTGCATCAGCCCTTCTTTCTCCCTCCTCTACTACCCAAGACCATGAACAAGGGACTGAATTTTGTCAGCTTTGAACAGAGTAGAAGGCAGAGTGCTCAGCTCTCTGAGCAAAACAGTATCTTCACTAAATCCCCATTCTTTCATGAGCCAGTGTGAAGGCAGACACCTCCTGTAAGCAGACCTGAATCCCAAATTAGGCACCACAAACCAATATTGTAATAATCAGGAGTTCATCAGGACTGTTTTCCTCAAGATGGCAAATACAGGACTGTGGTGTCCAGTAGCTAAAACACTTGGAAAAGAAGTTGGAGATACTTGTTTCAGGGCTTTCATACCTTGGTGCAATTTAAACCTTCTTCTGCAGAAATTTAGAGACCAGGAACCTAAGAGTCTGCAGAAAGGTAAAAGTAACCCTAGAGTTTCATCTGCACACATGGGAACAGGAGAGTCCTGAGCTTGATTTCTGATGCCTTGATTACTGCTTTGGTTTTACATCCACCACGACTTGATATAAAAAGAGTAAATAATCTTGAAGTCTTAGACCTGAAAGACACTGTGTGACTCTTTCAGTACTGTTTAAAACATATTAAATAGTTTGCTAATAGGTGAAGAAATTCTGCAAGAGCACTAACACTTTTGAAACGTTGATTAGCTAGGAAAACCCAGCCATGATTAATTTCCTCATTTTTAATGGCTCCCTATCTGCCCCCTACTTTCCCCCAAAAACATTTTGCTGTTCTTTTAGCACACAGTGAGATTTCACAGAGAGCCTTCCATAAAATGAACCTCCTCAAGGCTATTTTGTGAAAAGCATGACATTCATTTTGCATTTATGGTAATGTTTAAATAAATACTCTCTGCAAAGTGTTTTGCAAGACCCTGGAGTGCTGCACAGAGTGGAGAGATGGCTTCCAGTCATCTTCAGCACAGAGAGCAGATTAACGTGGCACAGCAGCCAGGGAGGAACAGAGAGAACTTACTGGAATGACACTCCTGATGTGATAAAGATCCTAACAATAGCTATTAAAGAGGTCGAGAGCTATAGAGAGATAAGTTGTAAGAGCTGGAGACTTTGAACTGCTCTCTCACTACCTTTGAGCCTGTGCTACCACAGGTGTGCAAAGTTGCATTGAGGGATGCACGTTTGTCCAGGGGAGGAGGTAAAAAAACCCTCTCAGATATAATTGTGAATTGCACAAATCCATCTGAGGTTGAAATAAATTCTCAAAGGATTTGTTTAATCAAAACCAACAAAAGTACATCAGTGGTTTTCCTTTAGTTCATGGGGAGGGTTGAAGGGAATGGGGCTGGGGTGGTAACTAATGCATTATCTCTGTATCTCAAGGGATGGTAGCCCTGAAAAACATTATTTATTTAATAAAAGAAATAAAATATTAATTTTTTCATCCTGGCAAAGCAAACATATCGAGCATTTTCTGTTGCATTTATACTGAGGTGAGTCAACAGGATTGGAGATTCAATACTATTAAAAATAGATAAATATGAGATTTCCTTCTATATTTTGGAGAGTTATACAAGGCTTAACAAGCACAGAGCAACACTTTCCCTCCTGTTATTGTATAAGAGATGTGACATTTGCAACAGGCTGGGAAAGAGGTTCTCTGTGGATACAGGAAGGAAAGCTTTAGAGATTGATCAAAAGCCACTAAAGCCATGAAATGAGGACTCCATTTTGACACAAGCCTCAAAAAGAGGAGCAATAGGTGGGATGTGATGAAAGGTATAAGAAGAACATCACAATGAAATATTCAGTGCTAGTGAAAAAATTGCAGTGCACCTCAGATTAGTTTGAAACAAAGTTATTCAAGAAAAACCAAATTTGGGATACAAGGCTTGAGAGAGGGTTTTCTGCTATTGTTTTAGATGTTAAAAAAATAAAAATTAACAGACGAAAAAGACTGCAGTTGTCAAAAAGAGATGCCAAAATTCAGGTCAGGATTTCAGAAGAATGGAAGTGACAAAAGTATGGATTTAAGGGGCCTGAAACAGAGATCAGATATTTAACACTTGGAGGAGAATGGAAAGAGATCTAACTAAGAAGAGTAAGTCAGGAGCCAAGAGAAGACCAAAGACTGACATTGTAACCAAAAGTAAGGAGGTGAAAACATGAAGAAAAATGCTTGAAACACTGAGATTGATGAGGAGGTAGCTCTTTAAAATGGCTGAAAATCCCCAGTGGTTACAGGCAGACAAAAAAGCGAGGAAAGGGATTCCAAGGCCTGAAGTGAAGAGGAGAGACCAAACCCCCAAAAGACAGATTTTCCAAGAGTTTTTGCTAACTTGGATCTTTGCTTTACCCTCATTACAGTCAGTAGTTACACACAGAGCTGGCAACAAGCTGGCAGTGCTGCATTTACTGCATTGCACATCTGTGTCACTGCTGCTCATCCCCAGCCTCACCCTGGAGCCCCCAGAGACAACAGGACAGGGCAGGGGTTTATGGGGGATATTCCCTGTCCCAGAGCTGGAGCTGCAGGAGAGACAGGTCTGTGGGCTCACCATGCATTTCTTTACCACATTTAAGGCAGAGATCCAGTTTCATTTTCAGTCATTCAACCACCAGCAATTTACAGTGACACCGGATACCTTCTGGCTGCAGCTCCCAATTAATCTGAGGAATTTGAGAGCTTGGCTGTGCTGATGGTGTAAACAAGCCAGTTAGGAGCACGTCAGGCTTTGTTCAGCCAGGAATCACATCCTTGTTATGAGCTGAAGCATCACACCTGCTCCTTTTAGGTTAACTGACAAATTGCTGCCATGTAAATCTGCAGCTTGAATGTAAAACCAAGCCTCTCCCGAGGCTGACTGACAACGTGTGAGAACGGGAAATGGCAACAAAAAACAAACACACCAAACTTGTGATAGCTCACATGGAAAGATGTCCTTGCACCCGGGAATGTAACTCTGTCCCTGAGGCAGGATTTCTCACAATAGATTTCTCATGTAGATCATGTATGTCTGTATCCCAACACAGACAGAGGAGTTTCTCTAAAGGGTCTTATTAATTACAAAAGCTGAAATAGAGGAAATTACCAGTGCCACCTCTGGTTCCCCAGAGAAATGAGTTAAATAATGTCTGGCAGTCATTAGAAATGTTGGACCTTCATTCCAATCCCAGTAGCATCCAGGCAATGGCCTGTTGTAATTACCCACACACACACACTCCCACTGTCACTGGATATGCAGCAGTGGGAGCAATTTCCACAGGAACTGTCTTTTCCTTCTGGAAAGCCCAGTCATGCCACCAAGGACATGGCTGCCTTGGCATTCCTGCCCCACCTGGAGACACAAATTCACAATATTGACTGGGCTGTGATACAGTGTCCTTTGCACGCTCTGTGGCTCCACAGTCCCAGGCACAGCTGAGGAAGATGCAGATCTGCTGCCTATTGTACCAGTCGGTCCCAGCTCATCTCCCAAATCCCCCTGGTAGCTTTGGGGGTGCAGTAAGAGAGTGGAAGTCCTGAGACTATATCAAAATGCTTTCAACCTCTTCAGGCATGGGAAATATTCAATACTGTATTTGGGGTGTAAACCTGTCAGCTGAGAGAGCTTTCTCACCTGATCCTGAGGGTTTTGGCTGCAAGTCTCTGGGCAGCTTCTGATGGTGTTTTACAACCTTCACTGTAAAGTCTTCTTCCTTATAGCTACTCTAAATGTGGCTTTGTCTGATTTTCTGTGACAGTCCCCATGTCCTTCAAGTTTGTGTCCTGCCTGGGTGACTACCTGGGCATGGGCACAAATCAGATCTAAATCCTCTTTTAATATCCAACATCATATTCTGTCTCTTCTTACAGATTCTATGCACACTATTAAATAATTTAAGTCACATTCAGCCAAACAACATTTGATGGGGTTTACCATTATGCACTTTGTTAAAGTGCATTAAGCTGAATGAGGAATAGTGGCTGAAGGCATCTATTTAAGGAGTTTGAAACAGAGCATGGACAAAGGCAGTGGCATACAAACTGCAGTGCCAGAATCCTTCCTGCTCCTTCTAGTGCCAAAACCCCAGGAACCAGCATATCCCATCCAGTCTTTGAGTTATGCAACAGTGTGCAAAAGCTGCTGCCTTTAGAGCTGTTCAAGGGTTTCTGGCTTGATCTCAGACACACTGACCATGACTGGTTGCCTTAGGAAGAGCAGCTCTTCCTATCATCTGGTGGACCTCATTCTGCAATATTATAACACACCTGCCCACTTGTATTGCTCAACATGGAAAGCTAAACCAGAGGCCAGAATGGTATTTCCTCTGATGAGAAGTCAAGCTGCAAGGTCCTCAACAGCTATCAAACTGTGATGTGTGCACAGCTGAACCTGAGGGGAGAAAAACAATCAGATTTTGAAATTTTGCAAGTTGTAAAACCTAAATTCTAAAGTCCTGTATTTTCCCACTTATTTTAAAATTGATAGCTCTAAGAAGGCAGGCAGAGGGAAGATGTACATCTAACATCTAATAAATCATGATTCTCAACTAAAAATTATAGATCTTAACTTATCTGAATGAATATTTAAGAATTAAATAAGTAGTCAAGACACAATGAAAAGAGTTTTAAGTATGATTATATTATATATAGTTTTACTTTAAGATTAAAGTAGGATAAATCACTTAATCCATCAAAATCAGATAAGAAAGGAGCTTCCTGTTCTATAATTTAGTGAGTTTCAAAAATAGAACTTAATTGCCTGAAATTGTGCTCTGATCCATATGCTTCCATGGACAAATGCAATTACTGCTTCTTGTAAACAAGCTAATTGATGTGAGAGAATATAGTTCAGAATATCTTATATGTGAGCCTTTCACAAAAAGCACAGAGACTTGAGCTATGATCAATAAATACAATAGCAGATAAAACTACATCAGCATCAGCTGAGCATCTAGTTCAGTTTTCCTTAAAATAATAAAAACCTTTCCTCTCACATAGCAAAATAAATTAACTGTTCAAGCTCTTGAAAAAAATTCTCACTAGCACAAAAGTAAAAGCCTTTTCTTAGAGAAGGCAATCAAAAACCTTTGAGCAACTCCAGGATCTGAACTCTTATCCGTGACTTCTCAGTTATTACACAGACGCCTCTCAGGACAGAAGCATCCAAAATGGCAACAGCTATATTGCCAATAAAATAACAAATGCTAGTAATTCCTGATTTTTGCCATCAGACTAGTAAATCAAGATGGCACAAAAACCTTGTGATCAACCAATCAGACGTTTTCATGAAGAAAAAGGTCATGGGATTGCAGTTAATTCATTCGTCCTTGAACTGCAGGGTGACAGTGGCAAAATACACTGTGTGAGGATGTTTCAATCTGTGTACTGCATACTTTATCTCCTGGCTGTCTACTTTCTAAACCCAAGAGACACATCCCCTCATATGCTCCCATCTGATGTCACCTTTCCTGTTGTATCAGCCAAATATGCAATCTTACTGAAAAAAAATTCTTTCAACAAGGTGTGTTTTGTTGCTATTAATTATAAAACTCCGTAAATCAGTCTCCTCAAAGACCAAAATGAATTTCAATCTAAATTCCTGATTCCAGTTTAAAATTATTTTTTAAATCACATTAAATATGATATATTTAGTTTTAATTTCTTGCCCCTTAATTCCCTTTTTGGCTTTCTCCAAAATGTGATTTGCCCAAAAGTGACACCCACACAAGTGGGTGGAAAGGCTAAAATTTTCTGTTTACAAACTGTCTCTGAACAGTTGATACACTTTACAAAATGTGTTTGGCACTGGGTGAATACAATGTATACACATCACAAAATGAGAACAACTTGTCAAGATTGCTTTCACATAAATTATTTGTCAGTTTTCTTTTTCCACATAATACATATTTCAAATTATGCTGAGGTCATTAGACAGGTACTGAATCCCCTGAGTTTTGCATCAGGTTGTATACATCCAGCATATAGAGCTGGCTAAATAAATCACAAATATCTTCAGTATACCATTAATTTCTTAAATTTTCTGTTTTAATGCCTAAACTCTTTGAGAAATACTATTGTCCCCTCTTCATTTAGATCTAAATCCTGTTCACTTGTAAACAAAACAGAAAATTAAAGAAGCATTGTACCAAAATTACATTTCTTTTGTTCTCTGGATACATCATAGAATCATCAAGGTTGGAGGAGACCTTCAAGGCCATCCAGGCCAAGCACCAACCCAGCACCACCATAATCACCCCTAAACCACATCCCCAAGTGCCACACCCAGAGGCCTCCTGGACACTTCCAGAGACAGCGACTTCACCACCTCCCTGGGCAACTTATTCCTATGCCTGGCCACTCTTCTAGTGAGAAAAAACAATTAAATATCTAATGTTTCAGTTGAGACATGGCAGGACATATCGACCCCTGCTACATCCTAATTTCAGGGAGTTGTAGAGAGATAAGCACCCCCCCCCCCCC
>VZTR01031138.1:1776425-1788608 GCA_013400775.1 Chaetops frenatus
GGTAAACACCCCCAGCTTTGTCAGGCACTCCTCATCAGAGGTGCTTTCCAGACCCTTCCCCAGCTCTGTTCCCTTCTCTGGACCTTCTCTAGCTCCTCAATGTCTCCCTTGCACTGAGGGGCCAGGACTGGACACAGCACTCCAGGAGTGGCCTCAGCAGTGGCCAGCACAGGGGACAGTCACTGCCCTCGTGCCAGTGCTGGCCTCACTGTTCTTGATACAGACCAGATGGCTCTGGCCTTCTTGGCCACCTGTGCACACACTGGCTCTTCACCTTACTGGACCTCATGCAGTTGCCCTCAGCCCATCAACCCAGCCTGTCAAGATGTCTCTGGAGAGAGAGACCAAGATGTGATCTCATTCTGCATAAAATATGGGAGAACAACGACATTTCTTGGGTTTGCTGCCATGAAATGCATCCCACTGATGACTTCCTTGCCATTTCCTAATTGAGTAGAGCAGCAGAGCAGCCAGTTTGTGGGAACAGTTTCTCACACATAATTTCAGCACTACCTGGGAGACTCAGGCACTCCCTGCTCCAAAGGACATTTCTGGCAGTCAGAGACCCCAGGCAGAAGGGCTCACCTTGCCTTCACAAGGATGGCCAAGAGACCTGCAACATAAACAAACACATTGAGGACCCTCTCTGAGCTCCCAGCAGCTTCCTTGCTCTCACCTTGTGAAAGGATTTTCCCAATGTCCCACTGCTACCACGGTGCTGGCTGAAAAGTGAGCTACTGTGCACTCACAAGCTTCTGTAAAGGAGCAGTTTCCCATGAACAAAACTGCTGGCTGGGATTATTTGTACTTGCAATGCTCCACTGCACAGGATTGAGGGCTTTTAACTGTTGCTGCAAAGAGCATCTATTCTATGTGAAACCTCACAGAAGGAGCCTGACACCAGGTATAATTTCTTACAGATATTGCAATACTCCCACCTGTATATCCTGCCAAAATATTTGCAACCAAGTGCATTTGACTGAAAACTTGGCATAGGACTTCCATTAATTATTTTCAATTCACTGGATAGGTAGATTAGTCAGGGAAAAAGCACAATATATGTGGGCAAATCAGTGAGCCAATCACTGGCAGATGCCTTGCCTCAGAATTAAAGTATTTTGACCTTACAGGGCAGATAGTTTAAGGAAAATGGAAGTTTAACAACAACGCCTCAATTGCAATCAATACACCACAGGTGAAAGGCTCTCTCACAAATGAAGGCAATCTCAACACAGTGAAACAACAAGCTTTTAATACAGACAACAGCATCTGGCTACTGCAAATAAAGACAAAGAAAATGTGTGCTTTCACATTAGTTTGCACAGGTAAAGTGAACATCAGGCTGTTCCTCCAAATCTGCTAAAAAAAAATGAGATGGAGAGGCTGCAATGAAAGGCCTGGAAAAGACATCTCTTTATCTTTAATCATCCTGGATCTGCCTGGCCTCTGCCTGCCTCAAGGACAGATATTTACTGAGGGAAGCTGGCAGGCAAGATCATTTCACCAGACCTTTGGATCTGACAATGTTACAAGAGGGCAAACACTACCTAACACCAGTGCTAGTTCAAAATAAAATCCTTCCCACCGCTTAAACACACGCTGCATTTTCTAACAAGTGGAGCAATTCTTTCATTCTAGATGTGCTCCATTCCCAGCCAGAGCAGTGCTGATGCTCAGCAAGTGCTTGTGACAGGAGCACAGCTCTGCTGGGGCTCGTTAGCATTCCCACGTTTGCAGACTGCTCTGCTTGCTCCTAGCACTGCTCAGCTCATGCCACAGCTGTATTTCACTCAGTGCTGTGCTGGTAAAACTGCTGTTACAGCCACAATGTGAGCTTTGGCTCATGGAAAGAAGATTGCAGAGTGGATATCATATCTTATGGCACAGCAGTTAAAACAGCTGGGAAATTCAGACACCTGATAATGGGACTGTCAAATGCTTTTCCACATTTCCCAATTTCCATTCCTCTAATGAAAAACATTCCCTCTGCCTTCACATCACACCTCTCTTATTCTCTTATCACTTTCCATAAATCACTCTTCCATTCTCTGGATGAATCAGAACTTTTTTGTCTAGGTACCTGAAAGCCTGTCATGACCATCTAGTGTAGAAATGACAAGCACAAATGCAGCCCAGGACATTGCACAGTCACACACTCAGCTGTAAGGCCCCTTCCAACCCAGGCTATTACATGACCTATGGTGCTCTTGGAATTGTTTCAGTCTTCGTGGAATCTGACAGAAAATTTGCTTTTAAAAGATATTAAACAGCTTGTTAGGAAATAGTAATCAACTGATTTTAATCATATCACTGGCAAAATACTCACACTGCCTTTTAAATGGTGGAAACTCACATTTAACTGGCCTACATTCAATGGTTAAAAAATAATATTATACCAAAATACTTTATAAAGCAAGAGTCACAGTAACCAGAGGCTGTTCTAATTTATGTCACAACAGCTTGAAACAACAAACTAAACTGACAGATATTACTCAGCATACACACTTGCAAAGGTATTTCACTGTATACTAGTGGATTCTAATAAACTTAGACATTCTTCTCAAGGAGAATATTCCCAGAGATTATCAGATCATGTTGGATAGAAAAAAGTGCAGCTTATATAATACCTTGGCAGTTCTGACAGCCAAATAACCTTTCCTCAGTTATTTTTCTTTTTATTGTTATTTTTTTAAATGATTAATTACTATATTTTAGCTGGTTTTCTACTCTTATAATAGGAGGGTTAGATGATCCAGCACATAAAGGAGTTATGTAACACTTCCATGATGTCAAGTAGACTCAATGGATGCAAACACCCTTTGAAGAGGCCTCCCTGGTTGGTTTAAATCTCTGCAAAGCATAATACCAGCCCCATTCTAACTGCAGTACAAAGGGAAATTTGGATGTGATTGAGATCATCTGACTACAGATGCCAGAACAGTTGTATTATATAATGCATGTGAGCACAGCTGCTTCCTTATCACAAGACCCAAGACAAATAATCACCCTGGAAAGGCAGAGTTGACTTCCCTCCTGCCTCCTGATAAATCCTCCTGGATGGGGTACTTTTCATGGGTCACTCAGCACAGGAACTGTCCAGAGCACAAGGCACAAGGAACTGGTACCAAACCATCCCTCCTTGACTGTTATTTTCCACAGGCAGCAGAAAGGACATTCACTCCGTTCCTTGAGGTACATTTATGTGGAATAACACAATTAATTTCTCCAGGAGCTAATGGGATGCAGCCAGCCAGACCCTGATTTGGGAGAACCTAGGGTGCCATTTGCCAGGCACCCCTGTGCAATGAGTCTGCAGGAAAGCTCTCACTCAGACAAAGGGAGAAAGCCATTTCTAATCTACTTTTGACCAGGGAACACCATATTATTGAGTGAGCTCTGCCATTTAGTCCTAATAAATACCCCTGGATTTATTGGAAGTGGAAGTGGACTGGATTTATTTAGTGGGAGACCACTAGGATGTTATCAAGACCTACCCAAACACACTAAAATTTCAGTATTACTGGGTACACATGGCATACAGATTTTGATCAGCATCAACCTCCTAAGACAGGGTGCAATGTAAAGTACCTAGACAGAAGGAACCACATTTTAAGCAGGATTTTACTCACTTTCAACCTATGATCACTCTAATCCAGCTGTGCTTCACAGGTTTCCATTTTGAAACCTACTTCGATAGTTTGCCGTTCAGAATACATGTGAAAGGAAAAAAATGTTCCACTAGTCAAGATTTTATTACTTGACTTGAAAATTCCAGTGCGATAAATACAATTTTAAACCATGTTTTCCTGTAATTCTCACAGAATTTTCTGCTTTCTGTGTGAATATTCTCCAGTTCACATGATGGTCATCTTCCACACAACAAGTGCTTATATATTTAGGGGTTGAACACAAAAGATCTGTGTCCAAAGCTGAGAGAGTGAATGGCAACACAACTCCTTCAGCCTCTGGGGTGCTCAGCAAACTGAAAAGAGTGAAGGAAATTGGTTGGTTCTAGCACGAATCAGATGTTAGTACTGGACTAAAACTGATTCTGTTGACTGAAGGCTGGACAACACATAGTGACAGTGAGGAGAGAAGAAGAAAGATTTCAAAGACAGCCTCTGCTGTCAGAAATCCAAAGGCTTCACTCAGAGATGGGGGAATCTGAGAGAGCAAAGATGGCTCAGTGATGTATGAAAGAAAAAGAGTTTGGCAGGGGCTTCATTTCTATTCTCACACAAGTCTGGGAACCCTTTGAATTTTTTTTTTTTTCCTTACAAGGTGACTTTCTATAAATTATACACAAGATTCTCCCTTTGTGACCCTAGCATAAAAATACAAAGCCCCAATCAGATTTACATTCATTGGAGGATATCAGGTTGCTGTTCTCCTTCAGGTGCAATATCAATGTACCTAAACCATTCTTCCCAATCTGTTACCAACAAAAGGTTTATTTACAGTTCAAGACTTTGATTTTAACTGGTCTAGAACAATTTCCTTTCCATATTCCATAAAGGTGAGAATAGAAGGTATACAGGGTACAGGAAACTGTTATGAAAAAATCCCCAGAATGGGCTTTGCCCTACAGGATGTTGCCCTCTGGTCTGGTTTCTGGCAATACTGTAACCTGGCTGTCAACTATCCTGACCTGTGGCTATTGTCACACTTTCCCAAATCATCCACAAGGTGCTGAATGAACTCGTCATAACTTATTTCTGTTATGCAACCATGTGAAGAATACAACTCTGTATCATGGTCTGATGGCCCAAAATAACTGAAGAAATGACTCAGTATCCAGGGAAAACTTTCAAGCTTGCAAAAACATGACATTTTCCTGGAAAGCAACTGTTAAACTCTGACTAATGCATTCTCCACTTTTCTTCTCTCTCTCTCTTTTTTTTTTTTTTTTTTTTTTTTAATCTATCCATACAGGTTTTGAAGCTCTGAATGCTCCTGGGCACTGAGAACAATGTGAAGTGAAGACTGTCAAATGATGTCTGAGCAAGTGGGAACTCAGGCAGGACAACACTGTTATGTGATATTTTGGGAAGATTTTGAAGAAGTGTAGCAGTCCAAGGGCCTAGAGCCAGACATTTCCTTTCTGCCCAGGCAGCCCATAATGCCAGAGCACCTATTAGATGTCCTGGAAGGACTGAAGCTTGGCCTCCAAGTGATCTGCTTCTGCAAGCACAGCTCTTAGACTGGATAAGCCATCCTGCTGCCTGGCTTTGAGTCCCACGTGCTCCTGGCAAACCAAGAAGAGCAGTTCTGGGGACTTCAGGAGTCATGGCCCTGACACACAAACCTAAGAAAAGCAAAGCTTCTCTCTCTTGTCCCTCCATTCCAGCTGGAAAGTCCCCCAACACCACACCCAGAAATGTACCTGGAGTGAAGTAAAACTAGGTGAGAGTGAACCTTGAGTGTAACTAAATATTAAGAACCAGAAGGTGTCTCCCTACCATGTTAAAAATTGTGGTTGCCTACCCAAAAGAGGGAAAATATATATCATCCCCATGAAGAACTTACCTAGAATTTACCTCCAGGAAGATAAAGATCTGTGAATGTGACAGAAAAAGTTTAAATTTGTGAAAACATTCTGATATATAGCCCTCATTTTGTTTCAGGCTACTTCACACTATTCCAGTGTCCTGCATTAAATAGCCCCCACATTCTAGGTACACATCATAGCAATGCCACAGAATTTACATAAGAAACTTCGATGTAGAGCTTAACACAAAGTAGTACCACCTGAGCATGCTACAAGGTCACAGACACCTGGAGGAAGACATGCACAACCCCGTTTTGTTGGATATAGCTTTTCAGCCTGAGCTAAAGAGGTCAGCAGGCTGAGAACCGAGGTGTTCTACTCTGGCCTGTCTGCCATGGAGGAAGACTTGGGCAAACCCCTTTCCCTCTCTCTTTCTCAGTGTATGTGTTCCTGACATAGTTAAACAGGATCACCAGCACAAAGACACAGCAAGAACTTCTGAGACTCATAGTGTGTCCTGAAACTTTCAAAAAACCACCACTACTGCAGTCCTGACTTTGCATACCCATCATGAGAAAATTGCCATATATTCTTATCAAAGCCAAAGAGCTGCTAAAGACAACAAGTATTGTAATAGATGAGCAGGAACTTTAACTGCCTGAGCCAGCAAGGGAAACTCTTTTCCCACTGACATGGCCTCCAGCTATGTATGGATGCGTCACTTTGTTTTCTCCAGAGCAATGGTGACATTTTAGATCGTCTGTTGTGCTATAAATGGAATAAATACTGTGATCTGCTGAACATTTGCTACCTGGAAGGCCATTTCCTGGTGCCTGAGTCATTAACTTCCTTGGATGACATTGCCACATCTGTAACAAAAAGATGTAATGTGCTGCTAATTTACAAGGCTGCTGTAGTGCTGATATTTTAAACTACTCAGGTGTGAACAGCAAGGGCTGGCTGGTGTTTGAAATCCCTTCAGCAGTATTAGCTCGCTGTGGGTGATATTTGAAGCACTTGTCTCTGAACTGGAGAAACATGGATCTGACAGATGGAACACGGTGGATCAGGAATTGGCTGGGTGGTTGCACACTAAGAGTTGTGGTCAATGGCTCGACATCCACATGGAAAGGAGTAACAAGTGGTGTTTCTCAGGGGTCAGTTCTGAGACTGGCACTGTTCAACATCTTTGTCAAAAAACACAAAGTTCTGCTATACTGATTTTACAACTATAGTATTAAATTATTCAAAACTAAACAGATACATGCAAGGCTGTCAAAACACTCAAGAAGCTTTTCTCAAGTTCAGATCTGTAGCTACATGTCCTCCATGCAGGCTGACACTCAATAAACACAAGAACAAGAAATCAAGAAGTCTCTTTACTCATTACTTATTACTCCAGTGCTCACCCCTTTGGCTGGGAAGAAGAACAATCCCCTGCTACTAATCCCAACTCTCTTCTTTCAAAATACAGAATGTAAATGAGGTTTGCTGCAGATAATGATGTTTCTGTTATTAGTAATACCCTGAATAACTTCAAACCCTGACTGGGAATTTAACTCCTGGGGACTTGGCTTAGCAGGATCTCCTTTTATATAGCCAGCTCAGTGCAGAGTGTGATGTGACTTCAGAGTCCTCTCCAGGGACACTGAGAGGCCTGCACGCTTCATCACAGGTTATTACACACTCAAATTCACTGGGCTGAACATCTGTGAACAATATATATAGCTTCAAAACATCCATGAAACTCTCCAATCTGTCTGCAATTATTCAACTGTAATTCTGAAGGCATTTGCTGACAGAAAATAGGAATTTGGTATGAAATCCTTTTCTTATGTGTTGTTTCTCTGGCTGTCCACAGAGGCTGAAACAGAGGCTTTCAATTTAAATTTTAAGACACAATTTTATGGTGGAAATAAGCTGGCCAGCTTGAGTTGCAGTGGTAGCATCCTCCTGAGTCAGTTACCTGGGTAGGAGATCCTTTTATCTTCACAAAAATGACTCATTTACAATGGCCAGGACTCGTAACAGTCTGTGTTGGGGTTACCAGCAGGAATAAACCACGGCTTCTTCACCCAGTTACCTGCTCACCATGAGGTTTGTGTCTCCCATGGCAGCCATTCTTAGCAGTGGAGAGTGGAGGCACAGCCAGGGGGATGCAGCCTCTCTGGAGCTGTTTATCTTTCTGCATTGGCCACACTGAGACTCCTTCCCCTTCAGGAAAGCTGCTAAACTTACATGAAATAAATCTGGGCCAAGCTATTCCAATTTGCTGAGCCCCAGAAGAAGATAATATTAAAGGAGGCATGTCTTGAATAGGACTTGCAGTGTGTTTTCATTTGATTCTTTTTTTCTGTAACAATGGGGACTTCACAGGAATTGAAATTTTATTTAAATATAGATTTTGGTGAAAGCCATTTTTTAAATTATAAGCACTTGAATAAGTTTTAAATATTTTCAGAATGTTTCCTTTTTTCTTCATGAAATTAATGCTATACTTCCTTGCATTTAATATCCATTGAATAGCTTAGACATTTCTAAATAGAAGGTGGATTTTATATTTAAAACATTCATAATTTCTTTCCTATCAGAAAATATGCTTGGTAAAATTAAAAAAAAAAAACAAACAAAAAAAAACCAACAACAACAACAAAAAAAAACCCGAAAAAAAAAATGTCTTTGGAACATGAAGTTCTCCAACTGTGGAATTTCCTAAAAGCCAAACAAAGGAAGTGCTGCCAAAATCTTCACTGCCTCTTTGGAAAACATGTAGTTCATGCAGTTCAATAGATTTCAATCAATTTGATCAGATAACATTTCATCTAATTAATTCTAGACAAATTCATGTGCCTTCAACAGAGAATTGGCTGAAGACTGAGGCTTTCGTTAGATAATATAAAGACAAACCAGTTTATTATAATGTTCCTTGGGGTGATAAACCTACAATGACCTTAACCATGATTTTTTTCTGTCAGTTCAAACACATAATCTTCATTCCTGGTTAGCCAGGTGATTTAGTGTGTTCTTCAACTGCCCAGCAGCAGATTATTTCATTTATGCCTTCCATTTGTTCTTCCAACATTGTTGATCCAGGTAATAAAGAATCAGGTTCACAGCTATTATCCCTAGTTAATCCTTCATAATTGTCTACATGTTAAATACTGAATAACATTTAAATCAGTACCTTCACTGTGTGCATCAGGCAAATTCAAAAAAAAGAAAAAAAAAAGACATTGACTGACACACAGGCAATTTCAGATTTCAATTCTCTAAAAATACCTCATTTAGAAGCATTAGGTAAATGCAGACAATGTCCCTTGTCCTTCTATGTAACTGTTGGTTTCTGCAACACATTGATGGTACTTTTAAAAAAATGTTCTCCCTCACAATAGGAAGAAAACCATAAATGTCAGGAGTTGCCCTCAGAGGCTGTTTGCACACAGGCAAACCTTGCTTGAATACAGGTACCTTGTTTTGTCCTTCATTACTCACCTGAATTATGTTCTGCTCCACTTGACCAATATTCAATGCCAAAATCTGTTTTCTTCCAAGGGATGCTTTTTTATTAGACCTTGTATTCACAGAGAGTCTGAAGAAACTGAACCCTGACAAAAAAAGAAGGCAAGAGGGATAGAAGGTTTAGTTCAGTACTAATGAAACCCAAGGTTTTTATTCCTCATCATTGTCATAGATGACATCAGAAACACTGAACAGCAATGGTAAGGAATCACAAAATCCTAGAAAGGTTGAGGTTAGAAGAGACCTCTGGAGACCACCTTGTCCAACCCTCCTGCTCAGACAGGGTCACCTAGACCTGGCTGCCCAGGACTGTGTCCAAACAGCTTTTGAATGTCCCCAAGGATGGAGACTCCACAGCCTTCCTGAGTGACCTGTGCCAGTGCTCGGTCACCCTCACAGTGAAAAAGTGTTCCCTGATGTGCAGAGGGAACCTCCTGTGTCCCAGTTTGTGCCCATGGCTTCTTGGCATGTCACTGACACCAGTGAAAAAGCCTGGCTGCTTTCTCCTTACACCCCCTTGGATATCTGCACATCAGGGGATCCCCCTGAGCCTTCCCCTCTCCAGGCTGGGCAGCCCCAGCTATCTCAGCCTTTGTGAGGTGCTCCAGGCCCCTAAATCCTCTCAGAGCTCCCTTATCATCCTTAATCATCTGAGAGATCCTCTGCTGTACTCTCCAGTAGCTCTGTATCTTGACTAAGTAATTTCAGTAATTATTAAACTACTTTTTTTTTCAGGCGGTCAGAGAGTACAAGTGGAAGAAGTGATATGATCTCAAGCACAAAAAGAAGTAAAAATATGTAAAAAAAAAAAGACAAAGAAGAGATACACACCAAGGTGAAACAAAATTGTCAGGTGAAACCATCATCTTTTGTTCTACCTCAACCAGAAACTTAACAGTACACAAAAAATCTTGCTTTAAGAGTGTCCTCCAGTGCCTGCTAGGGAGGGACTATTGGAAGGTGACATTTTCTTTTTCTTGTGACTGGTTATGTGCCCTGGGAAATGTAAAAATATCACCAAGGTATGCATAAGAGAGGAGTTAATTAGTTTAACTTCCTGATGGGAATACATTAACAGTGTAATAAGATGCTCAAATACTCGTTTTATTATTGTCCCTGCCAAAATAGTTGTTGGAAAGATTTTTGTGATACAAAACTTTCATCCTCCATATGGAGATCCAGATGCTGACTCTGAACTTTGTATGGCAGAGGTCGCTGCAAAGAGTCAGCCTCTAGATCTCAGAAGTGGCACCTCTGAGCCTGTGACTGGAAGGATCCTGTGTCAGGATCGATATCTATTGACAGCTTCCTCCCAAATTCCTCTACAAACCCAAGGGGATCCTTTCCCTGTGTCAATACACAATCCTTTGAGCAGAAGAAATTTATTTTTTTGTTGCCACCCAGTGCTTTCATTTTTAAAACTCTTTTGTAGCCAAGTTCAAATGCAATTTGTCCTGCACAGTCATTGCCCCAAGTGGACAGCATAATTAATCATCTATTCTTATGTACTTGTGACTTTAAAAGACTTTTAACTAAACACTCTTACCCTAACTCTCCCCTTGATTAAGCCTGAACCATATAAGCATGAATTTTATTACTGTGTCTCTACTTCTATCAGCCAGAATGTCACTTTGGAACTTAATCTAGTAAAAAAAAAAAAAAAAAAGGTTGATTTCCCTGCTGTTCTAAAATATGTAACCTATTTTCCATTTGAAATAATATTTTTAATATATTTTCAGATAGCTGGAATGACCAGTATATTTTCTTACAAATTGCTTTCTAAAATTACACATAAAATACCTTCCTGCTTACATATTGAATACAAGGGCTGTAGAATTATATTCCCTATAATAAAACCTTAAATCAACTTCCAGCTTCTTTATAACTGTCTAGACAATAAAAATCTTCTCAAAAAGTCCCACTAACCTTAGGATCATCATTTAAGAGGACACTGTCTCCTAGGCTATTTATATTTTTATCTGCATCTGATAAAATTCTGTGGGTAGGACACAGTCTAGTTTCTATTTCCCTGCTTTATAAAACCAAACAATCACATTTAGCTGATCCTTTCTCTCCAAGAAATGCATTTTACAAACAATGAATATTTGAGCAGCATAGGCAGCACTGTGTTAAGGTATATTATTTCAGATTTGCAAATAAGAAGGACTGCAAAACATTATTTTCTTCAGGTGACAAATGAATGATGGCAAATTTCCAATTATTTCAGGACATCAAGGCCTTTTCAGTGCTAGCGTTTTCTCACATTTCTGTAACATTGTCTTGGCTGATAGAGAAACCTCATAAGTAATTGCTTGTATTTAAACAATTATAAAAACATATGAAGGTACCAAGAAAAACATCTGGGAAAATAAAAAAAAAATCAAAATAAAGTAAAATTTAATAAAAAACCTTCTGTCACTGCACATCCCCAAGTTCTCATATTATTTTGCTGATTCATTTATAAGATTATATATTAAACAGCCGTGTTTTTGAAAGGCCTTTCTGGTGCAAAATAAATTGACACATAAATTGTTGTCATTTCACAGCTTTTCTATAGGATTAAATCTTGTTGTCAAAAAAAAAGCAAACACTGAAAAATGCAGAAGGAAACAAAAAGAACAACAAAATTACCCTGTGTAGGGAAGAAAGCTTGCCTGCTTTCCAGCATCCACCAGCTATAGGAGTTGTGCCCAGGAACCAAGATCTTCAAGCAGACCCACATGTCATTTTAAGAAAAGATTTTTTCAAAGTGAGCAGGTCCATTTTTGAGACCACCAGGTTGAGGTACAGTTTGTACAGACCTGGCACTATGTTTTTACCATAAACAATAAAAATGCTGTCATGGGTTCCTTGGAAAATCTCTCCCTTAACTGTCCCACAAGGAAGGAAGCTGTCAGATGAATTTCTGGTCACCTGGTCACTGTTTGGCTGTTCTAGAAAATCAGACCTGGTGCCATAACTGTGGGGGAAATCCTCAGCAGCAGCCTGGGTGTTGTGCTCTGCAGCACATCCCTACAGCTGCTTGTGCTAAGGAGATGTCAGGATAACAGTGCTGCTGTGCCAGTGCTGCTCTGCTCCTGATGTGCTGCTCATCTCCTGATGTGCTGCTCATCTCCTGATGTGCTGCTCATCTCCTGATGTCCTGCTCTTCTCCTGAGGTCCTGCTCTTCTCCTGA
>VZTR01031138.1:1788727-1819224 GCA_013400775.1 Chaetops frenatus
ATGCTGCTCTTCTCCTGATGTTCTGCTCATCTCCTGAGGTCCTGCTCTTCTCCTGAGGTCCTGCTCATCTGCTAATTCAGGGCTGGGTTACAGCTCAGGTACAACACTCATGCCCTGGATAACCATCTTCCAGCAGAAAAACGGCTTGATTTGAAATAATTAAAGCACTTCTACATATTATTTATTGTGAATGAAGAAGTTCCTTCAGTTACTCAGGAACTTTTAGTCTTTACTCTTTATCTGACAGGTTTTGATCACTTTATCTCATCAGAATGACAGTCCCATAACTCCCAGCCTGCCTGGTTCTAATAACCAGGTAAGCTGTCAAGTAATATATTGTGTATCTCCTACCACTGTGGTTCCAACAACTTTTATATGTGCTCTGTTTCTTCCCAAGCACTATTCTATTCTGAAACATTTATATAATTACTATGTTTCCAAATCAATTCATGTCTTTCTTAGGCTGATAAACATATTAATCTGTAAAACTGATGCACTTTAATATGAAATCTTTATCTTTTCTTATTGGTTATTAACTGATTACATGTTAACTATGCTTTTTCATTCTGAAGAAATTTCAAAGATAAACAATAGCTGTTGTGACAGCCAACTTAACCATCTAGCACCATCTTGAGGTTAAACTGCTCTTTACATTCTAAAATAAATGGACATTCCTTGATTAGCTCATTGGAAGCTCTAGAGTGATGCAGATGCTTATTTTTTTACTGACAAAACTTTTAAAAATCCATCAACTGTAAGAAAAATATCCTGTAGATCTTTTTTCTTGGCTTCCTAGCATAGACTTTGAGACAATTCTGTCAATTCTGCTGGCAATTAGGCCTAAACTTGTATTCCAAAGGAAGAGTGGGATACTGCACATTTTTATTTTGTAACTAATCTGAACATTGTACTCAGAATTGAGCTAAGGGAATTTCTAAGGTTCAGACCTTTCTATACCAGTTCTCCCACAGGTACTTTCCATTTTCACTGGGATTAATTTTAAAGTTTACTTCTAGACAAAAACATACCTTTATAAAGTGTCCCTATTCTAAAGGATACTGGTCCACCCAGGCACAATCATCTTTAGTGCATATCTAACTGAAAATATCTAGGAATGATTGGATGTGATATTTTGTTGAAGCACAATGAAAATGTCAGATAAAGCTATTGAGCTTCCACTGCTCATTATATGTTTTAAGTCAATCATAACACCAGAACATTGCTACAATTATGAAAAGGGGATGGAAGGCTGGGACCTTTTCAATGAGCCAGGCAAGAGTGAGGAAACTGTGGTAACTTTCTCCAGACAGACTTTCCAGTTCTGAGACTTTCTAAAAACTGGAAGTCATTCACTTGTATGGTAATGAGAGGCTGAGATATTCACTGGCTGTATGCTTATTTCAAACAAATCTGATCATGAGTCCTACGCTGCTGGGCTGAACTCCTGATGAAATCCATGAGTCCCTCATGAGAATTCAAGTAAACAGAGCCCCAGTTTTATGAGCACCTCACATCAATAGCCACTCAAATAATCTTTTCTCTGTCCAGAGTTGCATTATCATGTTTAGAGATCTCAGTGTTATAAAATTGCAACACTTTGAAGAGCTCATCTTTTCATTCAATTGAGAATTCTGGAAAGATGAAGAATCCAAACCAGTTTACCTTTAATGAGGAAATTGGAACTTTTAGGAGTTAGAGGAGTGTAAAAAGATGTGATTTCCATAATACTAGATATCAGCACTTTGTGCACACTTGCATCAAAACCTGCCTGCAAATGCAGACTGAAGGAAAAGACTGAATTTAAAATACCCTTGCCCTTCTTAAAGTGTCCACATGATGATGTTCAGTTCTATAAGGGGTGACATGGAAGTATCTCCTCACATGTGAATCTGTGCATTCCCAACACATCAAACACATCAAACTTCCAACATGAATTGCTGTACTTTCATTTTCTACCTCATGGCCCTGGGAAATGCCTTTTCTCTTCCACTGACATACACTTAGAACTGGAGGGTTGATATTGCTAAAACACTCCCAGTGGTTTGGCTTACAGGTTTCAGTACAGCTTAACATGAATTATATCTGGACATTTTCCACAACAAAGATAATTGCCTTGTGAAAATCCATTACAGCCATTGCCAACATCAGGGGATTGATTTAAAGTCAACGTTGATAGTAACCACTGCATTGCAGAAAGACAAATGCAATGCAAATGCAAATGCAAAACAAAATACACAATAATCAATAACAGAGATGGATATGCAGGAGACAGTTCCCCCTGGGGAATCCAGTCCCTGAAGACAGGGTACCTATCTTCCTGAGACAGCAGGTAAGTGAGACAAGGGAAGCAGAAGAAAGTCTAACTACTCTCCTGCCAGAGCTTTTGGAAGTTCTGTCAGGATTTGTTTCAGTGCTTTGAGAAAACTGAGCAGGGTGTCTCTCAGATCACAGCAAGAGATGAAATCCACAGGGAGAGCAAGGAAAACTTCCAAAGAAAATACAACCCTTACTGCATATCTGGAAACTTACAGGGAAAGAGACGGAGACACCACTCTTGTGAACAGGGAAATCCACTCCCTGCTTAGCCATAATCCCAGGACCAAGGCCTCTAAATGCAGTAAAACCGCTGTTTGTAGCTCTTTTAGTCCTAGATGAGACAGCAAGAGAAACAGAATGGCATTGAAAGCCATTTTGTCAAAACATCTGCAGCAGCACTTCAAACTTCCAAGTGAAAGTATTAGAGGAAATTCCATGAAAGCCTCTTCCCAAAGGAGCTGCTCAAAACATTGTGGAAATGACAAACAAAAGGACAAACAGCCCAGCGTTTTCATGGACAGTAATTGCCTCTCCTGCTAAATCACACTACAATCACAGGGGGAATAACCCAGGAATGTGGGGCAATACTTGAGCCTGTGTCAATTCTAAAACTCCAGAAATGAAAATGTACATCTGAATCTACATCAGCCCACCTTGCAACATAAGCCTTGAAAGCCAGCACTGTATAGGAACTACATCTATTTCTGGCCCTGCCCTGATCTCCTTTTAGCCCCCCCACACCTCCTGGCTCCCTCCCTCCCTTTTCTGTCACATCCATGTCTGCCGTGTGTTTTTCAGAACAGCAGCTGTGTTTGTGTGCTCTGCTGGGAAAATCACACAGGTACTCTGACTATTTCATCATGAACCCCCAAACTGTGGGACTGGAGGAATCCTCACATAACATCTGTCTGTGTGTCTTCATCTCATCAATGATTTATGAATTAAGGAATTAGAGAGAGAGCAAGAACATAAATCTAGAGACTAGGCCAAACTACAGTGTTGACACTTGTCACCTATTGACAATTCTTTGTTATGCCCATGCCAATCTAATTCTCTCCTAATTGATCAATTTAGACATTGAAAATTAAAATTACTTTTCCTGTGCCAATTGCTCTTGTTCCATTGTTGTATTCGACAACAAAAAAGCTCAATATTTTAATTCCAAATGACCACTAATCAGTGTTGTTTTCTTTTATGAGGAAAACAATTTTCAAAGCAACAAAATGTTGTCTGAGACAACAGAAATTTGGAGCTCCCTGGTCAGCACAGTAAAGTGCTATTTAGCCTTCATTGAAATAATTTATTTAATGCATATTATACTTGCTAAAAGGCAAATGCTCCTTAACATTGCAGCTTGTCTCTGAACAGACCACTTCACTCTGCTGACCACCTAATTTTAGCAAAACAAAAGAAAATGTGTAGGTCAGATCAAGTGTGGGAGGAAAGGGGGCAGACATCCCAAGGCAGCTGGCAGGGTTAGGAACCACTGGAACTTGCAGCCTGCTTTAAAGGCTGCTGGAGCAGTAACAGAGCTCTTCTGGGGGACAATTTCTCATAGAAGGGGATGTGGGTTTGTGGCACTGAGTCAGGCAGACCTGCACCCTAGCAGGGCAGCCAAGGGCACATTCTGACACAGAGGCACTGCCTGAGGGAGTGATACTCCAAGATTTTTTCTCTTTCACTACTTTTTCTGATAATCAGAGCTTGACCACAGCTGGAGCTGAGATATTAGGTGAGATGAATAACTGCTACAAGGGACTAAGCAAAGGCTTGACACCTGGTTTATTGAGCAGCTCAGGATTACATTGATCACTAGGATGTTGACTGGTGGATTGGTTGGAGTTTTTTTAACAACACATGCCTTCAAAACCAAAGAACAGGAGCACTTGTTTTGTGGCTACCCCAGCAAGTTTCTCCTGATTACCAGGAACAGCAGCAAGGTTAGTGCAGCTCCTTCCTGTATGTGGCACACTGTCCAGTACCCTGGGAGTTCAACACCAGCTTTCCAATATCTGGGTCTTACACAGTGGCATCTGAGTGAAATGCAACACACATGTGGTACCCAGGTGGTCCCATTAGGTGGTCTAACTGCTTTCCCTGGGACTCTGATCCCTCATCTAAGAGGCTCTACTGACTGCTTGTTCATAATCACTTAGATTCTTACTGTGCAATAAAAAATGTATCTTTTGGATAAATTGGTTACAGTTATGCATTTAAAAAAAAAAAATTTAAAAAAAAAAAAAAAAAAAAAANTAGCTCTAACCACCTTGTCATCACACTTCCCAAGAACTCTTTCTCATTATACTGAGGTCCACTTCAGCAGGAGTCTTCTGAAAGCACTCCTGTGGCTGAGAGGTCTGAGAAGGCCCATTCATTTGGGAAGTAGCCCCAGGAGCCCAATTAAAAAGCCTCAGGGTCCCTGTGTACCCCTCTAGAAAGGCCCAGGCACAGCTGGAGCAGCTGCTCTCCCCAGGAGCAGTAAATTCACAGCAATTGGACACACCCTGGTACAAGGCAGCCTCTGCTCAGGGGGACAGTGCTCACTTGTCAGAGTTACACAGCCACTTGTGTGCTTATTTGGGATCATGTCCTTAAAATTGCTGCAGAAATTAATATCCTGGGTCTGATCTGAAGCCCGTTAAATGTTACTGGGTCATTTTCATGGCTTTCAGCAGGCAGCAGCTCAGATCTTATTGCCATTTGGAGAAGCAGATGAAAGTTAGCTATTGTACACAACCTGTATAAATTAACATTATTTGTGGGATAACAGAGACCCCAGACTGTGCTTTTTTAACATCATTATGAAAATCTCCTGCCCTGGCACCATTCTGGGACACTGGCACAGAGCACAACACACTTTTGGCAGTATTTGTGAAAGGCGTCTTCTCCACTTCCCCTCCCCACACACTCGACTGTGTTGAGCCCCACCTGGTCGATTCCTAATTGGATTTCTGCAGATAATGGATATTTTTTTTGGCATTGCACCTTTCCTCATTTCCGACTCTAACCCTCATGGGCTTCAGCTGCTGCCTCCGAGGTGAAGAGCAGGCAGGGTGAGGCTCAGATCAGTGTTCCCCCGAAGGAAATTCTCATTATCATAGAGACACCAACAGCAAGCTGATCACACAGCCATTAACACCCCTGAAAGCCCCCTGCCAATTACCTGCACGGGAAGAGCTGTACCTTGTGTGCTAACAAAACACATCAGGCAACAAGATCAGGCTCAGCAGAGAGAAGGCACAAAAAGATGATTTTCTCCTGCCAACTGTTTTCAAATCTCAACTTGAAACAAGTGACAAAGCAGTAGTTATTGTACAACAGATTGTGTGGTTGCCATGAAAACAGAAAGTTTCAGCACTCTCAGATATCATTAGGATGCTCACTGGCACACTGAATCTTGATAGTTCCAGGGTACAAAACAGGAACCCCCAGTGGGACCATCTACCCAGTAATTTACATGTGGCTGTGTAGGAGGCCAATATTTCAAGCAGACTTTGTGGATGTGTTCAGGGTAAATTGAGGAACCTAATAAGATGTAAAAATGTATATCATTTGTCCTTCATGGATAAGATTAATATCCTCTGATGATAATTTCTAAAATTGGTTCTGAATACTGAAATTTTAAATTGTTGTGAAAAGCAATAAAACCACTCAGAGTGAGCATATCAAATTAATGTGTGATAATCCCTCCCTTGCTGCAGCAAGATTTTATTTTAAAGTGGCATTTTAAAAATGTCTGTGAAGAATAAAAACTGTAGGGATGTGATAATACCACACCAACTGAGGGGAAAAAAAAAATCCCTGTCCAAATTTGCAAAACCAAAATCTGTTATTTTGAGACCATGATGCATTTTTAAATAACAACGTGCAGAGGAAAAAGAGAAAAGGCTATCCTTGTAGCAGTGCTGTTCAGGAAAGGTCTCAGATATCCTTTTGGCAACCCTGAAACCCATCCCCACTCTTTACTGGCCTGGGGAGTACAGCACCAACTGTGTTTCCATATGTAAACCATGCTGCTCTTCTATGGAGACAAATAAGAGAAATAAATATTCCTGAGCTTCAAATATTTCCACTACCTTGGAAGATGGCACCATTTCTTGGCTGCAAAGGAAAGTGATTGTTGAGGAGGACACAAATTCTTGTTTTCTCCATTAATAATTGGCTAATATTTATTGTCTATTGGTATTGTATCAACAAGGTGTAATGAGAGAGCTTTGAGAGCTTAAATTCCCTAATTCCAAGGGTGTGGTAAATAAAACAAAAATCTGAGGAAGTTGTGGGTAAGTGAGCAACCTGTACCTAGTTTAACTTAAAGAGTTTAATTTCCACCAAAAATATTAGCAGGAAAGCATCAGGGCATATTGAACAGTCCTCACTAGCCTGTGACTCCAAGCAATATATTTCAGCTTTTAGGCTGTGTGCTTCACTGCAGTTTGCCACTGAAAATTTGGCACATCTTCTGTTTGACATTTATTAGACAAAAGCTACTGTTTCTCATCCTCCAGTACAAAAGACATGATAGAAAAATATCTAATATGAGAAAGATGTTGCATAATACAACGGATTCTGTATCCTTCTCACAAGCAGAAACTAGAGATTTCTCAAATATGTTCCTTGCAGTGGAAAAAAACTGTAAAAAGATGGAATTACCTTTCTCTGTTCCACTGAAAAATAACATGAAAGGGATCTTGAATGCTCAGAATGATAACAGATAAAGCAGGAGATGGGATATAAATGACACTTTTTACAGACTATAAAACCAGATAAAGTAAAGTATGCTTGGGTTCCTAATATCAATTTATAGTTTCTACCTAGAGAAAAATGTTGCATTATTACACAGGCTACAATGTGAAATGTGTATCTTAAAAGACTGGTGATAGTCCAGAAGATAATTTCCTAAATCAAAAGGCTTCCATCTAGTGTGCTAGGAAATCTATACCACACTTTACCTTGAGAGATAGAGGCTAATTCCTCCTAGAGCTAAAAAAATGATAGTTGAGGTAAAACCAGTCATCCTACTGCTTTTCTTATGTGCAAGCAAAATAAAGCCTAAACCCCAGTGCTTTTAGAGAACCAATTCCAAGAAGCCAGAAACAATTACAGAACAGATTGATTGATGTGAATTTAACAGACCAGCATGAGTTACAATGCCATTATTTTCCCAAGTGCTACAAAATAATAATCAAGGAAACCTACTCATTTTTAAAGCTTCATTGTAGAGACAAAAGGATCCATGAAGAAATAAGTAAAGAATACTTAATAAATTACAAAAATAGGGCAGTTGATGATAACACATCATAAATCAAGAGGCAGAACTTGCAGAAAATTGAGACCAGAAGAATACAATTGCTAGCAAGCCCAGTTAAGGCAAACAGCTTTTTAAAATATGCAAAGCAACAGAACTAACACTACTTTCCCACATGTCATTAAAATGTGCCCCATACAAACTAAATTTTGTTGCTTGCTTTTTAAAATCTTGATTTATGTTTTCAAGACTTGGAGGAAAAAAGACAATATATTAATTTTGCTGCCACTTTAATTTTTTTTAATGGCAGATTATTACCATTATTGATTGTTGGTTTGTCTCCATTCTATGATATTACCCACTGCTAGTATGACCACTTTTATCAGTCTAGCTGATACAACCTGCTTTGGAGCAAGAGGGAATTTATCCTTGGGAATTAAAGGCTGTCAAGGGCTGTGAGAGAGAAACTGTGAAAATAAAAGCAATCAGTAAAAAGCACATATTTACCAAGAAATGTAACTGTACAGTTGCCTCAGTGGTGTTATTGTTTTCTCTCAGGTAAATTGTTTTATGTCAGGCAGTGAATTTTTTTTATTTCCAATCCTGTAAGCAAACATCAACTACAAATAAAATTGCCCCCAAGGAAAAGAAATCCAAGAATAACAAATTCAAAAGAGATGGGACATGTGACAGAAAGCAATTCTCAGTGCAAGCTAGGCAATTATGAGATGGAAAACATAAAAAAGTTACGGGCAAGGTATTTCCCTTTTTTCATATTTCCTGGTTTAGCTCATTAGTGTTTGAACCTTTGGACTACTAAACTCAATTAGCAGTAATTTAATTACCACCATATATTTTGAGGTGCAGGGCTCCCACAGCAGATATTTGCTCCCTCAGAAGGCTCTCTGGAGACTGAGAGTTGGATGCTGCTGTTACCAGTGGTTTCTTCTCCTCACCCAGTGCAGGAATGGAACAGTAGAAAAGAACAGATGTGGTCTCAGCTCCTTCTCCATTTAAAACTGCCTATAGTAAATCAACCTGCAGCTTTGACAGTCAAATGACAAGCCATAAAGTTCTTCCTCACTAAGCTCCTAAAGTGGAAAAAGTATTCATGTCTGGCAAAATATTTATGAGTGCAAGTAAGTCTGTGTATCCTTAGGAGACAGATGGGAGTCACAGAGCCCGGGTGCTTCAGCTCTGTGATAGAGTGGTATGGTTCTGAAAGGTTCTTCCCCGTGGGAGAGAAGGGATAATATCTAAATCACCAGATTCTGAGCTTTTAGGCTAACTCAGGTCTAATCTGAGCTCTGGACTGCATACACTTTTTTTTTTTTTTCTCCTGTGTAAAGGGCTTTGACCAATTCTAATGAAAGCTGCTATTAATTGTCCTGTACCCTACCAGTATAAAGGAAAGGAGGTGCAGTGGGTTCTCCTTCTAGCATACTGGAAATGCTTCTATTTTAGTCATTTAAGATAAAATATGAAATCTTTGCAGATGAACACAGACAGGTGTGGGAAAGGCTTAAAAAGCAACAACCACATTATCATTCACTAACTCATGGCATTGTCAGCAAGGGAGAAATGTGCAACTTGCCAGGCCAGGAAATACTGCACAGTTGCAATTTTGGCAGCTCTCACTCTCCAGCTAAGCCTTCAAAAGCAAAGGAACAGAAGGTAAATCTATAGCAAAGCATGTGTAGTTCATTGAAATGACAGAACTGGCAAATTCTTCTTCAGAACAATAACACAAAATATTCAAAACTGGCTGCAAATGAACCAGGTAGAAATGGAGCATTTCAGGCAGTGTGAGCAAAATCTGAAGAGACAGAGCAATGCAAACACCAGATACAAGTAGCAATTAGCTCCTGTAAGACCTAAAAAACTCTTACAGAGCCAGCTCAGGACATATCTTCCCATTGCTTCACCAAATAAGCCTCTTGCACTCCCATTCAAGTTTGAAGTAGAGCAACTTCAGCCTAACTTTTGGTATTCAAATGAGGCAGCTCAGCCAGGAAATCAGTCCTCCCTCTGTTCCCCCTCTGCATTACAGCAGCAAAGCATCTCACTGCCTCATGCAGAGGCAATCTCATGGATTTTTCTGCAAAGTCCTAGCAGACACTCACATTTTGCAGGCAAAAATTGCACAGTGGGGAAGTAAAACGCTGAGGTGGTCTTGAATCCAGTATGTCACATCCATCATGGTGGCTTTGATGAGAATAGGATGGAGTTTCACTCCTTTGGAACTCTCTCGGCCTTGGTCTGCTCAGCCACGCTTCCCATGAGAGCACTGCCCTGGAATTGCAGGGTGTTACGTAACACAAATGCCAGTTTGGGCTGGAAACAGGGGAGAACCACAGCACATGGTGCTGCTTGGATTGATAAACTGTCTCTAGACACTGCATTGCTGGAGGACATCAAACAACATTCTCATAAAACCCTAGGGGCTTTTATCATGAACAGTGAAGAGCTGAAGTTTCTCTCTCTTTAGAATAATAATTGGGGCTTGGATTTGCTCCTGTGCTACTGGGAGGCTCTTCTGATCTCCCACTCAGGCAAAAATTTTGTTCTTGGAAGATGGAGCACTTAAAGGAATACTTATTATTACTGTCACTGCACACAATCCCTGGGATGTTTTCTCATGCTTTAGAGCTTTTTCTTTAAGAACAATGTAGGGGACATTTTTTAACCTCTCCTGGTTTATCAACTAGCAGGTTGATATTTGTGATGAAGTGCAAGGTTTTCTCAGGGCAGCAATACACTAAACAGACTCATTGATGGTGCTGGAAAAGGCAAACAAGCTATCAGACACACTGTGGAGATAAAAGGAGAGGACTGGAAAAGTGGTTTGGTTTTCAGTGGTATTAGAGCCACTTCTCCCTACGAGCCTTGTTCCTTTTCCAAACTTAAATCTTCTCAAATGCAACAATACTTCTCTGCATATTTATATTCGAGGTTTTAACTACTAGGGTGGGTGGTTTATTTCTTATTTAATCAATTAAGTGTCTCCAAGGCATTTTTGAAAGTGTGGTCGGGTCTAAAATGTTTTATATCATCATCTCACAGGATTTTTAAGATAAGCTAAACATATTAGGTGCTTAAGCTTCATTAGTTCCAACTTGCTCAGGCACTTTTTAAAATCCCAGAAGATATTCACATCTATCATTAGATGAATTAATAATTTTTGAAAAGCTGTTCCTTAACTGTATTTGAAAATTACCATAGGAGTAATTTTAAGCACCATAGATAAAAATAATTTTGAAAAAACCCTCAGAAAATTTGGCAATGTGCTGTTTCTTATCATATTTTGAAGTATGCCTCATTACAATGAACAAAAGAAAGGTTTAAGTGGAATAATAATAAGAAAAAAATCTGTTTTGAAAATAACAATAAAAGGTAGTGAAGCCTTTAGATATGGCTAGAGATCTATAAATAAAAGGTGTTCAGAAAGTGGCACTCTGGTGTGCTCCCACATTTGTCAAGCATGGACACAATAAAACTGATTTCTACAGGCTGGATACAACCTTCTCAGAGGAAGGAGTGTGATTCAGACCAGATACAAATTTGTCCTGAGTGATTCTGTAAAGTTTCTCATCACTTCCATGAGAGTACTGAATGGTTCTTCCGGATAAAACACTGTATAATTGATACTTTTCAGTCAGAACTGCCATTAGCAAGAATGGATTATGTGGCTACCTGTTCTAGGAGTGCAAACATTTACCACTCACTGGAGATAATTTTCCTGTTATAACCAACAGAAGTGGAGAATATAAATATTTGTTTTATTGTGGATTTGGATACTGATAGGGTAGAGAGAAAAAAGTGCATCACGGATTACCTAAAAATAATTAGATCACAGAGGCATAAACTTCTCTCTCTGGCTTTCACCATATAATTTATGATTACAGATGTACAGTCTCTAGAAGCTTAGCCCCACAGAAATTAATGTTAAGTGCCCAAAGACAACCAAGGGCCCCAGATTTAATTACTGAGTTACATAAACATTGTAATTAATTGTCAGAAGCAACAGAAAAATTGAGTAACTAGAAAAATTAGTGATTGTGCTGATTAGTAAAGCCTAGGAAAAATACCTCTTTCCCTTCTTAATGAAACTCATCTCTATAAAAAGCCCTTTGTCAGCAGGACTGAGAGAGCTGCCTACCAAACCCACTGTGCCACAGAGGGCATTGCAGAAGCTGCTCCTCAAGCAAACCTGCACTCTGCAGGTGCTCTGCCCCACAGCAATTCTGTGCCTCGAGGTACTGGTGTTATTATTTATGTTTTTTACAGCACTGCTGAAGGTCTGACCATGAGGTGGGACACACTGCAGCACACACTGTGCAAACTGTGGAGAGTTACAACTGATAAATGGTCAAAGCAGTGACTTCACACCAAAAGGAAAATGTAAGGAATTCACTCATTTTACACCATTAGTTGTGTTTAATCCATTCATTATATTTTTTTTTAAAGTACTTTTTTCATACAAATCAGGACTCTCCACCATTTACCTAGATCATATCTGCTCTGGTCAAATTGCAGCAGAGAGGACTACAGGCCTATTTTTTGGCAAAATAAAAAATAATAATTTTAAAAATCTGATTTTAAAGGATGTTCTGAACCCATTTGTTTTGAGCACTCATTTCTGTCCTACTATGAAATCCTGTTCTCACAGGCAAACTTCTCTCTTTTCTTACAGAACATCTCCTCTGGTACTTACTACAACAAGTAAGAAGAATACCAATATTAATCAACTCCTACAGGTAAAAAGACCTTTTTTGAGACACATCTGAAAATACAGAGATGTTATTATGCTTATCTCAGATATGTAACAAAACTCCTGTTAATTCATTAATTTGCTTTATGTCTATCAGAATAAAGATCAGCCAAAGCTCAAATTTGGATTCATGACCAATGATGTGAAAAAGCTCAAAATTCTAATGCATCACACTGATATTCACAAGAGATCAGCCTCTGACACAATTCTACCTCTTTTTTTGTTAAAATCTCATCACTGTTCTCACAATATTCCTGTTGGATCTGACATAAAGCTCACAAATACGTCCTCTGATCCACAAGAAACTTAACATGATGTTGTAAACCTAATGTACTATTAATGACCATCCAGTAAAATCTCACTGGTTTTGTTCATGTCATTAACAGCAAAGCCCAATATTTTGGGTTGAAGACAGAAAATCATGTGCACACCCAAGAAGAAATCACACAGTGTTTTTTAGGGTTAGCCTATAGATTTCTGGATATACTTCTGCATGATGGAATACCTGCAGAGAACATGACAATTAATTAGTGACTCCAATCACATTTGAAAGTTACCTTATGGTCAGGAAACGCTCTCAGCAGGATTGGTTCAGCCTGCAAAGCAACCTCAAACCACATCACAGCTGCTTCTCTCCAGCAGAAGCTGCTCTTTTACTTGATGTGTTCCCCTGCAGGACTCTCAGCTCTTCCTTTCCACCTCCAGCACCATTCACCTGTAAGATAGGAAATTACTCCAGGACATTGGATCCATCACAGATTGCCACCATCCCTGAGTCCACAGAAAAAATAGACATCACAATAATTTTCCTTAAATATTTATTGCTTTATTGATAAAAAGCAGCAGAGCAGGCCTTGTAGCCTTTTTGCATAACTTCTGTATATGAAAAATCTTAGACTTGACCTATTATCAATTAGAATAATTAAAAAAAAAATCAATGTGATGATAGAATTATTAATGAAATCTCTTTCTGGATAGAAAAAAGAGAGTCTATTCAGGAGAAGCAGTGTAACAGCATTATAACAGGGGGGGTTATTCTTGTTTAAAACTTAGATGATGAACACAAGAATAACTTCCAACCTAAAAGGTTATAAAAGTAGCAAAAATTTTAAAAGTAAAACTTTTCCCCATATGGATGTAACCTTCCATATCAGTCCTTTTTTTTTAGCTGCAAGGCAAAGACTGGGAACCAGACTTATTCAATAACCCTAGTTCTGCTGGAAGTGGAAAATAAATTACTAGGAGGGATATATTTATACAAATCTATTTTACACATAATTGATTGTTTTATACAAACATTATAAGGGTTAACTTTGCCAAATGCGAAATAATATTGCTTTGGGTTTTCATTAGTGCTGCTTAAATAAAATTAATACTTCTTTTTAAGACTTGTACTGGTAGCAAAACACACAAACCAGAATTAGAATGGAGAGTCATGTAGCCAAACAAAAAAAGTAAAGGCTCCCCTGTAGTGTTTAATAACACTGCACCATAGTCTATTGAAAACACTATTTTTTAAAAATTATTGTCCTGTGTTTGTATGAAAAATCCATTCAACAGAGTTACTGTGGGTGTTAGTCACAAATTGTGCACAGTCACATAGTACTGTCAGGAAGAGGGGAAAATCACACATAGGGGTTAGGAGGAACAGGACACCCAAAGAGCAAGGAGTGCAACCTGTGCCAGATGAAACAGAATTCAACAGTGCTAAAACACCCTCCAGGCTCAGTATCACACAAAATTTCTGATTTGGACAGAACACATCTGCTGCAAAGGCACCACTGGATGAAAATGTTCATCAGTCAGCATCCTAAACTGGCCACGAGGTCATCCAGTAGCAACAAAAAGTGCTCACAGAAGTCCCAAGAAGTGCAGCTGTCCATAATGATTGGGGCTGGGGGCTATAGTGGTTTTACTTCTCCATCCTCACACAGCACCAATTTAATGTAGTGGGTTGAGCATTCTGGACTAACATCAGTGCAACCCACTAAACTTATTTACTCATCTTTTGCTGTGAGATAAGGATTAGGAGAAAAGCAAAGCAGGCTCAAAACTTTAAAAGGTATAAAGAAAACTCTATTAACAGAACTAAAAGAAGAGTAAGAACCAGAATAAACCTTCAGATACTTCTCCTCCACAACTTCCTCTGTCCTTCCCACCAACAACGTAAAGAGACAAAACCTGGGACTTCAGTCAGTTTACCACCTCTAAAATAGTTTTTCTTCACTTCACTTAGGGAGAGGAGTCTCTCCTGCCATGCCATGGAGAATTTTCCACAAGAAAACTGTTCTCTCATGGCTCCAATATCACAGCAAATCAGCCACCAGGAAAGGAAATCTGTTCTCAGTGTGAAAGTCCCTTCCCTGGACATGCAGCTCTTCCCACAACTGCATTCAAGGGCTCATCTCTGTTTAATGGGGTACTATCTTAGGGATGAGCTGTTCTAGTAGAAAAGCAAAGCATCTTCTCATCTCTCTCCCTGGAAGCAAGGTTCCTCTTCTATCCCTGGAACACTGTTGACTTATGCATATGGAAATATTTTTGAAAATGCAGATGATTCTTTTTCAATCTTCACTGTCCTAAATGAAAAGAAGATAAATTTCCTGAGAGCAAAAAGATTCCCTTCTTATTCATTTTTGAGTATCACAAAATGATACCAACTCTTTCAACCTAAAGATGCAGAAATTCAATTCTGATTCTAAGCAAAGTGCCATTTTAAAATTTTAAGATTTGTTTATTTGTTGTAAAGGCAATTTATAAACAAAAGTGCTAAGAACCAGGTATCTATATGGCAAATTGTTTATGCTGACAGTTGATCTGGTGTAAGATATTAGAGTTTCTCAAAGAGTGAAGATGAATCATTCTTGCTGATGCATTTATTTATATTAACTCATAAAGCTGTACTACATAGTTTAAGGATAAAGCTGTGCTAGAGTATTCATTTTATTCAGTCCACTGGCCAGGGATAAATGGGGTGTAAATCTTGTTGAATGCACAGAATTCCACGGCAGCTGAGGTTGACCAGCTCCTCTGGGATCCACTGTCCCTCCACTCAAGCAGGGGCAGCTAAAGCAGATTGCCAAGGGCCACATCCAGCCTGGCACTTTTAATACAAAGAAATAGAAATCAAATTATGTCATCTGTATTTCCAGATCATTTGATCTTTGAAAGATTAATCCATCTCTTACAATATTAATTCAATGGAAAATCTCCCAGTGTTATAACTTCAATCTGCCTTACTCTGATGAACTTCAGCACTTGAATATCAGGATTTACTGACAGACTTAGAATCTCTTTAATTTTGTTGCTGAAAAAGGTTTGGTGAAGAGAACAGGGCTTTTACAATTGAACCTGTACAGTTAAAACTTGAAAGAAAAGTCTCTCCAAGCATTCAAAGGTTGCTGTGTGAACAATTTTGGACTGTCACTTTGACTCTTTGTCATACAGCGCTTTCCACATTGGGCTATGACAGGTGCAAAGGCAAGTTCCCTGGCTGGGGCAGAGCCACAGCTTGGCACATGCTGACAAAACAGACCAGTTCAGTAATAACAGTTGTCTGGAGAAGATGGAAAAACCCTATGCATGTTTTTAATTGGTAGAGACTGACTGCCAAGTTCATAAATCAAAATTTAAACTTATATACTGCAGAATTCTTCAATTTCAGCTTTTTTTTTTCCCTCTCGTATTATACTGCTTGAAGAAATTTTGGAGGGCATCTGGAGCTATTAAACACTTAATTGAGATGTTCTCTGTACTTTGAAAATTTAGAACTCTTTTGTGAAATAGATCCAGCAAAGGAAACAAACCAAAATGACTGATTCCAGCAATGGTTTTAACTCATAATTTCATTAGCACCATCAGCAGACTCAGCACAAGCATCAAGAGATCTGTATGTGTAACTTTGTGCTGCTCTAGTGAAATACACCAGGCCAAATCCTGCTCTCAGTTTCTTTACATCTGGTGTGTATCTGATCAAATATGATTTGCACCATTTTAGCTGATGATAGGTTTTGGAGCTGTATCAACTGGCTTCAGAATAGCTTTACCTGTCCTTTGTGTAGACTGACAAAGTCAGCAGAAAACAGCACAAAACATCCCCAACAGGAATTGATATGTTCCAGGCTGGCCAAGAAAACAAGGAGCCACATTTGCCTAATTCTGATGTGAGGTCCTGTTTTAGACTTACACCTTCAAAGCTAAAATCCTAATTTTGGTTTTCCTGCATTTGGGAGTGAGGAGTGGGGTTATTAACGAGGAAATTTTACAGTTTTCCATATTTGAAATACAAATATTCCACCCTCCCTTATTTCTTCCATGCTCAAAACCCACGCTCATATCTCATCTATTATACAAACAGAGAGGGACAGACAAACCATTTGTCATTATAATCACATAAATGTGTCACTAGCTGTAAAGAATGCCTGACTGAAGGCCAAGAATGCCTCTATTTCCCGGGATGATGAGGCACTTTCTTTTTAACAACTACTTTAAATTCTTTTTAAATGACTGAAATTATTCTGGCAACCACTCTGAAATTGCTTGCCATCAGAGTTTAACACCAGCATGATGGCTTTCATCCTTTCACAGTGTTTGTGATCAATCCCATACAGATGAGACATTGCTTGGTTAATCAGAGAACAAAGTAAGCCAAGAAAGTGAAGAAGGGTTCCCTGGCACAGACAAATATAGAAGATGTGGCACAGTGTAACACACACAGGAGTTTGGGGGTCCTCTCTTCTATCAGAACTGGGTTATGGATCAGTTACCAGGTTGAGAGCTCTCTTTGACAGCCCAAGTCTTTACTTGTATGCACACTGCTCTCTCAAGTGGGGATGACATCCTGTGCCACTGCAACATAGGTAGGAATGTGACTCATTTGCATTAAGATTACTTAGCAGTTGCAAGTTTTGCTAAATGGATCCTTAAATAACAGCCCATCTGAATCTCATTCTAAAAACACATCCAGGCTTGGGGAAGCCAAATCTGTCACCTACCCAGCACTGGGGCTTGGACATCATTCCTGAAGTATCCCAAAAGCACTACTGTCAGTCTGCCTGTTAACACTGGAAGTACTTCCCGTGCTTCACCTACTCACATTCGTCCCTAATAAGAGTGAAGGATTCAGTGAAGGAGTCACTGAGGATTGAGAGCTGCTTCAGCTGCCTGTGGCTCCTATGGTACAAAACATTCATTTAACCATTTCAGATGTGTATTGGTCTTTATATCCTGCAGTTGTAGAGGCAGAATTAAAAACTTGGACAAAAGGAGTCCTTGAAGGCAAAGATAAGTTTTCTGTTTCTCTTCTATTGAGAAGTCCAATGAAAGGGCCAATATGAGCCATCAGAACAGCATTTGCTGTACACAGCTTTTTGTTTTTACCTCTGAAAGCCATGATTCCAAAGGAACATGACAGCCTGAAGGAGTGGTAAGTTGTGGTACCACTACAAATGGCCATGAGTGGATGCAGACAACTGCAGGGGATCTGTGAGTGTCACAACGTGATCCTAAAGCACCGTTTTCTGTCCCAGTGATCCTGATGAAGTCATCTGGACTGTTGCTACACAAGGGAGCAGGAACACAGTGATCTGGTTTTACCAGAAAAGGCATCAAGGAGCATCTCTCTTTAGCAGGTGCTGGACTTATTCTTGTGCCTCAGGGTATGAGTCAGCTGTGGCTTTGTTCTTACCGGGTACTACAGTCACCCTTCAGGTTGTGATGACAGTTTAACCTCAATGGAAGTCACTTCAGAGGGTTACACCAGTGACCTCCATGGCCCCCCAGTCTCATCCTCTGGAAGTATAATGCAACCATAAAATACAGCTCTTGGGAGCACAAAGAGATCTGTGCAGTTAATATAAATGCACTTTGAAATAATCTGTTGGGAAAGAACCACACTGAAGAGGAGCAGCAACAATAGAAATAACACCAAATTTGAGTCTGTGAGGAATCTGAAAAGGCATCTTTACACATTTATACTTTAAATAATTCAGAGCACTCTCTCAGCAACCCTTGGATGCAGCACTAGGACACTAGTTTGCTTACATCATTCCTCTACAAACATATGCATTTTAATCTTCTGAAAGTCTCAAGAGTGCTTTGGCAATATTTATCAACTAAAACCCCACTGCAAAAAAGTCATTATTTTCATTTGCTTGATGAATCTTTCTGGGCACATGGCTTCATGACAAAAGGGATTTTCCAAGATGAAGTTTAAAAGAGAAACAGCTACACATTTAAATTCATATTTTATAAGTTTTCCCTTTCTAATTCATTCCCTTTAAGTGATATTGATATTTATACACAGAAACTATGGTTTGAAGGGGGATGAAAATACATGGAAAAGAAGGAATAGGAAGGTTAGGTAGTGACTGATTCTTGTGTCTCCTGATCAGTCAAGAAAACTCCGTTTATGTGCAGGCCTAGTGACTTTTCACTGTATGGTCATATTGCACCAGCTTGCAAGAAGAGATAGTAACAAGAAGCATTACTGGGTTTTTATATATTCAGGTCAACATGAAAATGTCAGCAAGGAAGATGTGCTAGCAGAGTTAGAAAGCTTTGCAGTAATGATCCACAAGCCCACATAGTTCAAAGTGTTAGAGCAGAATCACCTCCTTCACAAGCACTTCATATTTTAAATTGATTCCTTCTAACTCTATGGATTTCTTGAGTCAAGGTCAACGCCTTCATTCCATAGCCAGGAATAGGCTAGACAATGAAAGTTGCAGAAATTAATTCATCTATAAAAGATGCGTGTCATTGAGATTTGAGAAGAATAGAAGTGTCTTCAAAAAGTTGCTGAGTGTAAATATTATCCTCTGTTTACTCAGCTCTGCAGTGTGTGAGAACCTGGAGAAGCTGTTTGAAGGTCACATTCAGATGTGCCGTGTTCTAGTCTTGGTACAGGGTCCAACTATTACAGTAAATTCTGTGTGGACATGAAGCACCTCTAATTTACTCTACCAAGTTCAGAGATTGTGCTACTAGGCAAGGCCTGGTACTCAGCTCTCTGTGGCATTGCACCAGCTTCCACAATAGCCAGGAGCGTATAAGAATAATTCTAGAAATATAAGAAGTGTCAGAAGACAGACTTGTTTATTACAAGCAATCACAAATTACCATGCAGTGGGAGGCATGAAAATTATATTTGTTAACAGTGAATTCTAGAGGAAAAGGAACTCTAAGGATTAATCCCAGGACTCACACTTGTAAGGATGAATCTTTATCCCAGTGAAGGGCAGATGAGTCTGACAAATTGCACTGATTATATTTTCAGTATCTGAGCAAACTGACATTTTACCTTCATTACTTCTCCATTGCTCTATTTTGAGTTTTCCAGAAGGTATGTACAGGAGAGAACTGAGCTATAAAGCACAAAGACTAGTGTAAACTTACTTTTATCACTGAGAAAAAGAGTAAAGAAAAATCAGAAGCAGAATTAACAAGATGAATCAACAAGACTCCAATTCACTCAATTTGCATCTCATCTGGCTAAAAAGAAAAGAATTTCTGGTCATTTCTATGTGAGAACTCAGATAAAAATTTCTATTTTCTGGATTTATTGCCTCAACGCAAAATTTCACACTACATTTTTCCACAGTCAATCCTCTCTTAATGCAATGTAGCACTAAGCCATGCCCTGTAACTTGCCCATATTCTTTGTGAAGTGCCTTTTTGACCCCAGTAAAACATTTGAGCTTTTTTACATCTTTCTGTATGAAGGTATCTTTTAAACTAGCAATTACAGAGCTTCAAAGGAACAATTTAACATCAACATAACCTTGAAAATGCACTTAATTTTCTATTAACTGGAAGAACAGGTTTAGATTTGGTAGGACATCAAAACCCTCACAGATTCACAAAGCTGTCATATTCTGATACGAGGCACCAGCTCAATCTCCCCCACTGAGTGCTCAGATGGTTTTAGATGTTGTCTCACACGTCACTCTCCTGTAAGAGAGCTCTGCTGTTAGAGGGGCACATGGATGGGCTGCTGGTGGCTGCAGGGCTGAGGGGATACCCCCCTTCCAGGGATCCCCCTCCACAGCCTCATTTATTCAGTTGTGTGGAGCACAGGACTCTCACCAGAGCTTCAACTCATCACGACTTTCACTGAGCTTACATAAGTAACAAAAACCTGTGGGACTCCGGAGGATCCATTTGAGAGCGAAATGTTTCTCCAACAGTAACGAGAAAAAGACCCTTTGTCTTTTAGAGTTGTTCCACTAGTTCCATTATGCTCTAAGCAGAAGAAAGCAGCTTTCTGCTCTTCCTCTGCACACTGATGAAAATGGACTGTGTTTGCCCTTAATGACTGCGTTTCTGGGAACCACAGAGCTAGTCCAAAGCTCCAAGCAGATGCCGAGCAGCCAGAAGAGAAGAGGAGGCATTACTGCCCATGGCCATCTGCTCCCAGCAGAGACTTTTCCCTACTTAAATTGCTGTGAATGATGTAAGAGAGGGCTGTGCCCGGGACACCTCAGACACTCTGTTAACACCTACAGACACTAATTGAAAATGTGGTGAGAGGCACTGAGCTCCCCGTGTGTGCTTTTAGTGTCAGCTCGAAGTTTCCTCTCCATCTGCCCAAGGATTTGAGAGCTTCCACGGGAAAGACAATGGCAGCTACAGCACTCATAAAAATAGCAACTAATGTGCTACTTCAGCTTCCATGTTTAAAGCTTCCAGATTCCAGAGGAGCATTTTTTATCGCTGATGAGTTCATTAAGAAATGTAAAGGGAAATAATAGAGAAGTTTTTGTCAATTAGCTGCTGGTAGAAGACACCCCCAGTGGTTTGCATCCTCTCTGGTAACAGGGCAGGTATAGCTACATGTCTACAGTCAAAGGTTTCTATTTGTCTCCAGATTATGGAGCAGGTGCATATTTGTTTAAACTTGAAATATATTAAATTTAACTTATCCTTTGTATTATAAAATAAAAGTGAGAATCACACTTGCAATCCCATGGCAATGGGATGCTGATCATATCCCTTGTGTTTGAATTACATTTTATGTGAAGGGCACCAACTTCACACAGCATTCCAGAGATTCTGGTAAGTATATTTTTACTTTAACTGGGGATAAAAATAAATTTTAAATTCATAGGTATTTTTTTTCAGCCCTAAGCATGATTTACATGAGAAAATAGTACAGCACATCCTTTGAAACTTAAAGTTTTATACTATTATTTTAAAATAATGTTTCCAGTTTTCAATTTCAGCTTAGCTCTATTGATTACAAAAAAGTCAGCATGTAGGAGAGCTTGGATTTGCTATACAATTTTTTGTTTATTGTAACTCAAAGACCCAGTCTTATTGCACTACATCATGCAGCTTTACCCTTAAATTTACTGAAACATTCAGTTTTTGCAATAGCTGGATTTGCATGTCACGGACTGTATTAAGAAGTGCTTCAGCAAGTTAAAACTATTAAATTGTGCAGTGGTTTTTTGCATCCTTACCCAGATCTGGACTATTCAGCTACATTTCTGCTAAACAGGTCAAAAGGAAAAGAATGCTTATATTATACAATATTTCTGCTGAATAGAGCTTTAATAAATTGAGTGGGCTTCTATTTTAATCAAGCATCGTGCACACAGTGCAAAAAAGAATGTGTGGAACAGCCTCTGAAAGATCTTGCTCTGTCTCTTTATAAAGAAAATCAGTAATTTATAAAAGTACCAGCCTGTTTGAAGATAACACAAATTTTCTCCTATTCTAGAATGCTGAATAATATCAATAAGCATCAGAATAGGGATTGGAGTAGGTCAACACATGATATTAATAGCAATTAATAATACTAACAATAAAAGCTGACACACTTTAACTCTGATCCCTTTCTCCTTACCACAAGTAAATTTGTGTTGCACCACTGGAGCATTTGGCTGTGTGATTGATACAAGATGAGGTTCATAACTAAGGAGCAAAAAGAGCTTCCAAAAGCTGAAAACAAAATGGAACAGTCTCTAAGAGGCCAAATGTTCTGAAATTGGAAATGTGATGCTGCTACTCATTTGTTGGTATCTGTAATTTTCAGATAAGAACAAGTGAATGCAGTCCTGAAGCTCAAAAATTACTTAATTGATTTCACAGCATTATCAGCAAATCAGATTTTCTGAGTTCCAGTATTCATTTGAATGAAACTTGAAAAAATAATTAATTTATTTCAATATCCTGCTAGGTCAGCTACAAAACATGTGACATGTTGGTCTCTAGGAGCAGGAGATGGATATTTCTTTCCATATCCTTCATTTATGTTTGCTCATGAGTGCATCCCTAATGAATACATCTACCAAGAGCATTCAGAGGGAAGTCCAGGTGAAAGCAAACAGGAAACGAAACCACTCCATGCAGCACACGAGCATTTACTCCTGCTGTATGATGGACAAGAAAAACCTGAGGTGCACCAGGAGCACTGAGACCAGCTGAGAAGAGCTGATGCTCCTGAATTGTAAGAGAACTTGGTACTAAAAACTAAAATGGTAGGGAGAGATTTGAGGCAATTTCAGACAATGAATGACAAGAATATTGGGAAAACACAGAAGATACTCCAGACAGAAGTGGTTCTCCTCTTGCTGTGCATGCAAGCAGCCACTGTGGTGGTTGTACAAGGAGTATCCACCACAGAATTCCCAAACTGCCAGGAGACCTTACTTCCATCCACCTTTTCCCTTCTTCATACACTCTGCTTTTCACAATGTTAGTCTCATTTGAACAACATTATCCCTGCTTCCTCCAGCTCATCACTTTGTCTCCATTTATCCACCAGCCCTGGTATCTCTGGTATGACATGTAGCTACTTCTCTAAGCCATGGAACATATTTTTAGTTTGCCTTCCCATAATACCTGGCAACACAGTTCAGCAGATTTGGGTAGATGATGTTATTGAAAAACTTTGGGTCCTCTGCAAAGCATGAATCACAATCAAATTAAATGCAGAGGGATACAGGACAGGGAGCAGATGTTGTGCTGGCATCAAGTGAGGAATCTGTCACAGTCTGGAGGGAAAGCAGAAGCTTGTAAGCGCCTTAATTTGTCAATTCCGTACATCTTATGAAGTCAAAATTTAATTTGGAAATCTTATTTTGAGTTCTTTACAGTTCTTATCTACCAAGCTAAAAATAAAATTAAAAAATACAAAAAAAATTAGCATAATACAAAAATTTTAACAAGAAGTTGCACTTACTAAATTCAGTTTTCCCTTCCAACGCAGTTCCTTTATGCCATTCTGTCACCTCAGTATTTTCAAAATCCCCACACTCCTGCTGAAGGTTTGAGGCACAGAAATGACTGTCACATAAATGTTTTCACTTGAGCTATTCTTAAATTCTTGCAATCTCTACCAGAGAATCTCCTGGTCTCTTCTAGCTAAAGGTGTTCAGTAAGGAGTGGGAAAAGGATGGAAATTAATGGGAGGAGCTGTGTCACTACAGGAAGTCACAAAGATCCCTCACTGACTCTGTAGAGTTTTCATTGCAGAAAATGCCAAGAGCTCTTGAACTTGGAAAGTTCAATAAATTAATTTAGAGTGTAAGACACAGGCTAATGCCATATTTCCAATGCAGAACATTGTGATACAGCTAGAGCTGACACAAACTTCATGTCTGGGCCTAAAACTGGGATGTGTATGGGTCAAATATGATTCAACACAAGTCTTATACTGCTGGAGCAATGGCATTGAACAAGAGTTAAGGTGAATGTCAAACACATTTATAACAATCCAACTGCCCATGGCTTGTCAGAGAGAAGGTTGGTTGTGACAGAGCATGGCTTGGCAGGGGCAATGGAAAGCTGGGATGGAAGGAAAAGGCCTTTTCTTCACACAATGGTCAAACTGACATCCATGTAAGAGTTCTGGAAAAGAGGTCAGAAAGGACTGGTTATTTTGGTCCATGGACCACATGCATCCTTCTTCTGTGCAAGCAATCCTGCTACTTTAGTGCAGATTCAGCATTAATCAGTGGTTAATAAAACAAAAAATGACGATCTGACATGGGAACATGGAGGAGAGATTCAGTGTTTCTTAACTGGATTCATGGGATGTAGAGCAAACTTCCCACCAAGGAGGGCTGCGCAGTGGGTTAAAGCTTTTCATCTTTGCGGAGCTCACTGGAGAGCACGGAGCAGAAGCAGGGGCTACATCCCCTGAGGATGTTTGCAGGCATCACAATCTCACCTTGTAGTTCAGCAGCACCAACAGTCCCATCTGGCAGGAAAGTCAAAACAAAACCGACAGGAGTTCTGTGCGTTAGGCATGAGCTGCACCACACAGCTGTAGAGAGAATTCTGCAGAGACCCTCCCTGTGTCATCTCAGGGACAGGTCACCCTCCTTTTTTGGAAGAAAAAAGTACTGATTTCTAATTCATCAGGCTCTTATAGGCTTGGGAAAGGAAGCTTTCAGGTTCTGTTGCAAAGCTTTTGAGAAAGATCATCTCAGTATATTTGTGAAGGACAGACAACTTTTAATTTCTCAGGTAGGAGACTCTCATGTGGTATTTTATTTGCATATCTCCAATACTTTATTAAAAATAGACCACGTTTAAGACACATGGCAAACAGATAAGAAAAACTATTCTCTAACCTATCATCTTTTATTTAAAAAAACCCCATAGAAAATAGGAAAATTCCTATGGCAGTGTGAGCTGCTTGTTTTAATGATACTGGAAAGATTATGCAGAAGTAATGTGAAAATTCACTTTGCTTTAGTTTATTTAAGAAATGGTAGCTATTCTGTTATGTATTTGCTGACTCCTCTGGAGCTGGGATTTAGAACTTGCATCAATTTTGCACTGGATAAGACAAAAGGTTTCTATCATAGGAACACAGAGCTAACACATCAAAGTAAAGAACAGCAGTTAATCTAACTCAGCTTCTTCCCCAATTCCCCATTTTAGGTGCTGATATACCTTTGTAATTACAAGTAACTATAGAACTCAATGGAAGTGTGCACAATGGAATCTGAGCAAGATTTGAATGGTTCAAAGGGGGATAAGGCTTGTGAACATTATATTCCACCCAGATTTTTTTTTGTTTGTTTTGGACAAAGTATTTTCCTTATACTCTCTTCTTATCTTTTCAGGAATCAATATAGCATTATCTAAATTCATTATAGAAGGTAAACTCCCTCCATTTTATACACCTACCATCTGGCATTTACTTCTGGAGCACCTGACTCAAACACTCCGTTTCAATTTGAGCCTCTCTGTTTCACGGACCAGGACAAAAAATATCTTGATCCAAGAACTTAAGTAGTATTTGACCTATTTCACAGGCTTTGTTGTACAGAGATGAGTTTGGTCCCTTGACTCCCCCTCATTCCATGCTGTAACCACTCAGCAGAGCTGCAGAAGATGGCAGTGCCTACTGCAGGACAGTTGATTTACCCCCTCTCATAGCTGGTTCTCAAAGCAAATCAGTGCCACAAGTGCCTGTGTGCCCCATCCACAGGCAAGGTGAACCATCCCTGGGGAATTTGCAGATTGACTGGAATGCTTTCAAGCCACTGCAGCAGAAGAGGCAGGTAAAGGCAGAGGGAGGCTGGGATTACAGAGCAAAGCTGCAAGGAGACAAGGAAAAGATGCCTCCTGGCTGAGACAGAGTCACCTCAGCTCTGTCCTTGGTGAGCCTGTGAGCCTGAGGAACCTGGAAGACACCACAGGAGGAAGGAGATATGGTAGTGAACTATGGACTAGCAAGAGAGACCGGTCTGTTGTGAAAGAGGAGTGGGAGATATTTGTGTGACTGCCATGTCCAGCTTGAGAGCCTTGGCAGGGGTGATGATGCACAGGCTTGGCTGCCCAGAACAGCACCTGCAGCCAGAAAAGCCCTGCATAACCCCAGAGGTGAAGCAATCCCTCTGCTCACCTGTACCAGCCCTCAGCTCCCTCCCAAGAGCACAAATGGATTGTCCATGTACATGCAAGGATGTAAAATCCTTTATTTAAATCGAGAGATGCTGGAGAACAGGGAGCCAATGGCCTCAAGCCTGCTCACTGCTTCCCCCTGCAAGGACAGCACTGCTCTCTTTGTGTCAGTCTGACAAACAACCCAAAACACACCAGCTGCAGCCCAGGCTGGTCTGATGCATTGTGACACAGTCAGGCACAAACTGACCTTTGCTTCCAGCTCCTGTGGAGGGAAAGGTGGGGGAGGCAGTGGGAAGTGCAGCTGGCAGAAATACACATCAGGATGCTGCAAGGTTCTGCATCCAAAAGGTCCTGGTGGCCACTGCTGTTCCTCCACCCAGCCTGCTGCTTGGTGCACATCTATTTTATTGGATGGAAAGCCAGATGTGGTTTCATCCTAGCAGGAGGCATCACAGGACTAACAGATGCAGATGCAGTAGGACCAAGGGGATGTGGTGCAGCAGAGAAGGTTTATCAGCCTGGACAGATACAATGTGCAGGAAACACAGTAAGTCTGAAATACATTTATACATCAACCACTAAAAATTATAGATGTGCTTTGCTTACTTGTTTCTTGTCACAGAAAATTGCCACGGGGTATTGCAGAGAGTGAAACTCAAACTGTTCCAAAGGAGGCCCCTGAAAGCCACGAGGGGAGGTTGCTCATTGATGGTTATTAAAGCCAACGGAGCAGATGCAACCTCTGGCTCAGGAAGTCCTTACATTCCTGACTCTCAGAAGCAAGTGAGAGTGTAACAAAGAAAGCACAAGCAACATCTGCTTTATATTTTCATGGTCTTTCCCATAAGTATCTACTACTGCTGCCATTTCCAGAGCTTCAACCGTGCACAAAGGACACAAAAAAATTTAATTTGTCATGTTTTATTAGATCCAATTTTTAGTCAATCTGATAGTAGCACAGCAATTTGGCTTAACCTAGTTTCTCCTTTCATTAGAAGGAGAGGTGATGAACATTTCTATTTATGAAGATTGGAGCTTTTTTAAAGCTGAAATGTTTTTAGCAGTGTTGGTTTTTTCCATGCCATTTCAGAAAAGACCATTTATTTTTTGTGGTTTTGTTCCTATATTTGTCCTCTGTTTCTTTCTGGCACAGAATAAAATAGAAAAATTTTAATTATAGGGGGTTTTTTTCCTCTTTCTTTTTCTTCCGACTTAGTAAAATTTTGAAAAGCTAAACTTTCAAGTTATTGAAGAGAAAAAAAAAACACCTACTTCCTCCAGCTGGAGCAATCCCAAATTTAAATATTAATATTTTAATATTAGAGGGCAAAAAGTTTTTTAAAAAAAATCTGAAATCAGTTTTTCATTCTTAGCCATTGCTAGACCAAAGATAGCATGAGCACTAATTTTGCTGGAGCTTTGCAGTTTCCTGAACCAGAATAATTTCCTCTCATCAAGTCCATATTCCACTATTGGTAAGCACTGTACCAAAGGCAGCCTCAGTCACAGAGATTTCACAAGCAAGCTTAGATAAAGTTAAACACATTTATAATCAGTAAAATGCAGGGTAAAGGCTCAGCAATAGGCTTTTCTGCCAGAAATTCCCAATATTCCCTTTTTCTTGCTGGGAAAAGAACTGTTCACCAGCCAAACCACATCTGCCCAGGCAGTGTCACAGGTGACAGCTGAGCTGGCACTGAACTTTTTGGGTTCCCAGAGCTTTCTGCCTCTCTGGTCAAAGTTACCCCAAAAGACAGGGAGAAAGGTTCTATCAACCCTCCTGCAAAGCTAAAGAACTGTAAGCAGCCTGCATCCATTCTCATCCTCACAAGAATCATAATGCTAAAATTTACCTTTTCACAGCATGTGCTTTAAAAACTATTTTAACTTGTCAGCATTAGCAGTCTCCTAGACATTCCAGGAGTTACTTCTACTTTGTGGTTATGCAAGCTCCCTCTCCTAATAATTTCATCTCATGTTTAAATCCAAATAATTTTATTTCTTCAATAAAGAATAAATTATGTCAAATGTCATCCTTTCCAAATGAAACCCTGGCATCCTAAGGAAACGCTAACATTCGTCCACCAAAGAAAACCTACTTTTAGGACTAGAAGGTTTATAAATGTTAGGAAAGCTTTTCTCCTAGATAAGTGTACAATTTCTACTTTGTGTGGGTGGATTTCTGTGATGTGTTTAACCAGAGTAGAAGAAAATCTAGTACCTTGGCAAGGTATGAATATAATAAATGCTGTTCATCACTTACAGAGTTAGACAACTTTAGCACAGCTGCAAAGCCTCTGGCTTCAGGAGGTTTCTTTCGGGATTAATTTTGCTCCAGTGGAATCCAAACCATGGCTCAGCAGCATTTAAAAATTACTGTTCTGGTCACTTTATTAATGGGGAGAACCACTGGCTTTCAAATAAGGCAAGAGAATTGGTTTCTACTGATTTATAGCCCATTGGAGTACTTTTAATTGGACTTTACTGTTTTCCTGGACCACGAGTAGTCCTTTCTTAACTGTTTGTTTTTTCTTACAAAGTGGAGCCCTGAGAAAAATTATTTTAATGATAATGTGGGCAGAAAAATGCTCCTTGGCAGGACTTAAATACTGTTAATTATAGTCCCTTCTTGAAATACCTTGCCAGATGCTTGGAAAATAGTGCCCATGGATACCTTAAATCTGAAATCTGTGTGATTTCTGCACAGAATTATTACCTTCAGGGAAAAAAAAAAAAAAAAAAAAAAATCGTGAGCTTTTCAGCTAACTTTCCATTTTCCAAGCTATGGATTAATCCTTTGTGTGTGAGTGCTGGAATTGGGCTCATCCATGTTCCCTGATGAGGTCATTTTCCTATTTCAGTGTGCACACACACACACACGGGCCTGAAAAACCCCTCCTACCTCCACTCTCCATTTTCTGATTTTCCTGTCAGATCACACCATGTAGGAAATTCAAGGATATGCTTTCCCACATGCAATCCCGACTTCAAGGAACATGAAAAATGATGCAAGCTGGACCCTCTAACATTGAAGCAGATAAGAGGTCCCAGCAAGGGTTATTTAGGAAGAGAGATTAAAAGCCTTTTCAATAATTTAAGCCTTCAAAGGGCATAAATTATTTCGATAAATAATTTAACATATATATTCTGTGATTAATTAGAGACGAAAGGCCTTGAAAATTCCCACAGGCAGTGCCCAGGATCCTGACTCTCCCACAGAGACTTCAAGCAAACACATTTATTGACAACGTAAATGCAGATAATGCCAGAAGGCACTGCTGCCTTCAATGCTACTGGAAACTCAGACTGGTCTTTGCACTCATGACTGGGAGAATTTTGGCCACAAACCAAGACTTGCTGGACTGGGAAGATGAGCTGAGCCCCCAGGCCAAAGGGCTGAGGTTTTTCATCCCCACACAAAGAGACCAGGAGAGAAACTGGATGAAAGCAAAAGGCAAGCTCTGCTCTCCACAGTGCAAGCATTAGCCTGGAGCCACTGAATGGAGCATTGAGGAGAAGCCTACATTTTACATCAGGACAGAAATTCTCCCTGAGGAGGGGAAAAAGAGGAGGAGAGGAGAGGAGAGGAGAGGAGGAGAGGAGGAGAAGAGGAGAACTCTTGGCAATCAGACAAAAAGGGCCCAGTCATTTGCAAACATTTCTCTTGCTGGCAAGGAAAAACCTGCACACACACATGAAGCTCTCTACATGTACATGAAGCAAAAGGAAGGAGAACTAAATGATTTAAGGTTCATTAATCATGGACCTGCAGCTATAAAGAGGAGGGATGGAGCTTGGGTTATATTAAAATGAGCTGCAGATCTGCATGAGTCACAGAAGCTTTAGGAAGATTTTTTTAAAACACCCATATATTTAGCAAAGCATCAGGGAAGAAAGCACGTGGCCCGTGAACAGAAATGCAGGGCTCACAACTGTAAATATAAACAGTATTTTTGAACATCTGCAAGTATTATTAGACAATATCTGTTTGTTTACATGGCCTGCTCTAGCAGGTGAAGAAATGAGGGTATTTTTAGCATCAGCAGGTTTTAAACTTGAGTGCTTTGGGACTTAGGTGATTTTGATTAACCTGTTTAGCTACTGGGTTTTATAATGATGTGCATATGAGGGTGGCACGCTCAATTCTTAAACAAATTCAGATTAGCTACAATAAGCATATTTTTAATGTCTTATTATTTTGCAACTGTTTATGATGCATATCATCCCAGCTTTCAGCCCAAGTGTAAAAATCTCTGTTGGCTGTATTCAAAACCATGATAGTTACATCTCACAGGAGAA
>VZTR01031138.1:1819616-1868573 GCA_013400775.1 Chaetops frenatus
GAGGAGAGGAGAGGAGAGGAGAGGAGAGGAGAGGAATACCAACAAAAAAGTTATTTTGACAAAAAACTTCTATTCACCTTCAGTTGAAGTTGCTTGGTGTCACTGGAAGTGACAACTCTGCTCAGCATCACTGCATTCCCTGTTAGTCACCCCTCTCCAGGCTTTACTACATCTTCCACTCTGTTGGCTCATGGCCATCTCAAATGTTATGTCCTTGAGTAACAATTTTCTGCTTTCCCATTTTTTTCCCCTCAAGCACAATAAAGAGTTTCATGGCATTAAGTGTGCAGAGATTCAGCTGTACAATCCCCATTGATACTATCTGAGGAGAAAAGTCAAACCTAGAGTCAAAACCCAACCCACAGTTTATTCATATATTTTTCTGACATTTATAATTAAAAGTACTGTTCAGGGAGCAAGGGGTATTTTTATCCAGAACATTCCCCACACATGATAAAGGAAAGTTTCATGTGTGCATAATGCGCTTTGTTTCTAATATTAATGTTAGGGGTTTTGGAGGTTTTTTTATTACATTGTCAGACTTTAGTATTATTTCTAAGGAAATTTATTCTCATTTAGCAAAAAAAAATGAATTCTAAAATGAGACCATTAATAAATTACCTATATATATTTACAAAAAATTCTTTAAAATAATGATCTGGAAGAATTCTTAGGTCATACCAAAGATGCCACTGTGCCCTAAGGTTAAAAGCTGTACCTGATTTATGGGACTTACAGGAATTTAGTCCTTCCATGGTCCATTCAGGCATTTAAACAAGTGTAGAAACCTTTGGTGCATCAAGAGTTAAACTCACCACCTCTGTTACTCCTCTGAGAACTCAGTGGGGCCAGTCCTGAAATTTTTATGTGTCCCCTTTTTTGAACATCAGAGAAATTGTGTCTCAATAATGAAATTTCTTAAGGACTCCCCATATCTATTGTACAGCATCTGTACAGAGAGGAATCTGGGCTCTATTGAGGAAATATTAATGCAAATTTCCACGAATGCCAAGCTAATTTTTTTTTATGCTAAATATGTGGAATGCTGGAAATAAATAGGTACCTCCCATTTGACTCCAAACCTGCAAACACAAGTAACACCCCTGCTAAACTTTTAAAATATCTTTATAGAAGAAAACCTGCATTTATCCATGATATATTGTAAAGATTTTTAATTATACCTGTACCTATCAGAATTACAAAGCCTCATTATATGATTATACAGGTTCCTATTCATTCTGAAAATGCAATTAAGAAAATCAAAGAAGAAAAACATCACATGCACCTTCCAAAACTCTGGAAAATAACTTCTGAGATGGCCTAATTGTGCTGGTTTGACTTGCATGAGCAGCCCCACAGCACAGGAACTCAAGGTTTAGGAAAAGCAGGCATTAGGTGTGACAGCATCTCTGTGGCTCTCTATGCCCCACAAACCAGTGAAATGGAACAGATCATTCCAACCATTTCTTGCACTCCTGCTTGGTACCATCCTGTAAATTATTTCCTTTAGCACATTTATCAGGTACTTTCCTGGCTTAATGAATGTTTGGTGGAGATGGGCAAACCAATTTCTCTTGACAATAACAGTTACACCCTGCCAGCAGCTCTGTAAAAGTACACCATCATTTCCTCAGTTATCCAAAAGATTTTCAATTCCACTTCTGGAAAAAAAACTTTTGTCTTCCAATGCCGAGCTTTCAATTTTGGCAACAGCCAGGCTTGTTTCTCCTATAGTGGTATTCCTCTGCTCCTAATGGAATATTGATCTTTCTGAGGAAGTGTAAAGCAATCAATACACTACAAAGAGGAGAAATAGATAAGAAAAAACATCTCCTTATTCTCTTCATACCTAATTAGAACAAAGAGAAGTAGACTGAAACCAACAGACCAGAAATGTTTGGATACTAAAGATTATTTGTGAGGTTTCCACTCTAAGGCAAGGTTTTGGCACATATTGGACTCACAAGCTTAAGCTCCTGGGTGTGAGACTGAGTGAATAGAGCCAACAGTTTAATCTATGCTGTGATGTTTCTGGTATGCATTTATGAGCTTCCTTTGGTTTATTTTGGTAGTAAAACTACAGAAGCCCACAGTGTGAACCCACTAAGAATTCAAAGGTGTCTCTGTGTATGTAGGAATAGCCTGCAGTAGGTACCAGGTAGAGTGAGGGGGGATGAATTTTGGCCACACCAGCTTTTATTTCTGTGTTTAAATAAGAGGAAAACCTGATGGACACAAAATAAAGACTGGAAGAGAATGATGGGGAAAAGGCTTCTCTAGGTGCAATCCTGCAATACTGTGGATAAGAGCAAGCAAGGTGAAATAAATCCCCCTCCTCTTTCTGTCCATGTTGGCCAGAGCAGCACAGAAATGATCCCTTATTCTAAACTGAGGTAGGTTTTCTGTTTGACCAGACCATTGCCAAAGTCATTCCTCTGCATTGAAAATTGCCCAGGGCTGGTTCACTTGGGATTAGATGCACTTGCTTGGAGTCCTCTGTTCCTTTGTACTTCTAAATTACAAAAGTTCCACAAGCTTTTAGGAGTGTTTGCAAATTCAGTGTGAGCACTGAGATTTCTCCCTCCTCTTTGCATTGTTTCTGTGCTTAAACTTCGACAAGGTAATTATTCTTTGCCCAAAATGTTGTTCAAGTTCACTCAATACCTTAGATAGATGAATTCCCACATTGAGTTCAAGTATTACCAGAATATATAGAATTCTCCATAAATTACCCTTTCTTGTAAGCATCCCTTACCTAATGTTTGAATAATGCCAATTCAGCTGAAGGGGAAGATTTAAACACCAAGGGAAAGATACAGCAAATTAATGGATACAGAAAGAATCATTAGTCGGGGCTATTAGAATATATTCATAATTTAAATGTTTTTAAAATGTTACCACTAAGTAGACAGAAGAAATTATTAAAGCCAACAGAAAATGAAATTTAATGTTTCTGTGAATTGACCCAAGGAATAAATATGTATTTGCCAAATTTAAAGAAAAAGTCCTCCATGAAATAGATAAAAAGGGAGTATAAGAATGTCTGACAAACCATTTTTAGCAACAGATACACTTTCTGAATTATTTCCTGGAACACAAATATTTCCTCTTTATGCAAAAGGATGAAGACAAACCCGCTTTTTGGAGCATTAACAAGTAAGAATGAGGCACAGAAAATTCAAATGGAAAACAAATTTCACAACAACTGTACTATAAAACATAATCCTGATATTAGCAGGTGATATTTTTTCTCCTTTATGTGTGGAAAAAAACTGGTAATGAGGATCCAAATCACGCAAGGAAACGCAGAGTCAGAGAAGAAGCAGCTCTTCATTGAGTTCCTATCACACAGGGAGGAAGAAATGGAAACCAGAAGCTGAAGAACATCTACCATAAAGGTGCTGATTTTTTTTCTTATACCTTGTTTTGCCTTGCTCTTTTCTAACTATGCCACAATCCATGTGCATTCATTCCCTCAGAGATCAATGAGCCCAAAGTTTCAGGCTAAATACAGAAGCTGAAGGTGGCCTTTTCTACACAGAATAACATTTTAAAATTTAAAAAAACCTCAGCAACTAGACCCTTGTTCCCTCCACTTCTTCCTGCACATTACCCTATTATTCTAATATATATCCCAGAGTTTGTGTCCTACTAGTAAAAGGGATGAGAGATCATTTTGATCCAGTCCAGCTGAATGATTTACAACATAAGATAAAGAGATCACCTCATCTCCATCTTTCAAAAGATGCTGAACATAGAAGTGACTGAAATTAATTTCTGATTTTTTGCTTCTAATCAGATTACTGCAAATCATCACAAATCCTTCCAGTCTCTAGGGTATTTTCAATATGGCAAATATGATTTTAAAATTCTTTGATGAGAAGAGGCAGCAATAGCCGTTTCAAATTGCCTTTTAATTCTTGCATATATAGATATATCTGTGAAAGGGGAATAAGCTGCAGGAAACTCAAAAATACAAAAGAGAAAAAATTCCACTGGGCACTTGCCTTGGGATTCTGTCTTGTTATCAGTTTATGTATGCTGAATTGATATCATAGATTTTCACAGAAATTAGATCCATTTGATAAAGAGGCAAAGAAAACTATTCAAGAACAGCGAATAAACAGAAGATGAAAAGCGAGAAGAATGAGTATTTCTGAGTAATGGAAATGCTGGCAAGAAGTGGAAATAGTGTACAGAGCCTCCATCCAGAAGAGACACATGGTTAATTTTAATTTTAACCTCATTTAGGGCATGTGATTCACTGCCCCATTTTGTTCAAAATTAAAATTAAGCATGTGCTTAAGTGCTTTGCTGGACTGAGTCCATATACAAGAGTACATTGGTCATTAATCTGTATGCCATAAGTTGATTTGGAATTGAAAAGTCAAAGCTTTAAAATAAAACCTGAAATGCTTTACTTCGTTTATTTTTAGTGCAGGAATGCATTGGCAGCGTGGAAATCTACAGCAGTTACACAGTTCTTTTGAGAAACTAATAAAAAATAAACAGAAATCCAAAAAAAAACCTAGCAGGAGAAAATTCCCAGAACTCAGAGAAAGAAAAGCAGATTTAAAAGACTGACTGCAGTGTCCTGTGTGACACAGCCCGATGATTTGGCTTTCAGCCTCTCCTGTGCTCACAATTAGATCATAGAACCAGAGACTCATAGAATGGTTTTGCTTAGAAAGGACCTTAAAGCCCATCCAGTGCCACCCCTGCCATGGGCAGGGACACCTTCCACTGTCCCAGGCTGCTCCAAGCCCTGTCCAACCTGGCCTTGGGCACTGCCAGGGATGGGGCAGCCCCAGCTTCTGTGGGCACCCTGTGCCAGAACCTCACCACACTCTCATTAAAAGAACTTTTTCTTGATATCCCATCTAAACCTCCTCTCTTCAGTTGGAAAGCTACACAGACCTGCTCCCCATATCCTGGAAAAGAATGTGATTGAGGAGTTTCACAAAGGTTTGACAAGATGGGGATTGAGAAGGGAAATGCTGGACTTGGCATAAAAAAATCATCAACATCAATGCACTTTTAACCTACGATTTCCCTTAAACAGGACTGACTTCCTAAGTCTGTGGAGTATTATCTGACTCAAATACACAGATGCCTGTTTTGTAATCCTCAAACATGAATAAATATTCGACATATCCTCAGAAAACACAATTATATAGCTAATGTAAGTGTCATTTATGGTTTGGCCACTGGCATAGAAGCAGTAGAGGGAAGCAAATGACATGCAAAATAATGCTGTGGGGCAAAGCAAACTTGAACAATTGAAAAGGGATAAAGAAAGAGGTAATTATCTAAATGGAACATAACAGCCATTAGTCAAACATTCACAGCTTGATCTAAGCCCCATCAGAGTTAACAGACAGGTCCCCCTTGACTTGAGTGAGTTTTGAACTAAGATTTTAAACATTAGGGGAAGAGTATTTGATGAGATTTATGTGGGTTTACTTTTTTTTACCCTCAAACTCTGAAACAGAAAGACCGTGAAGTAACAACTCCTCTTTATTAAGTAGACAATAAGGTGGCTGGTTTCAGAAAGGCAACTGATATTTAGCAGTTCCTTCAGACATATCTGGCTGTACATGAGCACCTTCTCAGTGGCATTGGGTTCCAAGTACTTGGAAAACTGTCACAGAACTAAGAGTTCACCTAAAACCCAAAGTGTGGTAATTTAAGAGATAGCTGAGAAGCTTTTCTAGACACGTAATAGAAGGGTATACTTTCTACTTTGGAATGTAGGGAAACGGGCTGATTTGCTGAAATTACAATTCTTTTCATCCTAGGATGAGTAAATAAAAGTTTGTCATTACTGCCTCTCCTTTGGATGACGTGGGTGACCTGCAATGGTTCTGCCCAGCCTGTAGATTAAATGTGGTAGAGCACAGCTCCAGGTGTGTCTCTGCAGGGCTGCCTGCATTTGCTAAGTCTTGAGAAGAAATAGAGAATATTCAGAGCACATTCAGGGCAGGTCCCTGGAGACTGAATCACCTGGAGCATCCACCAGGTACTGCCAGACTAAAAGCCAGATGGCTGCACTGCATTTTACAGTGAAAATCCATATGTTTTATTTTAGCAACGTTTATAGCAGGGACAATCGAGCTATAGGGGGAAAAAAAAAAAAACCACTTTAAAAGAGTTCTAATTACATGCAGCCCTGTCATGTTACTAAATGAGGCCCACTGCTGTTTTATGAATAATTTGCAGAATTCATTGTCAGTAAATAATATTAGGAATTGAGAATAGGCTCTGAACTGCAATGCAGCAGGTTTTTCCTTCCCTACTGCCTCCTTGTCATACATTCAGAGTATTTGCTATAACTACAGAACATAATTGAAATTATATGCAAAGACAAGGAACTATAACATACAAACAACAGCATTTCATTTCCCACCAGAATGTGATTTATACTTAAACAATAAAAGTCACTGAGTAACCAAGAATGGAGACTCTTTCCAGTCAATGAACTGAATGAAATGGTTTACCTACAGAAGGTGGTAAATGGGAATGTCAAAGTTTCTTTTAAACACTCTTAGGCTGATGCCAGGAAGCTCCCAAGAGTTTCTTTTTCTTTTTAATCCAGTATCTGTGGCGTATCCTGGGAGAAAAATCACCCAAAATCCAACACAACCACAGAAGAAAATTTCTGTAATACACATGTAAGGAGGAAAACCCAAGAACTGAAGATAAGAGCAATAAACAGAGTTAAGGGGAAGGTAGTCTTTGATTAGGGGGAGAACACAGTCTAGACCAAAGACAGCTCTGGAAAACAAAATCTCTGATGGGTCCTTTCCAACTCAGCATACTCAATGAACTTTTTTATGGAAAGAAAACGTCCTCAGCTACTGAGTTCACTGAAGTCCTGCCTTGCTGAATAAATCAGAGGATTATATGCACAGCCTGTTTTCTAGAGCCATTTTTGCAGAAGCCATTCTAAGCTTCCAGACACTACAATAGGATAAGTTCAAAGCTGGATGAAAGAGTCACCAAAACTGAAGAAAGCTCTTGCATTTACCAAACAGGAAGGGAAAACCCAGAATCTACTCATAGCACTACCTATTCTTGGCTGCTGCTAACCTTGCAGCTCCTGGGACACTAAAAAGAGAGCCTTTTCAACAGACATGTTCTTGACCACATCAACAATTCTAACAGAGCTTGAGCCAAGCTTCCTGCTCTGCCCATAACACTAAATTGAGCAGGTACCCCTGGACAGGTCACCTTGTCCACAAAACAATGGGCTGTGCCTGCAGGTTCTGCACTTCTGTGGTACAAAATGAGTTTGTCATTGACAAATGAAGGAGAACCATGAGGTGACAGGAAGTAACATGGACAGCTGCTCTTCACTTATGCAAACATCTCTTCAGCAACCTGGGAACAGGGTGCAGACCTTGTGTCAATCAGTTCCCCCTTTAAGACACAGGTCAAAGAAAAATCTTTACTTTGCCTTGTTTTTTGTTTGGTTGTTTTGGGGTTTTCTGGGGTTTTTTTGAGGGGGGGTGTTTGTTTGGTTATTTTGTTTGTTTTGTTTCGTTGGTGGTTTTTTGAGGAGGTTTTTTGGTGTGGTTTTGAGGGGGTTTTTTTGTGTTTGTTTTTTGTTTGTTTGGTTTGTTTTGTTTTGTTTTTTGGGGGGTTTTTTGTTGTTTTTTTTGTTGTTGTTGTTTGGTTGGTTGGTTTTTTGTTGTTGTTTTTTAGTTTGTTTGTTTGTTTGTTGTTGTTTTTTGGTTTTTTGTCTTTTGAAATCTGTACAGGGATAAGAAGCAGACTCCTACTTAAATGACAATGTCTGCTTGATTTCAGAACCAGTTTTGAATTTTTAGTGGCGTGCCTGTTTAGCAGCTCACCCCATTTCTGCTGAAGAGCCCATTACAATGCCTGTTCTGTGGTAAATTACCTGGGAATACTCTGATCACTTGTTGCTGCTTTCCTTGATTGTCAGTACCCTGCTGCTCTAGTCCATCAGCACAGCTCCACTGCTCTCTCAAGGCCGTTATTCTCAGAGAGCTGTTTTTCTCCTCTGCAGACTATTCAGATTAAAACAGGCAATTCTTTATGCATAAAATTCTCCATGAGGATGCATAACAAAAATCAATTTATATAATTAATAGATCTGTCAGGACCTGTTTGAGATTCAACTTCCTTATTGTGAAAGTTTAACTTACTGGTTTCAGAATAAAAACCTACATAAATCACAATGTTATGGCAGCTGAAAGCAGGGTTGATGTCATGTGGATTCACAGGAGCTGAGGCAAAGTATAGCCACAAAGAGTCTTTATTATACTGAAGCACCATGAAAATCACAGTATTTGATATAATATATATATAACCAGTGTTTGAAATTTTTAATGCCAGCTAAGCAATTTGAACCAGTTTAAAAAAACATGGAACCAATGTACCTAAATTCTCTGAGCACCACTGAAGTCTCTGCCTTCGTGTATATTGATCTGCTTGTAAATTAAGCAAATAAGATGAAATGCTATCAGAGTTCACAATGACTATTTAATATTTAAGCTACAAGCATTATTTCAAAGCAGTATAAATTGATGTGATGCTTTGCAAAACATTCTAAACATCTCATGACATTTGGAAAGGAATTCATGGTGTACCTAGAAAGGTGTATCTGAGCACTTTTCAAGAAAGAGGAGAAAGCCCAGGTTGGTTATTAACTAATGAAGGGAAGCTCAGAGTTAACCTGCTTCTTATGCTTGCTTTCAGTTATAAGATTAGTTTGAATTTTTCCTGTGAATAGACTTCTAGGTGTTGGAAAGAGCAGTGGTGTTAGCAGGACTGGGATAAAGCCCTTCTCTGACTTGCCAGGCTGCTCTCAAGCAGTTTCTCCTTCCTCCTCAAGGCCCTGTTCTTTGGTTTTGTCTTGAGATAAGTCAGACAAAGCCCCCCATCTGAGTGGCACCAATTCTGCCCTGAGAGGCAGGGTCAGCTGGGCTAATGAGCTGCCTGGTGCTCAGCCCCCACAGCCAGGTCTGCAGCAGCCTCTCGAGCGAGGAGCAGTGCATGGGAGTGCACACCAAGAGCTTCCCAAGCCCCCTTCCTGCAGGAGCCTGCTGCCAGTACCATCACCAGCCTTAGCTGCTCTCTCCACTTGTGTGCACCTGCTCTCCCACCAGCAGAGGTTAATGTGTTATCTAACAAATCCCTCTTCTTCCCTTGATCCCTTTCCTGATCCAGCATTTATGTGCACTGTGCCCTAAAACACAGGCACTGGCTCAATGAAAAAGCACTGATGTGGGTATGCAGAGAACTACCTGCAGGTGGCTTGTCCGTGCTGCCTGCTTCCTCTTCCTAATTGCTGCAGTGTCTGACCGTGCTAGTTGTGCAGAATACCAATAAGAATTCCCTGATTTAAACCCCAGCCAGTAATTTTTAGATCATTAAAAAACCTATTCAATCTTTTTTCTATGTCTTGAGCAGGTTGTTTTGCCCAGAGGTGTTCTGTGAGTCACCAGGCTATACAACTCTACCTACATTTCCAAATGCATTCAAAAATACAAAAGCCTGGTAAATCAGCAGTTCTGCCAAGAGTAAACTTTTTTTTCATTTTCTAATAAGTTCTCTAGTTTTCCTAATTTTTGTCTACTTATTTTTTCTATGCAACACTTAGGGTTAACTTCCTGGCATATTTTGGGGGCAGCCCTCCACTACTGGGCTAGAAATAGAAGTTTTCCTCTCTTTCACATAAAGCAGATAAATATATAAATTAAACATTTAGCTTTAAAGTGCAGTTGTTAGAAATAGCTGCATAAGCAAGATTCAGATAATTGAAACTGCATAATAACATTCAGCTTAATGAAATGTTGATGTTACAACTATAGAAAAACACTGCAGAGTACCCATATGACAACATGGAGTAATCTCATATTATAGCATTAAAAAACATCCACTTGATTAGAGACCAGGTTTCCAATTTCCTTGGAAACAAATTCTGTGCTCAAGAGGCTGCTTCTGCTGCTGGTTAATGAAACTGCTGCATGAACAACAGCCCACAGCACAATAACAGAGCTCTAGGATTTATTTATTTTTGCCAGGTACAGAAAAAGTCAGTGATACCCAGCAGAACCCACACTCTGCTCATACACACTGCTCTGTCCTCCTGGGGGGTGGCAGCCCTCCAAACTGTGCCAGCACACTCCGAGCAGCAGGGTTTGTGCCATGGCTGTGTTCTGTACTACAGCACAGCCACAGGCTCAGACACACTTTGTCAGAGCAAGAGGCAATTCTGTCTCCAAGTTCATCACCCGAACGGAGGATGAGAGGCGAAACAGAGGCAGAGAGATGAAGTAAGTTGCTCTCAGGAGCAGCACTCTGAGTTCAGGCCACCTGTGCCTTGTCCCCTGGCCTTCCTGCAGCATCCTGCAGCATCCTGCTGCTCCCTGCCACTGACTCCCGGGCAGGCACCGTGTCCGCAGGAACTCACGCTAAAGTGGAAATGCCGCCTTCCTCCAGCTGCTTTAAATAACAAAGGGCTTGTAAATGTCTTCCTTCTTCTCTTCTTTCCTCCGTAAATCAAGAACTTCTCTAAGTTCAGAGTTGTTACTGTTACAAAGCCAACCTCAAACAACTGTGAAGCCACGTAGCTAGGCTCAGAAGCAGAAATTAAATGCAACCTTTGTCTGAGCATTAATTTACTCAAGCCTTCTGGTCAAACCTCCTGCTAGGATAACGACAGACAATTTGGAGGAAGAATTGTCTCCCACACAGCCGGGATGTAGGTAAGATCTCATCAGAGCATTTACAGAGCCAAAAAAAAAAAAAAAAAAAAAAAGGCAGAGGAAAAAAATGAAACAAAGTACTCAAGATGGCTTGCTCTGCATATTGGCCTTATTAACGTGTAGGCACACGTTGTCTCAGGCAGGTAGTTTGTGCAGAGGTTCATTATCTTACATAGGGCTCATAACTCCTTCCATTTCAATCTTGGACTCTAAAAGCAGCTCCTCAGTGTTGATTCTAAAGCAGACATAAAAGTGTGTTGTGGGTATTTTTAAAGTGTTTTTAAAACAGCCACTAGCTTGACTTTCAAAGAGCTGCATTCTCTTCAGAATAAATTCAAGTCTTTTTTGCATGAGAACAACTCTGTGGAAATCAGTGGAATTGCAACCTCTTAAGACATGGGTGATGTTGCCCCCAAACCTCAGTTTTGAAGTGCAATTGCATCAGGAAAAGAGGACAACAAGAAGAATGGTAAGAGTCCAATACCATTTCAGAAAACCTGGGGTAACCCAGGGTCTGCTTTCTAGCAAGTCCTATGTTGTAACAGCCAGTCTCATTAGACAGCTTCATGTAGGCAGCTAAAGCCCACATTTCCTGACCAGTTGTGGCAATCTTTCCCATCCAAGCAGTGGCCATCTGTTGTACATCTGAGCAGATCCATTACTATAGCATGTACATCTTGGAGCTCAGGGAAATAAATCTTGACACCAGAATGGAGCAGTGTTCTAATGCTATTTGAAATAGTGAGAGGAGAAAAATTATGTAAGAAAGATCAGTTGGCTGAGTTGGTTTATCTCTTTCAAAAAAGTACTGGGGTCTATACATGAGGTAGGTCTTTTTCAGGAAGGACTTTCAAAGCCAAGTCAGACTAGCTTATGGGGGAAATGTGGTTCTGAGCAAAACAAAATACATAAATAGATTGGCTAGATTTGAGAAAGTAAGGCAATAAATCAAACCCCCATAAATAGCACTCACAGTCACATACCATACAAAGTCACCTAAAGCAGTGTAGAAAGAAAAAAACTTTGGAAAGCATAAAACTCAGAAACCAGACAATTTCAAGAGGGCAAACAGTGCATAATTTATAAGACAGGTGAAACTGCAGTGGTAGCAACAAAGTGAAAAATAGAAAACTGAAATTTTCACTTTTAAGTTTTCCCATAAAGTACAGTAACTCTGCTGTCATCAGAGGGTTGGAGGACACAGGCAGGACAAGCGCATAGCTCTCTGTTCTCCTGACAGCAGCTTCTGGGGGAGCCCACTGATGTAAGCACAGCAGTAGTGTCCAGTCTAGAAAATTACCCTCAACCAAAAGTACTTCACTCACCATTAATCTTGACCCTAAGAATGCCATACTGCTCTAATCTTGTCTATCTCAAGGTGTTGTACACAGTTTTGCAAAAACATGGGCAAAAATTGCTGCTGGTTTTGGAGACAGCTGAATGCATCTCACATTTTAGCTTCAGCTTGTTCCCATTTCCTCACAGCAGTACACGAGACAAGAAGGCACAACAGAACCCAACCATTTCCCCTTTCATTCTTTTCCCTGTACACACATTCCCCTCTCCACACAGCCTACACAAATATTGCCTTCCAGTCTAGGCTGCAATTATTTGAAACCTCTTGCTCTGGTTGGTCTGTAGCTCTTGGCATTTTCAGGCTACTTTTTCTGAATATTTGGCATGGCTTTGAAACAGCAGTGGGACAGGGATAAGAGGCAATTAGCTCAGCCTGACTCCCACAGCCAGGGGGCCAACAGGAGGAAATGGAATCAGAAAGTTTCTGGTTGGGGATAAAGACAGGAAGATCACTCACCAACTACTGTCATGGGTGAAACAAACTCTGCTTGGGAAAATTTATTATTCATTCCCAAATGAATAGGCAAAGGCAGAGTTCCCAGCCCATCACTGCCTCACAGCTCTGCCATGGCCTATTTCCAGGACTGGGACACAAAAAGCACAATCATTTTTCTAGGTAAATAAGCCGTGGCACAAATCTGTAAAAATAGTTGTCTTAACACTTACGGGATTTCATGGGTTTTATTGTACACACAGAGCAAGAGAGGCAGAACATTTTTCAGGAGTCCAAAGGAGCAGTTCTCACCCTGCCCACCTCCATTTAATAACATTTGCTGTTAGCTTGACACTGAAAATGTCAACTGAGGTGTGCACAGCAATTGCACAGTTAACTAAGTGTTAGTTTGCTTTAAAGGACACCTCTTGAGCTAATCATCTCTGGGGGGAGGAAAGAGCTTTTATACTCATGGGAAAAATGGTGCTGGCTGGCTATGTAGCAATCACTGCCAGTGGGAAAAATAGCAGGAGGGCAAAGGCTATATTATCAGCAGTGCATAGAGGGGAGAAAAGTGCAGCCATGGCCATGCTTGAGCTGCTGTTAGTGTCTGTTTCTGGGAGAAGATGGAGCCTGAGATTTAGCCATGACTTCGTATGATTACCTCAACTTTTATCTGCTTCTACAACACAATGCAATTCAGACAGGTTATCATGAGAAGCCCCAGCCTAAGCTTTGCCATATTTGCAAAAAAGAAAATGAAGTCTGCACTGCCAGTGGTGGCTTTGGTGCTCCAGGTTTCCCTCTCAGAGTATGGATTCCTTCCTTGCCCTTCTCCCATGTATGCCTTGGCCTCTTGCAGCATTTTAGTGGAGAGCAAGATTACAGCCTGCAAAACTGCAGGAGGAGAGGTTTAGGTCAGTGTCACTGATAATTCCCATCACAATTACTGCCAGCATGAGAGGGAATAACAGACAGTACTCAGCTTTTATGTCCTGTCTCCAATGACTGTGAGCTTTAGGGGTCTGGATGTGTCAGGCACCCTCCTTGTAAACACCTTAATCTGACCTCTCAGCATTTTCTATATCAGGTACCTTTCCTTGCTTTCCCCCTCCTGTTGCAGACTGTGATGGCTGTAATTTAGGACACACTATGAAAAGGCCAGCCAGTTTTAGTAGCTTTGATTATAAGCAGAGCAATTTCTTCTCCTGGGCAGCGTGGTTCCTCCTGTGAACCTGGCTGAGTCACACAGTTTCCAGCAGTGATGTATTTGTTCACTTTCCTCCAGAAGAGGGGACACGGAGGAATTAAAAGAAGCAGAAGTAATATCTACAGCCAGTGCTCCCTGGATTTTCAGCCAGCCTGCCCTGCATGCTGAGCCAGCCTCTGCAACAGGAGCCAGGGCCCAAGAGGATGTCACTGCAAAGGGGCTGGCTGGGAGCTGAATGTGGAAACAGCCTGCCAGGCCGGCCCTGCTGCCATCAGCCTCCATCTGAGGACAAGTGTCAGCAGTCTATGGAGCAGTCAAGGAAAATTGGAGGCAAACAACTGCCTGCAAACCTCGTTTCCTGACGTGTCACCATCAGGCAGCTTGTATTTCTGGGAAGGGCTGTTTGAAACCCAACCTAGAAGAAAGCTGTTGTCACCGGCTTTGGTGTTTAGGCTTAGCCTTGAATTAGAAGTCAAGGAAGTAGGAGCAGAATATTCAAGAGAAGAACTACTAAATGAGACACTTGTCAAACTAAGTTAATTTCTAACCTACCCACTTTGACAGCATCTCCTTAATCACAAACAACAAGGAGATGATCAGTGCCACTGAATTAACTTCTAATTTCTTCTGAAATATTTAACACAGCATTGCACAATTCTGACTGATAAAGTATGACCAAGCCTTTTGGAACATTGTGTTTCAATGTTGAGGAGCCCTAGACAAGGTATTTTGCCATGAAATATTTGTGGTGTACTGCAGGGCTGTGAGGCAGCATTATTGCTGCTCCAAGACAGAAAACACACAGGACAGAAACCAGCACAGCAGCATCTCAGTTAAATGCATAAAGGCTAGAAATTCTGAATGATGCCATTAATTTGTCTGTGTAGGAATCACTCCATCACAGGGTCTCTCTGCCCCACCCCTGTGAGGGAGGGCTTGGCCTGCCTGAGCATGGTCACAGCACAGAGCACAGGGTGTCATCAGGACTCAGTGATCCTCTGGCTAACACACAGCACTTTATTATCAGGGGGTCTTACTGGGAGATGGAAAAAACAACATTATGTCACGTAGGAGATGTGTGGAATAGAGTTGTAGGGTTTTGTATAATCTCTGTGTTGCTAAATATTGTTTCCAATAACTTGAAATATTATTGAATTGATGAGACCTTAACACGTTCACCTTTTGTATCCTAATTGCATCCTCAGCAGGAAAAGTGCCAAGAAGCAATAGAAGGGTGTGTGAGCTGTTCAGGTTTGACAGAATTTAAGGATTAGTTTGGGGGTACACGTCAGCCCAACTATCTTAATTTGATTTTCAAGCTCATGGTAAGAATTTTGATAACTTTTCATAGATTTTACTGCAGATGTTTTGCTAACTACTGAAGTACTGTCTGACAGCTAGATACTCAGGCCAGATACTGTGAAAACATGGAGCATACCCACAGAGGTGCAGTCTCCCACACTCATTCCTTAATAGCATTTCCTTTTCCCAGGTGAGACTCTCCCATCTCTTTTGGTGGAGAGCCTTTGCACAGGTAACAGAGGAGCAAACAATTGAGCTACTTTGAGGACTGGACTGATAACCAGGTACAGGGCTGGGATTTGATAAAGGAAGGCTTTGACAGCAAAGAACAATCCGAACAGATTGTACAAAAAGGTATGAAGAGAGAAATGCATAAAATCTTTAACAGCAGAGAAAGGGAGGCTGCTGTGTAGCCTCAAGGTTTAAACACTGCCTGAGAAATCAGTCTCTGCTTCAGTCCATTAACAGTGTGCTTCAAAGGACTGGAATAGCTTCTGACCATCAAAAGCTTTGCCAACCAGCAGTGAAAAGCCCATTCTGCATATTCTTGCACCATGAAAGAAAATGTAGAGGGAAGGAAAACACCCTGCCAAGAGCTGTGTGTTGTCAAAGCTGTAATACACTTAGTCTGTGGCCATAAATTTCTCCAATACTTCATGACAGAATGCCTACCCTCATAAGTGACCCTAATTCCTTAAAAATTCAAAGCTTTTGAACCTTCTTTATACTTATGGATTCATTTGCACATCTTTAAGTAACTACACAGGGCATGGAGGAAATGTGCTGCAATGAGAGCAGAGAGAACCTGCTTGGGAGCCACTCAGCAGTACTGAAGAGGGGCAGAGGTTGATCTGATACAAGGAGGCATTTTAATTCATTCTTTTCTGAAGGATATTCAATAAAACTGTCTATTAATATAAAGACCCTAATGTATTCCTAGAAACATTATGTTTTCTTGATGGCTTTTGTGTGTTGTAAGAAAACTGATAGTGACCCTGTGGGGAAGAATAACAAAAGAAATAGTGTCTTATAGATGCCTGGAGAGCAAGCAAGGCCACTTTTACAGTGCAGTTTGAGATGTCTACAGAGAATGATTTGGTTCTTTCAGTGTTTCAGGCTGCTGTCCCTCAGAAGGGCATAACTCTGCATCAGCAGGCTGAGGAAAATCTGTGTCCTAGTGGCCAAACCAGGTTCATATATCAAAGACATCCCAGACTAGTTTCATATCCATAAGAACAAAAATGCAAACCTGCAATTACCCCCATCTCCCTGTCACAATGAAAGAGCAAAAATTCCTAAGCAAAGTACCTGTATTTAGGGGCTGATGATGATGATGATTTCTGCTGCACAAAGTGAGGAACAGAGCAAATCTCCCCACCTCGAGGGCATTCAAAAGGTGCCAGGAAATGCCTGTGTCACTACTGAAGTTGCAATCAGGAGCCGAGTTGAATGGGTGGTCCCCGTGTTTCCTGAGATCAGAAGCACAATCACCCAGAGACAGCACAGACCTGGAGCCTGTGCTCCTCTCGAAAGGCAGTGCCAAGAGACAGAGCCTGGGTGACACTGCTAGAGCAGGAGGGGACATTGTCACACATGGAGGGCAGTGCTAAATTCACTGCTTCCAGTTCCTGACTTCTCTCTGCTTCTCAGGCTGTTTCTGTCCAGAGAAATCTTAGTTTTGCCATATCCCACCCACATGAGTCCCAAAGCTGTGTTTCTTCTGAACACTTCAAATTAAGCAGATTGTATTAACATTACCTACATAATTTTATTATTATATAAACTTCTTGTTTTCCTCGCTCTGAGCGTGCCCTTGGCATGCAGGTACAGCTGCCTGCAGGTTCTAAAGGCAGTGCAATCAATTCAGTTTGTGGGTTGTGTGTCTTTAGTATTGCTGCATTATACAGGGAAATCCTCTCTCTCAACGTCTCAGCTCTTACCCCCTGGAAAATCTGCACTGGACTTCAAGGCCCATGTCAGTGAGGATGAAAAGTGCCCATGGAACCAGCCTGAAACAGTCAGGCCACCCAGGCTGTCCTCTGGCACTGCCCACACCAACAGAAATAGCTGCAAGAAGGAACCAGTGATTTTCCCAGTTCCATTCCTATACCCACACCCCATGCTGAAGGTCACCAGAGGCACAGCCAGTGATCTCACACTGTCCTCACCAGCCTGAGATGGGGCATCCCTACAGGTGCTGACCCACAAGCTCTGTAGTACTGTAAATGCAGTACAGGATGTACAGAGGCAGCTGAGAAGGAGCACAAGGATGAGTTTGGATTAAGAGTCTGGAGAATTATCTTCATATTGGGAAAACAAAACAAAACAAAACAACAAACAAACAAAACAAAACAAAACCCCAAACAACACAAAAAAACCAAACCAACAAGACCTCGTGCAACAGATACAGAGGTGCTAAGTAAGATAAGAATAAAACTGGGATGTACATGAAGGTAAAAAAGGAGAAGGGGACTGGTAGAGAGGTACTGATGTGGTCCTCCAACTTTTAGGGGTTGCAAGACACATTAAAAGCAAGACAAACAGGAGTCATTTTCTCTGTTATTGACCTTTTAGTCACAGGGACTCCAAGTATTCTCAGGAAAGAATCTACTGGTATGACTCACAAAACAAGGAAACCTAAATCAGGAGAGCAAAACCTGGAAACAGAGAGCCAAAACAAAGTGTTCTTCTGAGGGACAATATCTGCTTTCTAATTCTTGAAGCCTGCACCTCTCAAAAGCCTGGCTTGGTTTCCTTTGCATTCTTTTCTCTTTCCACCACCACTTCCAAAATTGTTTCTAAGCTCAGCTGCAGCTTGCAGTGCATAGAAAGTGAATGCAAATCAAAGAACACTTTCTCAGCCTTGTTACTAACAGCTTGTGGAACAGAAGCATCTGAGGGATCCTGGTAGGTTTGTTTGTTGTTGCAAGTAGGTTTCATTTTCATCAGACACCATCCCAGCTGTGGATACCCACACATTTGAAGGGTACAAACACCATCATTCTCTAACCAGGCCCATTTATGATAAGCTATAAAAATTTCATCTAGCAATTCTTACATCAAGCCCTAAATCCTTTTTAGGGGAAAGTGTGTTCTTTACATCAAGGTTGATCCATCAACACTGACACCATGGAACTCTGCCTGAAGTACTTCTGATTCCTTTTATAAGTTCTACGTTTCACATCATGGAGGCAACCATGACAACAAACCCACTGAAAAAGCAAACTATTTTCTGTCACTAAAGAGAACTATCATTACATCTCACTCTCAGATTTGATGTAGGACTAACAGCAAGGCACTGTGGAAAACTTTCATCAAAGCTGTCCTTCAAATTCTCTTTTTTCCTACCCTGAGAAAAATTAAGCTTTAAATTCATAATAGGTTCTTTTTTAATGGACATAAAATGAATACACAATTCCAATGAGTGCTTTATATTTTTACAGTCCTTATTAGATTTCATCAATTAAAAACTAGCATTATATTTCTTATGGATTCCTATAGGGGTTGCAATAAAAATAAATTTGATAATAGACTTATTTAATTCTTTTCCATGCTGCAATGTCATTGATGGGATTATGGCTCTGTCTTTTAAGGGAGTCTCATAACTGTCATTTTAGGCTCTTTCTTCACATCACAAACTGGCCTGTGGTAATGGCACTTTCAAGGTGATACTTCAGGGTTTCCCAATTTCTTAGATCATCTCTCTTCTTCAGCTACAAGCTAATGGTTTATTTCAGGAATATGACAAGCCAGATAATCACAGATTTAAAAGAGAAGGCAAGAACACTTTTGGAAGAAAAACAGAGCCTTAGGAAATGGAAAGAGATCAGGAGAGAAAATATCAAGTCATTACAGGAAAAAAAACAGGGATATGATCACTGCCTTCCAAGACAAGAACAAGGTTGCTTGGGAAAAGAATACCACCTTATCAGGAGAAAAAAAAAAAAAACAAAAAACAATTCCCCTTGGAAAAATGTCAAGACCCTACTAATGGATAAAGTGGAGGTCTGGGAGAGAATCTAGACAACTGGAAAATTGGGCTTGACCTTTGGAAGATGAACAGGCATTCTCTGGACAGCAAAATCATGTACAAAAGAAAACAGCTGAAACCAGAGATGAAGCATTCACATGCTTATAGTGAATTCCACCTTGTTAAGCTTGTAAAGCTTTGACTGTCCTTGAAATTCTCAGTCCTTTTCTGTTTACAGTCTCTGTTTCCTCTGATGTGACTGCACCATCTGGCTGCTGGGTCCTAACTCACCAACACGTGGATAGCGTTGCTAAATTTTTATCTCCGTCAAGAATGTTAAACATCAAATTTCTACTTCTCTTAATGAAATGCCACCAAAGTTTTGTTAGTGTTAGTAATTCTCTTTCATTAAAAAACAGTGAAAATGGAATATACTTAGTCTGTTTTCTTCTACACTGAAAAAGAAAGTTAACTCCAAAAACTTCTGGATTTCTGATTGTTGTTTCATGTGAGGTGGTCTGGGGCACTGTCTGCATGTGAGGCATGTGCATGTAAATACCTTCTTGCTCAAAGAGGGACATAGGGATGAACCCCAGCAAATACTGGGAGACTGAAAATGAAGAGGACAGAGTTTAGAAATAGCCATGATTTCAATACTCAGAGTCCCATAAAGGTATTCATTCTCTAGAAGTTATCAAAATACTCATTTATGCATTCATTCCTTTCCAAGGAAGTTACAGAAATTAGGTTTATGAATCCACGTGCTCATTAGATTTCTACAGTTCCTAGGTCTGACAAAATATTTCAGAATAGATGAAGAGGAGAGAAAATGCAATGGGAAAAGGATGTAAGTCACTCTGGTGAACACAAGAATGACAGACAGAAACCATTTTTATGGTGTAGCTGAGCTGACTGCAGAGGGTGCTTTGACCTCTGCAGTGACTGGATGCCCACAGATTTATACAACTGCATTGTATATTCCCCTGAAATCATACCTATTCTTTCAAGAAAGGAATGCAGCTGATTTTCCCTCCCTCATACTCCACATGAGCTCTGAAAATGAAGCATTAATACTGAACTTAGCAGAGAAAACATCCCAGATGCACAACAGACCATTTTCTCTCCTTTATTCACTGTGTCTCTCTTTGAGATAATTCCACAAACTGTTGCTCTCAGGGAGGAAATAAACCACTGCTTTTTAAGTGTTTGTTCACTGGTATCAGCCTGAGGTGATGCAGATGTCAAGCCTCATGACATAACCCAAAACATGCTCTGAAACCCCTGTGCTGAGCAGCTGCCAAAGCAGCAACATTGGGATCAGCAGGTCTTTGATGGGCACAAAAATATTCTGCATTAATATGCTGTAGAATATTTTAAAACCAACATAAGGTTCATTAAATACTTTAGGTTTAGACCTTTGGAGGACATCTGACCCAATCCCATGCTTAAAGCAGGGCCAGTTTCAAAATTAGATTTACACTAGAATTAGAGACACAACACCACAGGAAGGATTTCAAAGTACTAAAAAGAAGATTCTCCTGATCCTCATACACAGTTCATGGGTTTTTGATAATGCTGAAACTCACCCATGTACATGCACTGCAAAATATGAGCACGCTGGTTTATTTCCTTCAGTCTTTCTGCCTTTGATGCAGGAAAATAAAAATTACTTACATTGAATTCAAGACTTTAATGGATTTCTTCAATCTTCTGGAAGAGACAGAGAAATTCCTGAATGTTCACATAAGAAAAATGATATTTATTAACTGTTGGTGAGTTGTGAAGGAGAAACAAAATGGAATCATTGAAAGAAAAAAGATTTTCCCCAGATACACAGGAGAATACGGACAATGCTGTGAAGATTTATATTCTGTAAGAGTGAGATTAGGATATAAAAGACACAAAGAAAAAGATATTAAAATTATATACCCAGAATGGGTCAATAGTGCATAACCATAGAAAATGTTAAGACTTAAACAGTTTTTAAGACAGTGAGAACATGAAATACAGGGAATTAATGGATTGCCATTAAATGAAAAGTCAGTCTGGTTCACTTCGAACCCAAAAAGAAAAAGCATTTTAAAAAAAAATTCTCACTTGGCACTGTGAACTATTCAAACATCAAAGGAAAACAAAAAGACAACCACCAAAATAGCTGAGAACAACCAAGATGACAAATTTTATAATCAGACATGACATAATCATATAGTAAGTGCTTTTACTCCTGCAAAACTCAGCTCAAGGAGTATAATTTGGAAAACTTCTTCAGCAAATCAGTAACTGGTGTTGAAACAAAGTCTCCCATTAGAAAAGAATTCAGCCTTGAACTTTCAGTCATGAAGAACCACGTTTTTGCTAACACTGAATTGGTTTGGGAGTATACCTCTGGTTTTCTGAAGGGAAAATCCTGATAAATATCCATGACACCTACTCAAACAAATACAAATTCCTGAAGTCATTCTGAAATACAGCATTTCATAATCAAAATTTCAGGGGAGGCTGGTCCATGTGAGAAATTGAATTGCTGTTCACTCAACAACCTGAATTTTCAAAATCATTCCATAAATGACTCAGAGATTCATTACTGGACAATCTGCCTGCTTCAGGTATTTCTTGATCATGAGGACATCATTAACATGATTGAAGAAAATCTTTCCCTGAAAATTTCTCATACCAGTCCCAACACCTGAGCAGACTGCACTGCTTAGAGAGGACATGGCTTTAACCTCCAGCTTGTGCCTGCAGCTTCAGCAGAGAATCAACCAAAAGCAATGCTAATGATTCTGTTTCCAGATTCCAAATTATTTACTACATGGACAGGAGGAATGAAGCCCAAAGGAATGGAAGGGTGGTGGGTGTTTCATTGATGCTGATCAAGAGCAAGGAGAGCAGATGTGATGTCTGACAGAAGGAGATGGTTTGAGGGAGAGAGCTCTGAAAGAGACAAGAATGAGGAGCCAGAAACAAGGCCAGAGGTAAAGAAGGCTGCAAGAATTGCCCTATAGAACTATAATATACCCAAAAAAAGGACATTTAGTAAATGATACACAGGATGTGACTTCTGATTTGACAGGCAATCAGGAAACAAAATAATGTCATTTTTCAGACGCTGTGAGTCAAGCCGAGGACTGTGAACTCATCTGTGTAGGAGAGGAAGCTGAGAGAGGAGCTGGGGGATGAGTGGGATCACTTCTTTTCTTCAGGAACTGCCTTCTGGATATTCCAGGCTGACACATTTTGTTTTGACATGTTCTGTCATTTTTTTGTCACTTGTATCATGCTACATTGTCTCCTGGACTGTAATTAAGTTTGACAGAGGAAAACAGACCAGCTGAGACTTAACATGATGTGGCAGTTAATAGATATGCATATTTGTCAATGGTTTTGCTAAATAAACCTCCCTGACAATAGGCTCTGGAAAGGACAAAGGGAAAAACAATGAGGAGTTGTCTCCTGTGTAGAGAAGTAGAAGTAACTTAAGTTGTTGGAACTCTCTTGAGCTTCTGTGTTTTCACACACAAAGAGGGGCAGGTGCTGCTCTTTGGGTTCAGGGCTCTTCCTCACTGTACCACAGAGACTTAATTCATTGTTTCTGTGGAAGAGAAAAAGGCAAATAAAGCTGAGGGGTCTCATTGCCTTCACCTCTCACAAGCCCATGTCCCTGCCATGCTGCATCAGTGAATCCATCAGCTGTGTGCAAGGATTTCCCAGGAGAGTAATCTCTCCTGGCAATGACTCCCTGTGCACTGAACACTGCCCAGCCAGCCTCCTCTGAGTCCCACTGAGAGGATCTCCTGCCCCAGGAAAGGCTCCAGGAGCAGGCAGCTGGATGCAGAGGCAGCTGCTGTGGGTGCTGTGCTGGGGATGTGCAGGAGCTGTGGGCTCAGCTCAGGTCACTGCTCCCTCCCCAGGGAGCTGCAAGAGGTCCCAGCAGGCCCTTCAGGGGCACTGGGGTCAGGAGCATTGGGCTGCATCCCAGCAGGGCTGGAGGCTCAGCATCCAGGCACACAGAAACAGGCCTCAAAGCACCAGCCAAGAGATGTATTCTTGCTTTGGGTAGGACGAGGAGGAATTACGAGTAACATCACTGTTTAGCTCAGAAATTCAGAGAGAATGGTCCACAGAAAGCTCAGCTGCAGTAGTTTGGCTCAGCTCCACAAGCTTTGATAGCACATAGCTAATTTCCTCAGTCCCAGAGGAAATCTCACTCCACACTGTTCTAGGAAACTGAGCTAATTCTCTAAGTCTGCTCAAGTAACATTTCTCACTCAACCAGGACACTAATTAAATCCAGCATGCAACCTATTAACTGTAACTGGGAGGGACATCCCAAGTCCCTCTCACAGGAAAGCCATGCTGACCAGTGAGATGGCCCTGCAGTGATCTGGACATCTGCAAGAGACAGAGATGTTTCTTCAGCTCTTCCTAACTTTTTCTAGGAACTGATTATGTAAATATTATAGAGCAAAGGTATCCTTTCCACTGAAACTATTCTGCTAGGAAAATAGTTTTTTTCCTTAGTTTAATGGATTAATTCTTTAATCTCTCTGAACTCTCAACCTCCATTCAGATTTACATGTTCTTAAGCAGTACCCAGAGCAACTGGACACAGAAGATAGCAGGGGGTTAATAGGGAATCCTAAAAGGTTGTGTTTGGGTCACAGTGTGTAGATAGTGCAACTGGGGGAGGAAATCCCACCAACTTGTTTGCTTGAAACTTATATAAAACTAGACAGATTCAAAAATCATTTTACATCAGGTTTTATCTTTACACCACCATCATATTGCTTTCAGCAAGCACATCCTAAAAGAAGCTGAGGTGCTCCTAGAAAGTGCTGAATCTTCTCAGCTCTAACATCAGTGGGAGTTCTCTAGGGAGGGTGTTTGGTCCTGCACACTGTGAAAGCCGGAATGTCAAGTGACAGTATCATAACTTAATTTCTGCTATGTAATTAAATTGGTCCCATTTCAGTTGCAAAAGAGTTTAAAATGAGCAGCAATGAATTTTGCTATAAACACTTGTGCTTCAGTACTAATTGCTTCCATTATAAATACTGCACACCTGCTTCTCCTCTGTGTAACTCCAGGGAATACATAGAGTTGCCCTAGGGATAAATTATATTTCACTACCTTTGCATGGTCAAAGAACTCTCATTTATTACTGTGAGCACTGTAAAAATGGTGTGATCTCCATCACTGCTCCCTTGCAGCAAAAAGGAACAGAGTGAATGTGGCAGAGGAGAGATGTGGTTATATCAGCACTGCAAAACCCTTGTCCAGCTATCATTCCACCCTGGTAATTCAAGGTATGGACTTCAGACTCATCTCCTCCTGGACCAAATCTGTCCATGAGTAGGAATCTGACACAGAGTAGAGCTCATTTTAAAAGCTGTGTATCTGACACCCAATAGAGCTGTTTAAATTTTGTTTGGGGATTGTAATAAAGAAGCATTGTGCCTTATCCCACACTGAGCTGTACTTACAGATGATATCTATGTAATTCACCATAAAGTTAGGCCATAAACTGTTTCCCTTGGTTATTTTCTGTCCTTTCCTGTTGTGCCTGCACAGAGCAGCTCAGCACAGATTGGTCCTGCTCTGTACCCTGAACAAACCTTGAAACCTTCTGGCTTTATTATTCTCCTTTCCCTGATCTCTGTTTCTGGCATTTCCATATTACTTGACAAGATCTCCTCAGTTTCTAAACACTTCCTTCCCTCTCCCTCTTCCCAGATTTCTTGCCTGGGTATTCCTTTACATCTTTTCTTCTTGCACTGGAGCCCAACCTCACCCTGTGCAGGTTCCTCAGGGCTTGCCCTGCCCCTCTGACCTGCAGGACAGATCTGCCTCTCAGACAGGAGCAGAGCTTCACTCTCTTCATCTCCCAGGGGCTTTTCTTGCAGCTACTGCCAAATCTCACAAAGAGGCACCTCCATCCAGCTGCTCTGGGACAAAAAACAGCCAAGCTTGGCCAAGATGTGTGTCCTGACTTAGCAAAGTTGGAGTTTTGAAGCACAACACCGCAGTGAAAGCAGCTCCTCTTGTGACACAGCTCTGGTATTTCCTTAGCCACAATATCTTTCCTCTTGCAATTCCTTGACTATGGTTTGGTTGTGGGACTATGTGAAAGCAAACTCTTCAATAAAGAGCTAAAACAACAAATAAAAAACTGAAGAAGTTCTACAGATAAGAAGATTTAGTTCTTTCCATACATGTATATTAAAGCTGATAGATTCTTGCTCTGCTCAATTTCTATGAGATGAACATAGTGTAATTGTCAAAGGTAAGGAACTGTACTCTGAGAAATGAGATGCTGGAAGGTCAGAGGAAGAGTTCTTGAGCTTTGGCACTTAAAAAAGACATAAAAAATAAAAGAGAAGGCAAAGGCAACATCAAAGGAATAAACTTGAGGGCTGCAGCTGGATGCAGACTAAACCAGCAGTGAGCTTAATTTTGTTTTCATGACCCATTTCTAATTTGAGGTTTGGACAGATGCTTGCTGTCCTAAGGACACACCTCATTTCAGAGCTTAAACCAGGAAGGAAATGGAACCTTTCTTTTTCCTGGGTTGTGTGAGCTTTCCCCCACTCCCCAGGGACTTCTTCCAGCACACGGGGAACACAACCCTAATCACTAGAGATAACTGAATAATTCAACAACTTTGTTGATTAGTAGTCATTTTCCTGAATTTTCAAATTGCCAAAGTATCACTTAATGAATTCATAAAGGAGTCAGGGCTCTGGAAGTAATCAGCCTCTTCAAATGAGGTCTCAAAATTAGGTTTCTGTCATCATAGCTGTGGAGAGAAGAAAGTACCAAAATTTGGTTTCACCTTTTTACCTGTATAAAAATCTATTCTACATCTGCTCCAGATGGCCCTTGGCCCTTCTCATCCCACTTTGAACCAAACAAAAATCTTTCACACAAGTTTTTTTCCCCCTAATTTTGATTTTGGTAAAAATATAAGGGCAGTACATTTTGAAACGACTTTTTTCCTCCATCATGAAGAACAAACAAAAAAGAAAAAAAGAAAGAAAAAAAAAAAAAGAGGAATATATGATTTGAGGAGAATAGAATAGCTCAGATAGAGAGGACTAAAATAATTTCCTTGCCTTTGAAAGTCTATTCTATTAGAAAACTCAAATCTTACCCTTAAAATAAATACAGACTAAGGCATCCCCTCATACTGCAGTGTCCAGCCTAAGATCAGACTTGCATCTAGCCTATTAACAAATGGGATTCTTACTTCTCTTAAGCCACAATGCAGTGATTTGGCTCCAGTCCTGACAGATGTATGGACACAAGCCCATGTGCCCACTTAAGTGGAAGGAGGAATGGCTGAAACTCCAGCAGGGTGACCCGAAATATCCAACAGCAGCCTGAAGGACACACCAAGCCCATGGCAGCCCCATGGGGATCCTAAAGCTCTGGGGAGCACCTGGGGAATCCATCACCACCTTGGAGATGGGCACGGCCTCCCTGAGATGAAACCAGGCTCTGCTGACACCCCGAGGTGACAGAGCTGGGCTCTGCACAGACCCTCAGGACTGAGAGGAGCCAGTCTGAGTGCTCTCCTGAGAAGCACCCAGATGGAGAAATGCACACCCAGCAGCAGGAGAGCTCCTCAGCTGGGGCCATTCTGGGTGCTTCAGTGGGGGCACCTCACTTTGCATCACCTCAGACTCTGGTTTGTGCTTTTCCTGCAAAGAGGAAGAGAACCAGATCTTCAAAGAAACCTCCCTTTACCAAATTTCAGTCTGTGTTTGTTTAGATGATCAATAAGACCAAGTTGCCAGGGTTTCCTTTGTTGCTCGAATTTCATCGTTGCTTTCTGTGATCTGAAATTCATAGTTCCCTCCTGGAGAACCACTGCAGAAATTCCAAGAATAAGGAAAATAGAGTAACACAAGCTACAAAAGTCACAATTACAGCTTCATGTGCATCACAAAGCATAGGTTCTGATATGTTACACAAGCCAGTTAATAAAACCAGTGCTATTTTTTATTACATATCACACTATCCCTTTGACAAGACTGTTCACTGAAAGGATGTTGAAAACAATTTAACTTGTAACTTCTGTTGTAACTGTCTTCTACCATAAATTTAGACTTGTCCTTCTTTTATATTATTCTGTTCAAAAGCAAAACCAAAACAGGGTTCTGTTTTCTCTTCTGTGACTGAATAAATATATCATATTACTTCTATTTATTTAATGTGATCAAAATATTTTGAAGCTAAATTTCAGTCAAAATCAGCTTAAGACCTGTCATGTTTATATCATCTTGTAACAAGTTTGAGAGCACTGATGTGCATAAAATAAAATAAGAATGTTTGTCAATTTGCCATAAAGAAGCAGTGGTAAGTATGAAGTCAGAGCAGCATAAAGACAGAAGCAATAGACCTGACTGAACCCCTCAGCTGGGGAGAAATCTGGACTTTTTCTCTCTTGCCCAAGAGTTCAGACAAGTGGAGCAGTATCTTGTTTTCTGCACTCCCAGCAAAGGATGTTTTCACCCCACCTTTAGTCCATCATTGCCACATTTAATGAGCCATGAAAGAACCTGAGCTCAGGGCTTACACCCAGGCAGATCTTAGCAACAACTGCATGTATTGACCTGACTGTACACATTCATTTCTCTTTGGATCTTCAGCCTCTCCTTTCTCTGTCTCTTTGGGACAATTCAGAGCTGGCAGAGACTTCCACCAGTGCCTGAAAACAGAAAGTGAGATCTGCAAATCTACTGGGAACTTGGCAGGAATTAAAACTTGACACTAGAGTTTCAAAAGAGTTCACTTTAGAGCAAACCCACCATAGACACTGAATTTATTCAAAGTTCTGGTTTAGAAAGCTTATGCAAGTAGTTTGCATTTAGCTCACGTGACAGTTGCCTTATAAGATTTGTGTTTAGGGTTCTAGATGGATATATATGGATATATTCTACACCTCCCCAAAATTCTAACTGTTAATTCCTTTATCAAATGTAAGAAATGTTATTAAGAATCGTTAGGATAGATTGTTAGGCAGTTTGTGGATTTAAGGTGATCCTTCCCCCTTCCCCCAGTATTAGAGTTTAGCCAGCTAAATGCAGGGTGCTTATCCCCGTTCTCCTTCCAGTGTCTATCTTGCAGGTATGCAATCGTTTAATTATATTTGCCTTTACATCTTCTTTTGCCAGGACAAGACATGAGAAATGAATACAGACAAGTCGCTACTTTTACTGAGGTAAAATAAAATTAATTCAATCAAGGAGTTTTTGGTAGAACCTCAATCTGTTACAAACACAACAATTTTGTCTCCTGAGAACAGTCCTTCCATAAGGATACAAATAAATATTCTCAATTACTTTTCTGAAATAAGGACATTTGATTTACTGGTGGGTGCTTCATCCCTTTGCATCCCTTTCCAGCTGCAAATGTTTTGCAAGACACCGTCACAAGTGTAGCCCTGCCATCTTCTTTTTAATTCCAACAAGGAGTCCATTATGACCACCAGGTACTTGCCAAACTATTCACACTTGTTTACTAAGGTACACAGTGACTTACTACATCTCCAGAGAAAATTACCACTCATTACTTGATGCATCAGATTATAGCTAAATTATTGTTCTCATAGTACAAGGCTCATGTTTTATTCAAAGTCTAACCAGTGCATTAACTCTGCAACTCAGCCAAGATTACAACTAAAAATAGAGAGTACATGTCCTACTTCAGAATATGTTTAACTTACTACCACCAGCACCTCAGATTTCACATGTGCCCAGATTCCAGGGCTTTGACCTTCAAGAGAATTTAAAGAGTGAAAGTCAGCAATTGCCCTAAGAGTACAGGAAAGCCTGTAGCCCCTGGCCACGTGGTACCAGCTGGCACAGGCAGTTCTGCATGAGGCAACATCCATGCCTTCAGTGGAGGATCTAGTTATGTTTTGGATTGTCTGACCTCTTAGGAATAATGGAGCACATAGGCAGAAATAACCACAGTCCACAAGCAGCTAGGTCAAAATTAGAGTATGTATATTCAAAACTTCTACAGATCCACAGTAACACCTTGCACTTGAGCTGTATCCATCCTTCACCCTTGATCTGCCAGAAAATTCATACTTCAGGTTCTGGGAGTCTGCATAGAAAGAACTAAGGGAATATTAACATTTCTCTCTCTTGCATACTAAAATTTAGCCATGTATTGGCCTTCCTCCTCACTTGTTTCCTCCTGCTCTCTTCACTCAAATCAGCACTGAAGATTTCAGAGCAGGAGAATTCCACAGCTCCTCTGTGCTGCAGATGCCAGCCCACCCAGTACAAAGCCAGTTCCATTCATATTCCAGCCTAAATTCTGGACACAATACCATCAAAATAGAGTTCAAATCAGGTTGTGAACAGAGACAGGCAAAGCACATTTTATTACTCTCATATTTTATTATTCTCTTTATTATTGATATTGCTGTCAATCACTTCTGAAAGGAGGAAAAATTTCCTTAACTCTTTCCTTTTTCTACCATCATCCTTCAAATCACAACTGAGTTTTTGGCACACATACAAATCCATTTTGACACTTAGGGCACATCAGAAATACAGTCATTTATGATTTAAAATACAGTTCTTTTTATTCCCTATTGAAAGACTTTTCTCTTAGGCTTTCTCTGGTTTAAAGGCTTGGACATAAATGACCTACAAAGTATCCTAAATTGGCTTTATAGAAACAAGAATTAAGCCTGAAGCATTTAAAATAAATGCTCGTCTAGAAATGGTTCTGCATTCATTAATCAACCACTCCAGTTTCCAGTTTAGACAAATTAGAGGTGCTCTTCTAAAGATGAAATTGGCCTGTAATCTGTTTATAATCCTTTTTAAGTTTCTTTTGTGCTCATTTTGCTTTTCTATTCTGCTTCCTTGGTATTCTGAAAATTAAGGGGCCAGAATTAATGAGGCCTGTCCCACAGTGCTTCAAAAGATTCCAAAGCCAACACCTCCTGCCAAAGTTAAAGATGAAAAGTGAAAACAACTCCATTGTATTTTCACCTTCAGAGCCTTTTCCTGCCTGCCTGAGCAGCTGTAGCTCCCCACTGTATAACAAGGCACTTGCTGCATTTTTTATTACAAAACTCAAGCTTTGTTACCTGTAATTCTATACTTTTTAATCCACTGTTTAGGTAATAGAGAAATAAAAGAGAGAAGTACATATAATATTAATGTTGCCCTCTCTAGCAGTTATTTAAATGGGAACCAGTTAACAGAGCACTTTTAATTTTATATAAGACACCTGGACTCAAAGGCTGTGTATCCTTTGGTTCTGGACTGTGCCTGCATTTTCCTTCTGCAATACAGAGCACACACATTTCTCTTGGGGGGGGAAGGATTCATTCTGGTCATTTCAGCTTATACACTATGTATTCTGCACACTGCATGATGAATAAATTAAGAAGGTCACTTCCTGAGCCAGGACTTATGGCCAAGAGCAAATCCATTCTTGCTTGTGACAGATAAAGAAGGAGGTTATTATAATTTACTGCAAATGACAAATGCAGAGTTTCCAACAGGAAAATCTCTTCAAATTTTCATGATGCCACAGAGGGGCAGCCTTTTTCTCCTCTTTGGCAGTTCCTTTTCCAGAATCTCATTCCATCTCTGGTGGAGTTTTTCTCCAGCTTCCAGAAATGCATAGTAGTAAAGCAAAAGCCTGATTTAAATTAGGGTTTATTGAATAATAAAACTGATTTCCTAACTCTTAATATTGTTAGAGCAGAAGAGAGAATTGAAAGCTACAGCTGGCATTTATTTCTGTTTATAAAGTCCCACACACTGTTTCCTGAGGATGTGATCTGCAATCTATGCAAGAACATGTTTTGCACAGAGGATGTTGAAACAGCTTAAGATGCACACAGTACCTAGCTCACCCAAGAGGTGTTTGAGTGGATGGTGTTTATTGTTTTGTTCTGATTTTTCTAAGCAAAAAATCTTGCAAAAAAAAAAAAAAATTCTTTCCAACCTCGAGGTTACTTCTAGAAAGGCAAAAGGGTTGTTTAAAAACAATTACCCTGAGGGAAGTAGGACTCACTATCAATATTGCAATGACTCTTGAAAAAAAGAACCAGATGCTTTTGATATCCATTCTCAATACTGGTATTGGAGGTATGAAACTCCACATTTTGGTTACACTGAAAGCAGGGTAACTTGCTTGGTGGAGTGACCAGGATTTCTTAATGCAAATCTACAGGGTCTCACTGAATTCACTGCACTTATCCTGAAAAATACATCTCAAGTATTGTCACAGAAGCAATAAAAATATGTGCTAACCACAACTTATAGTATCTGGAACCTCCATAGTCCAGAAGCCTTTAGTGTCTTTTGCTTGCCCTAGAAAATCCATTCTTTCATTGATTTGTAGATCTATAATAAAAACAGCAGATTTTTTTCATAAATATCTCTTACATTAAAAGTTCCACCACCTTAAAAGTCTAAAAGAAATTAGCAAGAAGCAGCTGTTCATGCACCAGTGATAAAGAGAGCTCTCAGCAGCATTTTCCCCTTTTCAGGACAGACAAGCAAAACTAACTGATAAATGCATTAGAAATTAATTGTATAATTCATCATGTAGGAAGCAGGGCCTTCAAAGCAGGATCTTGCACAGATAAGGGTAGAGTGTTTAGCAGACCTTTAAATGGCACTAATGAAATGGCTGATTGCCAAGGGGCAGGGATGGCTCCTTTGTAGGGAAACAACATCCTGAGGACCCATTTTCATCCACTGCCCTGCTGCCTATTTTATTGGCATCACTGCTCTGAAATTCCACTGCACTTCTTGTCTGCTCTGAAAAGTGCCCAGGAATGAACACTTGACCTCTAAGAATGAATGTGGTACAAGAAATGCAGCTAAACACAAACAAATACCTATTATTTTATCCTGAGCCACGTGAAACACAACTTTGGAACCAACCAGACCTCACATGTACAAAAAAAAATTAATAAGGAGGTATAAAATTATATTCACTACTGCAGAACTGCTCACAGGAGTAAAGTTCACTGTATTTAAAGTGTTAATAGCATTTGTACTCCCAGGAGTAGTGCATTTGTCTCCAAAATATGTGTATATTGATAACTTTGAGGTATCAAGTAGGGTTATACTATGGGATTAACTTCACAGTCTCTCACCTAATTTTCTACTAAATATCTTTATGGCAAATTGAGCAAAACTGGTGCATTTCCAGCACTGTCTGATCTGTGTCAAATGCCTTCCTGAGGAAAAGGACAGCACCCTACAACTGTCTACTTCTTCCTCAGTTACAAAGGGAATCCTGCTCAGAGAAAATTAGCTGAGACAAATACTTTTCCAGCTGATTGAGAGCACAGGATTCAGCAGAAGTCAATGGACTATGCTCTCACTCATTAATCTTTTCTTTAATAGGTAGCAGGAAAAACGTGCCATTGTGATAGCAAGCAGATATATAGATATTTTCTTATGAAGGTTAATAATTATCCCTGCTTGAAATATTTATCAAAATTAATTAAACAAAATATTTACATGAGAAAGTAGTGATTTTTTCCCCAGCTGTACTGTTAAATCTTCCATTTACAGGAAGAAAAGAGAGCTCTACACCTGTGAGCCTGGCTGCCTGTTCCCAGCAGGACAACAGCCACATTTATTTGTGAGCATCGTGCTCTGAGCAAGCAGGACACCCCCAGGATGAAAGCTGCTCTGCTGGTACAAGGTGACATTATTGCAACATTTATCTTCCGCTGAAATTTGAGCCCTAATTATCTTTTAAATTACGCAGCATCTAGAGGCACAAGCACAGCTGGCATGAATTATTTGCAGAGTTGTATGGTGGCTATATATTACAAGGAATGATCCAAGCTGCAGACCAACGGGATGAGAATGGAGAAATCCTCTATCATCTTGCCATAACTTAATTTGTTACCTGAGAGATAAAACTCTGCTTCATTGTCCCGGGAAGTGGACAGGGCATAAATTCTTGGGCACTACTAAGCAGATTTCAGAACAGATTTTTATGTGATTATGAACTATATGTGAAATCCTCCACGTTGTGGGGAGTCATACTGGTGAAAAGAGATGCTGGAACCAGCAGCTGTCTTGTCAGGATATACAGCCTAGTGCCAGACTTTCAGAAAGCCATCGTGGGGCCTGGAAAACAGGAGCAGACAGTCTGTAGTCAGTAGGATGTGTTTACTCTGTTCTGAGTCATGGGCTGAAAGTCAGTGTCACTGCCAAGGCTTTAGACAAAAGGAGCTTTGTCTCACCCCACAGCAAGCACCTCTCTCTGATGTAAGTAGAGATCATCAAGCCCAGGAATGAGCTCTGACTTTGAAGAGATGCAATATCTACTTGCAACAACAGCAGGTTCATTTTGCAGTGAGAGTGTAACTCCTTATGCATAACCACACAGTGTCTGCTATAACTGCCTTTGTCACATTAAAAGTGTAAACGTTAACACTGTGCTGTAGTCCTGATTTTCATAATTCAGTACAAGATTTACAAATCCAAGACCAGCAGCCATTAAAAAATATCCTGTACAAAATCTGTCCCTCTTCAGTTCTCTCTCTATGATGCAATATATACATTACTGATTTTATCACACCATTAAATTAGTCCCACAAAGTTTTATAGCTGGTTCTAGTGACATTTTAAAATATTTTAGTAGTATGGTAAATAACTGAAAGCTGTGCTTATTATATGGCTTTTTACAGTCTTTATCACTGCAGTGATTTACCATTTAAAGCTTTATAGCAACAATATATGAAGCAGTGTAAGTCCCGTGGTACTCACAATGTTCACTCTCCAACTGAGCCACTGGCTCAGCTGGATAGCAGTGTTTAAACCGGAGGGAGAGGATTTGTAAAGAACAGAAAACCTGGGCACAGAGGGGTCAATTTTATATCGTGCACTTAAACAAAAATTGCTGCGCTGTGTTTTTCCACAGTTTATGCACTTCTATAAACTGTGCTCCCTGTTTTTCAAGTTTCAGCACTGCTCCTCTACAGAGCTGAAGACATTTCTGTAAACTTCAGCTTATTTGAGGTTCAAATTCACTTTGTATTGCACATATCTCTTTCAGAACATATTAGTGCACTCAGCCTGCCAAGCAGTTGTCACCTCAGCATCTCTGTGCTGCATCCCACCCACTGCTGGGCACCATTTGCTGACACTTAGCCAGCTTTCCTGGCTCTGCTTTCCACAGGACAGAAAGGTTTCCAAAAATTGATTCTGGTTTTTATGGCAAATATCCATAGTCCTGGTTCTGGACAAGCACTTTTTGAAGGCTGAAATTGTAGGGGAGGCAGCTTCCTTTCCCCTCCCTGGAGACTGTCCCAGTGCCCCTGCCTGCCCTGCACCCCTCACCTGCTGTGCTCACACACTGCCAGCAGAAAGAGAAGGAAGCCATAAAAAAGCAAATACATACAGCTACTCTCCATTTTTAGCAGTTTTACCCACCAGCTCTGTAAATGGCTCTCTACAGCCTTCTATACCCCCAAATACCAAAAGGAAAATTTCAAGTGCTGTGCTGATGGCTCCTCTGGTTCCTCCAGCATTGCTGTGCACCCAGCAGTGGGTCCCAGCCTGCAGCATCCCCCAGCACACCAGGAGGTGTAATTGCCACTGTCCTTCCCTGCAACACCCCCTCCGTGGCTTTTTAATCTGTCGAGGACACCATTTGTGGACAGGTTTTCCATTCTTAATGCTCATACCTTTGTGCAGTGCCCGGCTGCCGGCCCTGCCCTCAGGCCCTCAACAGCTCGAGTGGGAGAGGGAAACCCGAGGGAGCTCGAACATCCAGCACCAAGCCTGGAGCAGCCTTCCAGCTGGAGCCAGCAGAGGCTCCCCTCACCCACAGGACTCCAGGGTCGCTTTAAAACACTTCACCAGTTCCGCGTGAGCCTTTGCCGAGGGATTTTGGGTCTTTGTGCCCGGTTCCCCAGCCCTGAGGTCGCTCCCTGCCAAGGGCACACGCAAAGCCAGGGCTGGGTTGGATCCAACCCCTCCACACGCACAGGGCACCAGGGGTAAAACCCAGCTTCTCACTGCAGCACTTACCTGTGGGCTGCTGCTTTCCCTCACTGCATCGTGCATTTCTGAATTCACAATTTAAAAAAATTGTTGAGCACAGACTTTGATCGGCACGGTCAGAATGCAGAGGCTTGAGCTAGTACTAAAAAAAAAAAAGGATTCTAGAGGCCTGTAAGAACTGAGTTCCCATTACTTTTCTGACTTCCAGGCAAAAGCAACAGCTTTTGATGGCTTTGAAATATTCAGAAAAACCTGTGATTCATCAGATGGTGGCTAGCAGGCCTATGACATTGTATAATCATCTGAATTTAAGATTTTATCACTTGATTTTCCACCTAGAGGCATACCACCAAATTAAATGTGCTAATAGACACACCAAATGCCTAATAGCAATCCCATCTGCTTTTATAGATGAATAGATGATACTGACAACATAATTTTGTAAATGCTTAGAGTAAATGAAATATGAAATACAAATCATATTTTTAGATTTTTGTATTTAGATATATCCTTGTCATTCAGCTTAAAAAAGGAGGATGGCATATTCCTGCCTGATCATCTTGCAGAGAGACAAAAATTCAATTTTTCAGAAATGCTACATGCAAAAAAATTACTGTTAAAAAGTCCAGACTAAATACCATTAATTTTTATAGTAAGGTTTTCTTGGTTAGAGTTTTTCTATGTAACTGCATAACCAAGGGGATTTGGAAGATCCTGGCTTGATAAAATGGCCTGTTCTTTTTATTTATAGTAAGAATTTCTGAAAAGAAGGATCATACAATCAGCTCTATGACTTTCTCCACTGCTTCTGAAAACTACTGCCATAGGCCATTCTGTCAAAATCAGGAATTTTTTTAGTTTCTGAGAAAATAGGGAGCTGTTCCATTCAGATTGAATGATTTGACTCATATTAGAAAGCCTCAGAGTTTTATCCATCTAGGAGCTTGAGCAAAAGGCCTGGCAAATATATGTGCAGCCAGGCCAGCCCCACCCCAACACTGAATAACAAACTCTGCAGATGGACATCAAGGTCCTTTTCTTCCTTAGATTTGGAGAGGAGCTTATTTCTTTTTTCTGATTATACAGGAAAGCAAAAGAAAACATCAATTATTCTAAAATGTAAATTATACTCCTTCCTCAGTAACTGTCCACAGTCACTTTCCATCTCAGTTTTAATCTCTAAGCCTTAGTTAAATTCTAGCAAAGGGGGAAGGACTCATCCAGGAGCAGAATTCCAAATTCTTGGTATCAGTGTTCAGTACTTCTTGCACATCCTCCCTTCACCACTGTAATCAGCCATTCATTGCATCATCTTTACCCTCCACCTCTCCCAACCTGCAGCTCACTCCACCTCAGTGGCCAAGGGGACCTCCCCACTGGCCCCTCTCTGACAGCCCCAGCTCTTCCTGAGCTGCTCTAAACACCCAGGTCTCAGAGGAAAGAATCAAATCATGGCAGAGTCATTCCCTATCCACCACACAACAGATAGAGCTCTCAGCCAACACACTTCAAATATCTAAAGTTCTTCACAGCCAAGTATTTGTGAGGTTTTTTTCCTGCTGTCCTCATTTTAGGGTAGAAGGATAAATTGAGATTTACTATTACTCATTGTTTACAGAGAAAAAATTATCTTAACTATGTAAAGGATTAAATAATTTTATCTCCTTAAGGTGAAAATCTAGGGACAGCAAAAGTTCACAGCAACGTTTAAGTCTTTCTTAAAAACACTAAACAAGTTGAAGTGTTTTATGTTTACTTTCTAAAGAGGAAAAATTCTTTCCCTCAGCATTTAATCATCTCTAAGAGGAAGTAAAACTCTTTACTAAAGAGCACCAAGACCACAATTACAGAGCCCAACAGTGTAAACAGGATCATTTATAAAGCACTAACATGATAACACTGAGATCCATGCTAGAAAAATGAGGGGGGAATGTGCAGAGTCAGCTTGTGGCTGATGGTGTGCTGCCAGCCTGGCCACTGAACTCCTGAGCACAGCAGCCCTGGGCGGTGGGGTGGAGAACCCTCTGGCCCCTGCTGGGAATGCGCCTGGTGTGCAGCCTGAACCCCTCACTTGAGAATCAATCCTACCTTAACATGGAAATAAAAGAGAGATGTTTTGTTTTCTTCTCCTGAAACCACCCAGGTTTATTATTTAATAATAATTCAGCACCCTTCTCATAACCCCTCCTTCTGCACAAGGATCAGGGCATTGTCACCACAGCCACCTCACACAGACAAGCAGCTCGTACTTCTTGGGCAGCTCCAGTTAATGGCATGTGACTGCCTTTGTGTCCTTCATATGAAGGACATTAAACATGCAGCAGCTTTTCTGAGGAAGCAAGACATGATGGACCAGGCTGTGTTCAAGGCAGACATTCATTTGGGTATAAAACAAAGATTAAAGTTGCTCAAAAGTACATTAGGACTAATCTTCACACCTTGGCCAGTACAGAGAGCTGGGCAACTTTTTTGCCCAAGAAGAAGCTGTAGAAGGGAAGATAATCAGGCTACCAGGTACAAATTCAATCTTCCACATTGTCACCCATCTGTATGTTGCTGTGTGATTTCATTAGATTTGAAATTTAGGCAGACAGAAGCTAGCTAGGACAGCTGGCATTGCAAATGACCTTTTCCTCCCCCCTTTTTAAAGGGAATATGTTTTTCATCTCCCTGGAGTGATTGAATTCTGTCTGCTGTAAAATGCATATATTCATTTTGTATGAAGCACTACGTAACTGGGTTATCTTTGGAGTGGCCTAATGTTCACTTCTTATTTCTTTGTACTTAAATTGCCTTGTCTTCACAAAACTGGAGCCACTCTTCCTTTCAAAAGGCACTGCCTATATTTGTGGTATAAAACAAATAAGAGCAACCTGGATTTAATGAGGTATGCCCATTCATCTTGCCTGATAAGCTGAACTGATCCAATGAGATGATGAATTTCCAGTTCTAACTTGTATCTCTTGGGAATAACAATCCACAGAATATTCGTGGTCCTATTTCCCTGACAAAGTCAGCACTCCAAAGAATATAGTATGCCCAAGCTGGCAATAACAAGCTGAGGTGAAGGAAATTTTAAGATATTTAGATTTACAAGATTACATTTTTGTAGCACTGAGAGCTGCAGTCCATAGAGCCCAGAGATGCTCTGGTGCTGCCAGTGCTGCAGTGTGATTGGAGAGTGGACAGGAGGAGGTAATCCCATTTTAAAAGTAAAATAAACAAACCAATCAAACACAAGGTACTGCAGACACCCTCCATTCTTACAATAAAACTATCTACCAACACAGGCAAACTCCCCATATTGCACAGGAGGCACCAAGCTGTTTAGATCAAGGGTGGGTTTATCATCATCATTTCCCAAAGCAGCAGCAGCAGAGGCCCTGAAAGGAGTTTCACATAAGAGCAAACATCTGTATGTGTTCCTAGGTGGTGAGGTAAATCACATCACTGGGAGTGCAGACTCTTAATTTTCATCCCTTTTTGGACCCCAGCATTTTAAAGCACTGGAAGACACAGATGAAGTGGAGGGCACTCATAGAAGGCAGATAAAACAAAACATCCACATCTTCATCCGTGTGAAGAGATGTGCACAGGAAGAGTCCTTTCAGCTCCTTTGCAACGTGCACTCCTGCAATGCTGCCTCTTGGTCTGGCACAAACTGGAGTTTTGGAGCTCCTGGACTCAATGTGAAGGCAAGTGGCAAAAATAACATACAAAGAAAAAAAAACCCTATCTTCTGGTTTCTGTGTATCTGTCTCTCATGAAATCAAATTTCTGTCAAATTGTTTAGACTGATAAATTTTGCAATAAGTGGATTTCTCAGCAGTGGCATCATTGACTGCTGCCCACAGTTACAGCTTCTCTGCTGCTGCTGCAGCTACAGTTTGTGCACTCCTCTGGCCAAGACCAAAATACCACCACAGAGCAGTAATATGTTTTCCAAGAGACTCAGCTCCACAAAACTTCCCTGCTCTTATTCTCCCTTCACGTTTCAGTGGGTAAAAGTCCCAAAGTGCTGAGCATTTTTGCCTGTGATTATTCCCATCAGTTCTTTTCTTAACTGCCTTTGGGTGAAAAAGTTGCACAGAATTGTGTTGTGCTTGATTATTAGTGCATGCATAGACCTGCTCTAGCTCTGCCAAATATCTTGCAAACTTTGTCTTTCTTTTTCAATCTAAACTTGATTTCTCATGGGATTAAGGGCATCTCGCCTTTTTTTATATCGCCTTTTATTTATACCTTGCTTTCTCAAGCTTTTCTTGGGATGGAACTTGCAGAAAATGGTCAAAAAAAAAAAAAAAAGGTGGGGTGGATGGGAAGCATTTTAAGGCTCTGCTAAAAATTAGATTTATATGAAGAAATTTGCTACTACATTCTATTACATTACCGTGCTGGATAGAAAATAGCCATGTTCCCTATGGTTCAGTGTTGTATGTTTGTTTGCAGGTTTGTTTCAGATTTGAGAGACAGCTGCAGTAGTGCTTTGCACAAACACAGCTGAATATCTGCACCCACAGACACTGAGACCACTGAGACGTGTGATGTGTGCAGGAATTACAGCTGCTGCTGTAGCTCCACAAGTTAGCAAGGAAACATCCACTGAAATGCTGCCTGGTAACTGCAGCAGGTCAGGGAACAAAAAAGGTGAGATCATAAACTAACAGAACTCCCTGAAAAATAAAAATTGCATTCGTCTTCTCCTGACCTTAAGATGTGAGATGCTTGAGAATGCAAAACTCCAATCTCTTGGAGTAGATAAAATGTTCTGATGAGCAGTATGTGCTCAGCCTCCTGCCAAATGGGATTATTTTTTTCCCCTCTTTTAAAACTATATATGCAACCTCTGAAGCCTCACTATTTGCAGAGGGATTTTAAAAACCACTTTATTCTAAAAAAGCTGTATCTGTTTCAGATAGGCTCCTGAAATTCAAATGCAACTCCACCACGAGATCTTCACCTGCTGTAAAGTAACTACCTGAGTATTCACTTTCTGTTTTTAGCAATTGAGAATGCCACTTGATCAAGGAAATGATCCTTTCTGAGAAATCAGAACTTTGGAATAATTTCTCTGCTTTTTGTCCCATTCTGTTACATATAAGTCATCATACCTTCATCTGGGAATGTCACAGCACATAATTAAATCTTAAAATTGTGTGGCAAATGCAGTGGCTGCCAGAGTTTGGACCAATGAACACCACCAGAATACAACACTACTCAATCTCCATTTTCTTGTAAACCCTATACAGAAACCTTGAACTGTGACAATGTCTCCGTGGATTTTATTAATGACACTGTTCTGGGGATCAGCCACCACATTCTGGGCTCAAACAGTGACCCCCTTCAGCACTGGAAAAGGACACTGCTCTTCCATTAGCAATTTAAAGCTTGTGTCATCTGTAGCATATTGAGCTCTTTATATCAAGCAGCTTCCTAGCAGTGAAATCCTTTCACCAGCAAGTCTCAACTGGAAAGTTCAGTAACCATGGGGAGTTACAGCTTCAGTGGGTCTGAAGCAGTGATGTTGGAGATTCCTGATGTGCTTGATACATTGCACCCCACTGCTACTGGAGCTATTCAGCTGGAAGGTCATAAAATAATACAAGATAAAGTGCTGGAGCAGAAATGATTCAGTCATTAACACCACAGACACAGAGCCATTAAATCTCCCCCACCAAACTCACAGCAGAGCCATCACAGCCAGACCTCTCTGTGCCTGTGGAGCTCTGGCAGCCCCATGGGTTCTGTCTTGGGGCCTTGGTACCTATGCCATGATATTTCCATAATTCACAGGGATTTGCCACAAGGTTACCTTAGGATGTGAAGTCATATTATTATTTTGCTACCAGCACCACTGGCTGCATTGTTTCAGGAACACCTATGCCCTAGGTGTAGGTTCTAGGAAAGGCACTTATAGTATCTTTACAGTACAAAATAAATTCAGATTCATCTTAACAGCTTGATAAGAGCTCCTCAGTGCTCTGGAAGCAGAGCTATAAAAAAACCTGAGCTTGTGTAAGGCACAGAGCTCTTCTCCAGTGGAATCACTTCATCCAGCACCCCTCAATCACTGCTGCTGGCAGATGCAGAACATGGAAGACAGCAATGAAGGAATTCATTGCCATGAAGAAATGCCAGTTTACTGAGATGAGAATCAGGGCCCTGAAGAAAAAAAAAGCAATTTATCATCACCTTGCAGTCACTTCACTCTTTTGTTCTAACACAGAGGTTTGCAAAATACTAAATAAATCAGAATGAGAAATCATTGCTGTGAAGATGATGCAAGGACAATGATGAATTAAGCCCAGGCCTGAGGGGGAGAGACTTAAGGAAAGCTATGAAACACTGAAGCAATGAGGAAAATTGAAGGAGTAGAAAGTCTGTGTAGGAGCCACAGGAATAAGGAGGTTTTATAGCAGGAGAGACAGACCTCTGAGCCTCTCACAATCCTTCATTTCATACAGCTTTGTTTATTATAGCATCTTTCTTTCCTAAGGCTGGAGCTTAAGACTTTGATTTATATTTCAGAGCTTTTTTTTTTCCCCTGACCTTGAAACACAAAAAAAAACTGAAAAGATTTTTCAAAACAACTGTGGAGAGGCTATAATGCAGCCCTTGCTTACCTCCTCCAGGGCTGGAGGTATTTCAGGCTCCAAAGGCAGCACAGACACGAGATGTTCCAGGCCCTGTCACTCTGGTTGGTGTGAGACACTGCTCTTTGCTGGGCACTTGGGAAAAGCATCTGCACAGCATCAAAAAGCCTACACAGGGTTAGCACAGGAATCCAAGACTGCCTATGCAGGCACCAAAAAAAATCACATGGAAGTTATCATATTAAGGCAACCTGACTTTTTTCTCCTCTCAAATTAATCACAGGGCTTGTGCTGATTGTTGAGGATGGGGCCATTAAAAGAAAAGGTCTGAACTGACAGATGAAAGCACGTGAGAGACTTCCCAACCATTTCCAAACATTGAATCAAACCTGCAGGCAAAAGGAGGTGAGGAAACCTGGAACATCCATCCCCACACCAAACCCACTCTACAGTGTCCACATCAGCAGGATCTTCACTGCTTTAGAAGCATGGATGGGTTAAACGGGTAACTACAGTCTTGTGCCACCAAGCTGGGTACTTCACAACCCAGTTTCACATCCACCCCAGCAAACTTCAGGGACCTAATGAGCATAATCAGGGAAGGGAGTTAATCAGTGAGCAGAGACAGGCATCTCTAGAGGGCAATTCAGCCCAGCTTAGAGCAATCAAGCTGTTATCTGGAGGGAGCACAGGTTACGTGTGCTCCAAGTTCCAGCGCCTCAGTGAAGTGTCTGAAGCTCAATGGAACAAATCTCACCTAAGAGCGTTTCAAAGACCCTTAATGGTTACTGGAAGTAATCACAGATCTCAGTGAGTGTGGGTCAGGATTTAACTTTGTCCTATTTTGGTAATGAAGTCAAAGGCAGCCTTAAGCATTTAAGAAGAGAAAAAGAGGCCACAACTGCGATTTTTTTCTGAGATTGCTCTCTCTCTCAGTTTATCAGAGTGAAAGCTTGTGATATTCTGTTAGATCCTTTAGTGCTGTTTTCAGAATTCTCCCTTCTCTGTCTTAAACACAAATCCAAGATCTAAAGATCAACTTTAAGAAGAAATTGTCTGCCAAAAAGAAATTAAATGGTAGTTTTAATTTCTGGCAGGAGAACTAGTACTTTTTTTTTTCCCCCCCTCAAGTTTAATGTCTGCAAAAGAGATGAAATCACATTCCCTTTCACAAACAATCAAACATGATTTCCTATTCTTTTATGCCTTTTGTCAGCAGTGCCAACTTTTCTGAGTTACTGTTAAACGCAGTCATTGTAAACAGAACTAAAACCTGTCTGCTCCTATTATCTCACTGCACCATAAATTGCCCTGATAGTGAAATAACAGCAACAAGACTGCAGTGTTCTTGCTAACAGTCCCTGCTACGACTGAAGGGGGTAGGTCATGTACACAAAGCCAAGAGCAGTGGCTTGGGCCACAGCAAAGTGTTCAGGGATATAGCAGTAAAATGAAAGCTGTCAGACACACAGAGCTGCAGTTAATTATCTGTGTTCCTGCAGCACCCAAAAACCTTAGATCCAAACCCAAATTCCATTCTGCAAAGTGATAAATAAGTAGAGGACGTAAGAAGAGCTCAGTGAGACAAGGACTAAAGCCTGCTGTGCAACACACAGGGCCCATAACCCAGGCAGAGGAGATGCTGCCTGTGCAGGTGCATGGGGCAGGGAACCCTCAGCTCACTGCCTGCCCACCCACTGCCAAATGCCACGGGAAAACCCTTATGAAGGGGAGAAGGGGCTGGGAGGAGACTTTGGTTATAGAGAGCTCCTGCTGAGTGCAGGAAAACCTCCAAGGTACATCTCTCAGCATTTAGCAGCTGCATTTTAAGAGTTTTAGCAGGGCCCAGGTAAGAGCTGGTAACTCAAGAGTAATAAAAAGGAGAATGGGGAGGAGGAGAAGGGAGCAGCAGCCATCAGCAGGTGCTGAAAATGGGAACAGCTCACTTATTCCTGACCTGACTGGGAAGAGGGAAGCAGTAAAGGAATATAGAGAGTCAGGGACATGCTCAGGGGCAGAGACTAGAGGAAATCACCCTTCCAGGGGCTTCCCAGCAGCTATGAGGAAGGCAGACCACAGTCACCAAGGTGACAAAAACAATTGCTGCAGTAATTGAAACAGGACACAACAGCATTTCAGGCCCTGTTTTGATATATGAATGTTGGGGGGAAATGTATTTTGCAGCAGGAACCAGCAAGATGTAGGCATTGGCCAAATAAAAGCATCTACATGAAAGTCTTGGTCAGGGGCAAGGTTTCAACCCCACAGACAGCATTTTGTCCATGCTGGTCTAGTAAAGCAGCAAGGTGGGAATGCAGATTAACCTGTCTGCATCTGCATGGAGACAGACCTGACAGCTCCAGACCTTTGAGAAGGTGTCAGAAAGATTTAGATATTCTCTGAATGTGGGTCAGGTAGTGGGAAACATCATCAGAGAGATGGATCTGGATTTCTGCTTGCAAATGGTGTTACCAAGACACAAGGAGTGGGTCACAGAGAGGAGGAGGTGGGGCAGGGTCCTGGAGAAACCCCTCACAGTGGGAGGAGAGTGAGAGGTCTCTGGCTGACAGGGCACCCCCAAACAGCTGGAGAGGGCTCTGTGGCTTTCCTTGGCCTGGATGCATTCAGTCCTAGGAGTGCAGCTTGGACAACATAACCTCTGGGACCTATTTCTAATGTAGGTAGGTTTTAAAGGTATATTCTTTATGAATATAGGTATTTCAGTGCTTCTTGCAAGTGCAAACAGCTTTCCTGAGAGCACTCCAGACTGCTGTACTCCCTCATGCAGCTTTTAATAACCAGGCAGAAACTGGAGTACAAAGTAGTCATAACCAGTGTTTCTCTCTCCAAAATCCCCGTCTTGCAAAGAAAGAAATTTGTCAGAAGCTGAACTTATATGCAGCATTCATTTCCATTTGTACCAATGGTTACTTCTGCGGGTCAGGAATTGCTTCTTGTCCTGCAGAGCCATGAAAAGCAGGCCAATAATGCCACCCACAGGTGCCCGGGTTTATTGCTGCCATGGCTTTCCAGATGGGTTCTGCGATCCTGCAGAATTAACTGGAATGTTGGTTCTGGCTGGAGGGTGACACAGGTGCCCCTAAACTCACCTGCACTAAGAACTCACTGCCTGTGCTTTCTCAGCACTGCTGGGTTAGAGAACTCACAGGTTACCGTGCAGATGGCTTGTTTTCATTACACAGAATTTGTGGGGGGAGAAACAAAACCTACACAGGTTACAAAATAGAAATGAAAAATAAAAAATCCCTCCCACCTCAGTACTCAGTCATGTGGAGATCTGGTGAAAGCATTTCAAGCAATCAAATCGACTTTTTAAAATTAAAAACATACAACAAGTGTGTTCTCGGTGTGCAGCTTATTTTATTTTGCCATTCCTATCTCACAGATCCTTCAGTTGTCATGATAAGGACTATGATGATTTAAGAATTCTTCTTTACAGAACAAGAAAGACAACTTAGAGCTCAGTCTTAGATATGGCTGAAGCAGGGAGAGTTCTGCACAGTTACTGTAGTCATTCTCCTATTTCTTGTGTCCATTTTATTAAGACTCCTAATGTTGGAAAAAACATTTTCAGTCATTTTTTCCTGAACATTAAAATAGGAATTTATGTTCAAGGTAAAAGGGGTTAAAGGGTAATTATTAATTTATTCTCCCTTTCTTACAGAGGCAGACCACAGTCTCACAGAGATGCTTGGGATCAGATCACCCTGCAGGGCAGGAGGCAATGTTTCCTGACAGGTGATCTCACTCAAAAGCAACCAAGGTGGGTCTCTCAGGGGAGATAAAACCCTGGCACCCTGCACAGGCTCATTGCATCTCGTGGCTGGAATTCACTTACATCCCCAGCCAGATTCACAACAGTGAACTCTGAATTCTGTGAGGCATATGATGGCTCTGATTTATTCTTTGTTCTGTTGTGCCTCAGCCCCTTACAAAAGGTCAGTTCATCTGAGTTCTCTAGGGTTTTCCACCAGTACTAACTGAGGCTGCAGACATTGGTGTACTTACAGAAAATCTTGGAGGAGTCAAAAGCATAAAGGTAATGAATAAATACAGGATTTCATATTGCAAGTGTCTAGCTAAAAAATGGACTAGTCCTAGCAGTGTATTCACGACATGAAACATGATTTGGATTAAAGAGATTATCTTGGGTATCCGTATCTGCTGAATAATTTAAGAAAATCAGTAAGGGAAATTTTCTCTATTGAAAAATACATTTGAGAACAGACTTGTGTGAAACATGCTTAATATGAGAACTCAGAGATAAGCTCCTGCCCTTGATCTTGTGTTAGGCATCTTATTTTACATTTTTCTTAGATACAGTTATAGCTCTGGCACCTACATTCCAAGTCAGCATATATCTAACACAGTATAATATCATCCTGCTTTACATATAGCAGTAAGTCTGTGTAAAACTGCCTAACCATTTAGTTTATTTGAACTTATTTATTGCATAGAACATAATCAGCTAAGGTCAGATTCAAAGTAAATTAGACAGAGTGAAAAACATGAAAATGTTCTAGCATTAGGTCTTACTAGACATACTCACACTTTATTTATGAAGTTAATCAATATTCTTATTTAAAGACCTGGAGCTCTGGAGGAGCCACTGCCATGCTACCACTGCTGGCACCAGAGATAGGAAGTTATTTCTGAAACCTAACTGTTCCCCAAAGGCCCCCCAAGCTATCTAGTCTCACTAAAATCAGAGACATCATCTAGTGTCCTTAAACATTTGAAGGCAAAAAAAAAAAAAAAAAAAAAAAAACAAACCACCCAAGGTATTTAAGCAAATGGATTTTTTTTCCTCATTAAAACCAATATTTAAATACTTATAACCATAACTGCATAAAATATGATACACCTACCTCTCAAACCACCCCCCCCCCCAGTCCTGAGGGACAAAACCCATTTAGTGTGAAGCAGGGGAGGTGACAGCAGGACCTGTCCCTGGAGCAGGGCTGGGCACCCAACAGCAGCCCCACACATCCCCCAGCCCACAGAGTGCCCACAGGCAGGAATTCAGCAGAACAAGGAGCTGAATCTGGCTTTCCCACTAGAAATACTTATGGTAGAGTATAAATGGTAATGATTTTGAGCAGCTGCAGGAGAGCAGAGCCCTGATTTTGGTCTGTGCCCTCTGCTGTAAGAGCAGCTCCAGGTGTTTGGAGCAATTGCACAACACTTGTGAGACGAAGCCACCCAAGGAGTCCAGCTCAACCAACTCGAGCTGTCCCCCAAAACAAACATGTTTCTCTACATTTCTTTTGATGCAGTCATTAAAAGAAAAACCTTATTCAGTTTAAAGATTCACTAACAACACAAGACCATTCAAACAGTTTTCCATCAGAAGTGCTGCATTTGTTGTCATACTGGTGCCACAAATGATTTCACCAAGCAGGCAATAACACATCTCATGATAAATTAAACCACAACACCCTCCAGACAAATTTATGGAAATCATCACTCAGGGCTGCCAATCTTCCAGCCAGCCTGGAGCCTCCCGTTGCTCCCTCTCCATTGCATGCCCACACTCTCCAAAGGTTCACAAGCAGCGTTTAAAAAAAATCCTCCTTGGTCTTCCATACATCCACTAAAAGCTAAATCCAGTTAAGCTGTAATTTTCCATGTTTTCTCTACTGGAGCCTTGCTTTGGACACAGCTCCTCCCTCCACACATTCCCCACACTGTTCTTGGGCTGGTTCTTCAGCTGAACCACGCCACAATTAAAGGCAGGCAGTTCAGAGTGACCACTACTTTTGGACATTTATTGTCCAGTCAGATGAACTCAGCTCACAGGCACAGGAACACTCTGTGGCCCACCACAGCCCTGCCAAAATCACCCTCCAGCAGAGGCCCATCAGGTCACTGCTATGGTGTTATTCAAAGATTTACAGTGAGCCTCTCTAAAAGCACAACAGGGATCCTATCCCAGACCCACACCAGCTCCCCAGGGGATCAGGCACTTCACACCAACCAGGAAAACCTGCAGAACAACATTGCTGATATGCTTTGCTGCATTGAAAGAGAATTGCAAATGTTGCTGTTTTTATTTGCTCCACCAGAATATCAAAAAGGAAACACAGCCAGAACTCCAACTAGAAACAGATACATACCTTGGTAGTTGTCCAGCAGGGGTGTAGCTTGGATTCATTCACAGGGAGGCAACGATGGAAAAGTTCAACCACAAATTCTTTTTCCAATTATTCATAAACCGTTAAAGTGCTATTCAGGGGGGAAAAAAAAAAAATCAGGAGGTTTTCTTCTGCAAACACAGCTCCCCCTGGCATGGCTGGCACCCTCTAACCCATAAAGCACAAATACTGAGTCTGCCACCTCTGCCAAGCCCACACTGCAGCTCCCAGGAGCAAGAAGAGAGTAATTAGCAGCAAACAATGACAACACGAGGGCAACAGGTCAGACAGGAATGCTCCAGAGCAGATCTAAAGGCTGGTTTGCCTCCCCCAGCCCTCCCATGGGAGTGCTCACACCTGAGCACAAGGCAAGGAGCGAAGCTTCCATCCACCATCCTTCCTTCCTTCCTTCCTTAAACACACCTGCAGAGCTCCTAAACCATAACAGTTTACCTACTACCTCTTAGGAAGAGCTCTTTCCGAGTCCACCAGAGCAGCCAACTGCCCTGACTTCCTTCCTTTTAAACCCCACAGGAGCTCAGTCCTGCTCATGTGGCCCCACCCTTTCCTTCCAGGGTCTGGCCCCCACCTCACCTGGGACACACAGCACCACAGCCAGGTGCTGCTTGATGAATTCATGGTTCTAGAGGGTAATTTTGACCTCCTTGATCATAAGGTGAGGTGGCCTGAGCTGATGATCAAACCTGAAGGGCTCCTAATGAAGGAAATATTTGTGTATTGATGCTCTAGGGGTTGGCAAGGATGATGACAATGGTGAGAAAAGAAAAAAATCTAGAGGCACCTTGAAATGGTGGTGGGCTCAGGGATAACCTACAAATCTGGGGGATAGACTTGTCCCTAGTAGGAATAATAAGGGAGTAAATAGCCTGTCCCATCAGGCATCCTTGATGTCTGTACAATAATGCAAGAGTTAATAACCACAATTCTGATGACACCAGGAAAATGGAGGGTGATGATTCAAATAGGAAAGATGAAGTGTTTAGATGTGTGTTTGAGCCCTGTTAACAGAAAGGCTGAAGGAACATCAGCATCATTAGTGATTTCTTTGGAACAGGAAGAAGAACCAGACAGCCTCTTCCCTGCCCTGTCTGTCCATAGGGTGGGTTTATGTAGGGCCTGGACTTGCTAGTGCTCAGCTATCTGAAAAAAAAGACAAAAAAAAAAA
>VZTR01031138.1:1868598-1979879 GCA_013400775.1 Chaetops frenatus
CTCATCTTTGGGGCATTTTGGGTCTTTATGGCATTTGCACACAGAGAGGTTTGTTTCAGCACTTCTTTCTATTTAGGAACATTTGTACTCCAGACTTGCAGATGTTCAGTGCCACCTTTGTCACTCCTGCCTTGTCTTGCTATTCATAGAGTAGTGTCAAATCTTATAAAATCTGCTTTCCCTTTTATGAGTTTGAACTTGTCATTTTAATAGCAAATATCTGTCCACCCTTGTATAAAACTACAATTAAAGATTTCTGATATGTTTAGATATAGCAATCATTATTTTTATCGTGACCCCTCCTTTCCCAAACAAATGTGGTTACCTCTTCAAAGCAAGTGTGCCTAATCTTTCCAGGCTCTCTTCAAGGCAGTGCATTGTCATGACCCAATTTATTCCAGCAAAAGTAGCTGGGAAATTTCTATCAGGATGATTTGCTCACAGAAAGTACAGTTACCATAAATACAGGGATGCCTTCATATCACTTAGAAAGACTTTCTATGAAGAAAATTCAAACCAAATATTTCCTGGTCTATCAGCTTGATGAGACCTTATTTGTTGCCCCATTCTTTCCTAATTGGATCAGCACAGAGTTGCATTAACCTGAGGTGTGCTGGTGATGGCTGGGAATTGGAGGTCATATATTTAATTTCAACAGGGCTGAAGATTGTTTTAGTTTTCATTTGCTGACTTCACTGGGAATTCCCCAAAAAAATAAAAGTAACTCATTTAATTTCTTGAAGTTGACTGAAAAGAAGGAAGGTAAGTGATCTGTGCCACTCATTTCTGCACTTCTGCACCATTCTAAATGCTCTAAGCAGAGGATGGGATCCCATCTCACTGGTCTGTCCCAGGAAAACAAGGTCTTACCCACTGACAGAGCAGGATTTACAAGATCTCAGCAGGGCTTTGGCTTTATTCCAGCTTCTTGGAAGTGTCTGAAAGATTTTCAAATTGCAGTGAGTATATTTGGGATTATTTCTCAGTTTCTCAGTGTTCTGACTTTAAACTAGGCATACTGCAAAAATTGAATAAAACCAACAAACAAATAGGCACTCTCCAGAAGTCACCCCTATCAGATTGCTGTGACACTAAAGAAACCTTCTGGAGAGACTAGGAAATTTGACATAAAGCTGTCCAACCTCAAAGCAACATCAGCCTATGTTAAAGGTAATTTCTCCCATTTTCAAGGCAGCAGCACAGCCCTCTGCCAGAGACCCAGCTTCTCAACTCAGCCCCAGGGACTGCAGTGGTCGCTCTCTGCCCCTGAAAAAGGAATGTACATTTTTTCCTGAGCACTGAGTGAATGACCATTCACTTTGCTGAAATCTTATTTCTTTTTATAACAGCTTAAAGGGAGGATGAAAAAGGAGAAGGAACCCAATGCTGCCACTTTGGAAAGCTTTTATTGTAATCAACCTTACAATGGTTTTTGTTGCACAATACAAAGAATGTTTAATCTCATGTGGCTGGCACATTCCCTCCAGGGTTTTGCTGCTGACAATGGGAGCTTTCATTTTGGCCATGGTGAAAATAGTGTCAAACCCACTGCAGGACACTGCTTTTACCCTGGATACATTTGGGAAATTCCAAAGAATAAATAACTTCATGATATGAGGGAAAAATAGGGGTTAGAGTTGGAGAGAGTCCATGTATTTCCTAAGAGTTTTGCTTGCCATGAATACCAAATCTCTAAAATGTGTTTAACTTTGGTGTTGCAAATACGTGCATAGTTTAACTGTTTGATTAATTTAAAGAAAAAAAAAACCCAAATCAAAATTATGAGATAAGATTTCCATAGCACTTGTTCTTCATAAATTTCCCAAAAAATCTCGAGTGTGTAGTCTCAAGGCACCCCAGGTAGAAAGGGAGGAGGCAACAGAGGTTGTGGAGCCACTGAGCCAGCAGGTTAAGCTTGTATGAACTGAAATGTCAGCTTTTCCTTCTTTTTTTCCTGTTGGTTAAAAGGAAAGTGAAACAGTTTGCACATAACAAGCTTTTGCCTGGGTATTTTCTAAAGCTCAGGCCAAATTCAACCTCTGAGTTTTGGAAAATGTTGTTGGAAAGTCACAATCCAAGACGTTCCTCTGTACATCCAAATTTGTGCCAGGCTTTTAGACTGCCTGATGGAAATCCCCCAAAAGGATTTGGTTTTGTTCACAGGGAGCCAAACAAGTGATTTCCACCTGGATGACTTCTTTGCAGCTGAGAGAAGCAAGCAACAAACAGGAAGTGTAGGTGTGGATTGAAGCCAGCTCAGAGTGAAGCCACAGGTAGTGAGCAATGTCTGTGTCCTGCCCCAGGAGCCACAGACACCTGATCTGTCTAGAGGAGTCCCTTGAAACACCATCAACTCAATCATCTGGTTACATCATTTTCTCTACTCACACAGCTGTGTTTTCCACACCAAAGGACATTTCAGATCAGCATCCAGATTGAATCTCCAAAACCAGCCAAAGCCAAAGTTAAGCTTGTATTTTCACTCTCTGCCAGAGTGGCATAAAAAAAAGAGTATTAGAGATAGAAGAGTAAATTTGCTGAGATGTGTGTAAGTTCCTGGTGAGGTTAATGGAGAGGGTCCCAACAGGTCCTAAGACTGTCACCTTCCCAGCACTGTCCTGCAGGTCAGAGAGAGGCTGTGCCTCTTGTCTGCCCTGTGTAGGACAGTCCAGCACTGAGAACAGCAAAAAACCAGAGTGAACACACCTTTAGACAGCCCAGAAACTGAGATGTTCTGACATAGAGAAACATTTCATTTCTGGTCAAGAAACATTTCTGCATGTGTCACACACAGGGTGTCCACACCAAGCGTGCAACTTTCTAGCAGGGTACAAATGAAAAATAGGTCATAAAATAGGTCAAAAAAATAAATCCCTTATTGTGGCTAGTTTCTCATTTGGTATTTTGACAAGCCCTGATTGGGATCCTCATGGAATAAAGACAGAATAAATAGATGTAGGAGAGACTGTTTTGGATAAGCTCTCATTGCTCTGATAGGTGCTAGATAGTAGATAACCCATCTTGGAGAAGCTTTGAGAGGCTGGAGAGTTTTCCCATCTGCTAGAGATGTTTCTTAGTCTTGACTTGGATATAAATGCAGAAGGCAGGTCATGCTTAAGCTGCTGTTCTGTAACCTTTTAGATGATAGGTAATGACTCATAAATGTGTCCTACAGATGCTCCAGGGATCCATCTGCACATGCCTGCTGCCTGTGAGCTGATGGTTCTGGTTGAGTTCAGAAGAGAACAGAGCTGTGTGAGGAGTGGTAGATTTAGGAGATGCTCACTAATTCAATTTTTCAGGCTCTGAATGGAAAATAATAGAGCAATGATAAGGCAGCTAGTAATAAAATTGCATTTATTTTTGGAAACCAAAGAATTGTACAGCTATGGAAAAGCAGGTAGCTTGCCAAGTGGGGGAAGCCAGCCCACCCTAAAGCTCCAAGACTTATGGTGACCATGGGGCTGAGACATGCTTGGCCCTCCCATAAAAAATTCAACCAACCCACAACAACATATCCCTGGCCTCTGGAACATTTTTGAGTGGAAAATGCAGTTTTCCATCCTCAGTCTTCTTTGCTACAACAGCACTGTTTGTCCATCTCCTGGCACTGGTGACCAGGCTGGTTGCTGCTGAAACTCTCCTGGTCCCTGCTGAGAGCTGCAGCCCCTTTGCAGCTGGGCTGGGCTGGCACAGCCTGTGGGGACCAGGGTGGGTGAGATGCAGCAGATGTGGGGAGGTGGGAGCACAGAGCATACAATCATCTATTTGGATTGACTGGACACAGCCAGAGGAATAAACGAGCCCTGAAAGCACCCAGGATAAGTTAGGGCACTATACTGCTTTCCCTGAAATTAGTAAGGAGGCTTGCAATTAATTCAGCACAAAGAGACTTCGGCACTGACCATCATTTCTCTGCTGCTGGAGAGAACTGCTTGGCAGCTTTCTGGAGAAGGAAAACTCTGTAGCTGAGACAAAGCACATAGGTGGGCAGGCAGTTGTGATAAAACCACAGGGAAATGGGGAAAATGAGAACCATTTCATGCAGGACTTAGAAATGAAATAAACAAGGTATTTTTACAAGATGGAAATTATTATATAACTCCAAGGATGAGGAGAAATACAGCAAGTAACAGCATTTGCAGTCCAGCATATTCCATTGCTATTTAAAATAAAGAAAAACAAAAAGGCAATGAAAGGAGAAGCATTTTGAGAAGCAGACAGGACTGTGGTATCTGTAGTTCTGTACTCTGCCTTCCACATACCCCATGGTAATGAGAGATGTGACCCTGTAATCTGCTGTAGAATTGCTGGGCATTTTCTACTGCCATTAAGATGCAGAATGGGAGCTGCTCTTGCTTTCATGTGGACACTTAGACAATTTTTCATTCTTTGCAGTTTCAGCCAATCCACACTAACAGTCTACTGGACTGGCATTTTCTTTGCTCCTCAGGATGGAAAAATGGAATTGATTCCTGTCAGAAGGAAGGGCGCAGGTATTCATTATCATAAGGTGAATTTGTAAAGTTCTGGTTGGTTCAGCTCTTCCCCTTCATTTTTCAGCTCATTCCAAGTGGTTGACTCTCTTTTCATCTTATCCCATTGAATGGAATAGCACATCATTCAACATTACGAACCATGGCCAAGATGATTCTTCATACTGAAAATTAGCAGCAAAAAGTAAATGATCACCTGAGAAAGCCTTTCTCCACTTGAACTTTATGACTGGCAACAGAAAGTTTTGCAATGAACAACAGCTCTTTGTCCCTTGGAACAGTTCTAACACTGTTGCTGTTGTACTTTTCCACCACAGTGCAATCAGTGGTATTAACCTTGAAGCACCTTAATGAGCTCAGGTCGGGGGACCAGACCTGCTGCATTAGTAAAGTGCAGTAACCACACCCATTTTAACACCCCCAGTGTGCTGATCTGATCCCATAATCAGGCTTGTAGGAATGACTCCCCTGCAATGTGTAAGTAGCTACTGCTGGGTAGTGGGTAGGCAGAGTGCTGGAGATGGCACTTGATGCTGGCATAGGGCTCTAAATACGAAATTTAGAGAACCATTTGCCTGTTCCCATCCCCTTGTCAAGAACCATTTCTTTTCTGTTTCAGCACGTGCAAGAAGTTCAAATCAGCACACAGCACTCAGAGAAGACCCAAGCCTTTCTGCACAGCATAGTTCTCTAAGGTCAAGCAGAGCAGCAAGCACTGGGCTAACTGGATCTTCTCTGAGCCCTCAGTGCTGAGCCTCAGGAAGTCTTCTCTTTTCAGATTCCTACCGTCAATTATTCCACTTGTCTGCAATGGCTTCAGACTCTATTATCTTCCTCTCAGTGGATTTCTCTGCTCCTTTGCATTTAAATTCACCTTGTCTTCCTAAATGCACAGACAAACTACAAGCAATAATTGAGCCTGGCAAAAACAAACATGATGTTTTTTTCTTGGCTTTCTTTGCAGTCCTGAGCAAAGGATATTTCTATATCCCTTCAAGAAAGCCATCCAGTGATGAATAGCTTTTGAAAACAAATAGGTAAGATTGTACCAGCCACCTACTTCTCAGCCTTAGAAAGAGTAGAAACATCCACCCATCCATAAATATTTTTTAGGATGAGAGTTCTGAAAATAAAGCAGGCTGGAACATTCCCTATCAGGCCGGGCTGCAGCACTCAGCTTATATCAATTACTGTCTGTTTGACATGCTCCATGCTCTCTTCATTAACAGGATGAAAGCTTTTATGGCATAATAACCAGTTCCAGTGAGCAAATATATTTGTGGGACCAAAGGCTGAGTCCTTTGTCCTTGCAGAAGGAGTCTGGAGACTGCAGTGATTGGCAATGCTCTAGAACAGATAAATCACAAGAGCAAAACTTCTGTCCCACAGAACACTGACCCATCCATGAATCACTGGGCATAAAGGATCCTCAGTGCAGGAAAACTGAGACAGCAAAGATCATCTTGGTGATGATGCTGCTGCAGGAGGGCAATAGGCAAGCCATTGGCTTCAGTTTGATATTGAAGATGCTGTAATTGGAGTTACTGCCATGGTAAATGGTCCCTCGTGGTTTCCTCATCTCAATCAAGCTTTGACTGAAAACTTGTGACCTGAAATTGTGGTCATTACCTTACCAGAACTGATTGGTTTTCTCACTCCTCAGACAGTAGGCAGATGGTAATCGCTTCCTGAAACATTCCTCAGCTGAACAGCAGTGACAAACACTCTTCTCTCCTCTGAAAATCCCCAAGCACATTGCAAACTACCTGGACAAAGAGGACAGATGTGTTTTCCTTGGATCTGGCAGGAGCCATGCAATAGCCACTCTCATCAGGGAAGAGGTGTGCTTGACTAATGGAAAATAATCATACCTGGTTTCCACCCCGGCTGTCTACTGTTAATCTTTTTGTACCTGAATTCTAATTATCAGTAGGGATCCTCTTCTCCTTCTGCATTAACTAATTATGTGGAAAATCTCCCATCCCAACAGAACCAGAGCAGACTGTGGGTAAGGATGGAGGAGGGTGTGCAGAAAGTGATTGCTAAAAAGAGGCAAATATTGTTTAATGTTCTCCAAGTTCTCCATTCCTCTACTGAGGTCAGAATGTGTTCCCTCTTGCAGCCTGAATTTGCTTGGTGCAAAAAGCATGATTTTCCCCCCTGGCTGGGGTTTCTGGCTGTGTGGGACAGGACTGGTTCTTGCTGCCAGGCTCTATTTCAGTTGACACAACATATGCACCAAAAGAACAAAAACATCCACACTGATCAAATATTATCACACATCATGGCATCAACATATCTCATTGTACAGTCCTAATCCATGTTCTGTATAAAAATGTGGTATTCAAAACCCCACCATGTTGGCTTTAGTGGCAGGCATGGTGAGATAGAACCTGAGAGGAATCACAGTAAGGACTGAAGAGGGGTCTGTACTCTTGGCAGATGAAATCAAATTAGTAGTACAAAAATCATTTGTTTTTAGCTCAGACTGAATTTAGAGCTCTAATTCGGTGTTCACCTTGTTGAAGGATGAGTTTTTACAGGAGAGAATTTACTACAAAAACAAAGCTTTTTATCCAAATCAGTGAGTGTCAGAATTTGAATTATGGCTGTAAGAGAAAGTCTTTTGTTTCTGTCTCCTCCTTAGTCAATGCTAATTTGACCAAGGTGTGAATGAGTTTGTATTGCTCCCAAGAATTCCATGGTGTGCAAAGAGCCACCTTCTCCACAGCAGATGGAGCCTTTGGAACTCCTTTTAGACATCCTCAGAGGGTCTGGATGAAAAATCTGCCTTCAGATGATGGAAAACAGATTAGTAATTTGCAGGTTATTTGTTTCAACAAGCAAAGTCATGGCTGCAACAAAACAACTGCAGAAAGGAGAGGTGCACAGTGGACACACACTGAAAGTTTTTAATCTGCTCCAAGGTGGGACTGAAGGGCAACATCCATGCCCAGCACAGCAAAGGAACAGCACATCAGGAGAGAGGAATAGCCTGGGGAGTTCACCAGCAGAAGATTTGGGAGATACAAGGTCACTCTGTACGGGGGTGGTATGAATTGCAGAGCCACCTCAGGTGGGGTGAATGTTAACTCACTGCACCACTTTCTTCATAAAGCAATATTCACTCAAATACATATTTTTTTCAATTTTCTGGTCTGCCATTACTTTGTGCAGGCCCCACGGCCTCACTGGAAGCTTCTACTTGAAAAGACTCCTTTAGCATCTCTCAGAATTAAGATATGCTAAACCAGCATAGCAGAAAAAAATAACAATCACTTGGGAGCAATTTATTTCCTGCAGTTACAGACTTGCAAATGCTCATTTCCATACCACCTACAGATACGTGTGCATCTCTTTGGTCTGATATTGGAAAAAAATGCATTTGTATTGTTTCAATACAAGCAGTCCTTGGCTTGAATTTTTAGTTGGTCAAATAATGCTAAAGAAGTATATATTGGAATTTCTGCTTGTGCCATGGGACTATTCAGGCAGGCAAACTCTATTACAGCCATGGTCTTATAAAAGGAAAGCTAAATCTCGTCATTAAATCTGGTTTGTTGTTATTGTCAAGAAGAGGGGCTCTTTACTGCAGGCAAAATGATGGAGAATGTGAAAACAAGTGGTGGCAGCCTGCAGAGGGAGGAGTGTGGAGCCATGCCAGGGAGAGGGGACAGCCACCACTCCAGCATGGCCCTGGTCACCACCCAGGCATGGGGACAGCCACACTGTCCTTCTGCTGGGTCCCAGCTCCCACCAGCATTGCCCCTGGGCTGCTGTATCCAGCCACCAACCCCAATATTTGGCACAGGTACTCAATCTGGCATCCCCCTGTCTCACGTTTTGCCTCCTGCCTAAGACTGACCTCGGTTTGGACGCCAAAAATTCCATCAGGAAAGCTTCATTTGATAAGGGTACATGCCAAAGCTCACCTTTCCAGAAAGATGTCCAAATCTGAGCCAATAAATTTAAACTAAAGAAATCAAGAGCACACTCCATTGGAAGTGGCATTGAACCCGATTTTGTGTACTCATTTTCAAATATTCTTTGCATCCTTCAGCAAAAGGCTTTAGCCCAAATGCAGCAGAATACCCAAGCACCTGAGTAACAAATGTAAGTCCAACAAGATTTGAGGTACCACGCTAAAAGAGAGGCCCCCCACAGCAGTCTCCACGAGACTTTTACTAGCCTGTCATCTGTTAAAATGGATATAAAATTAGCCCTGCTTTCCTACTGGCTTACCTGTTTGGGGAGAAGGGGAAAATCAGAAAAGAGGGAGAGAGGATAGGGTACAAAAGCTTGTGACATAATGATAAATCTGCTTATTTAAAAAAGAAAAACATCTTAGAATATTACCTTGTGGGGGATGCAGTTTGAAAGCAGTCTAAGTGGTTTTTCAGCAATTATGGTTAATGTATGTAGAAATAATGTAAGTGGTTAGTAAAATGTTGACTGGAAGATAAAAATGTTTTTGTTATATGTACCTAGATATTAAAATTGCTTTTTTGACATTTCAAATGCAGAAAGCATTCCTTTTACTGACAGTCTTAAGAAATGTTAATAAGGCTTTTTCCTGCTATATTTTAAATGGAAGAGGTGGTGTAAACAAAAGTGCAGATTGGTTTCTTTGCTCTGCTGGGTTATCCAGCAATCCTTCAACCCACCAGACTTTTGTTTACATATTCTGCATATAGTTGTCCAGGAACCTTTAACTCATGCCAGGATCCCAAACTCTGTGTATTCAGTGGACAAAGAGCACATTCCCCTGGCACTTGTCCCCTGCTCTGACCCAGCTGCGGGATATTAATCCAATTATCAGCGACAGGCGAGCGTATGATTCAGGAATCCAGGAAATTATACTGAAAGACACATTTTTTTTAATTTGTTGGCAATACCATAGGCTAGGTTTTTATGCCAATCCAGGTCGAATGAACCTAATTCTAACTTCCTTCACTGGAGGCACCAACCTCTGCCTGGAGACTTGTGGTCACAGCCTGGCCAGGCTGGAAGGCACCAAGCTGCTGCACACCTGGGTGCAGGCACTGCAGCAACAGGCCTGCCTTTAGCTTTTGATACTCTGCTGAGCAGGGGAAAGCTGGAATCAGCCAGGCCTTACTGAAACCTCACTTCAAAGTATGCTTTTAATGTATTCTGAATGATTTTAAATACCTCTCCCCTCCCGCCCCAAAAAACAGCTGAAGTCCCCACTCTACCTACACAGGCTCAATTGCCAGCAGACACAACATTCACTATGCCTTTAATTCTGAAAATGAACTGCTAAGAAAAAATTTAAGTCTTTGCAAAGTAAGTTGGATTGTTTTCCTTTTGTTGTTGTTGTTCCAGTTTGGTTGCTTTTTTCTGAGAGCAGGCTGGATTGACTACCAAAAAAAGGAAGACAAGTTAAAAGAACAAGATCTATAAAAAAACTAGTGTTCCAAGGAGTAAGCACATGCACCTAAGAAATCTTTGTTGATTGTTGCTAATACCTATGATAATTAAGCTAAAAATACCCACAAAGCAATAGGATTTGCAGAGATGAGTCTATTGTTTTAAGCAAATAATGAAGCCAGGAACAGTTAAATTGATCCCATGACTCTCATTTCAATAATAAAGCAGCAACAAACGTTAATCTATAGCACTCAGTTTAAATTACAAACCCAGCGCTGAATGGGCAATTTCATTAGAGAAAACACAGCTAAGAGAGAAATGCTATCAGGGAAAAAGAGTCATCCCCATTGAAATCCAATCTTCTTGAGAATTTCCTGTTGCTCTGTACCCAGACTCATCATCAGGGAACAGTTCTCACAGACACCAGGTGCATCTGCCTGAAGCTTTTGGTGTCCAAGAAATTCTCTTTTATTTCAGCCCCGAGGCTGCCAGGATCCAAGCGGATGAAGCAGCTGCCCAAGGCTCCATGGGCACTACGGGCACTGCTCCAGGAGGGACACAGGGATCACCAGGAAGGGCAGGGAGAGGGAGAGGAGAAGTTCGGCCCCCACATCTGCCTGGAACCACCCGACAGCGCTGTCAGAGAGGCTCCAGGACACAAGACGTGTGTGTATCCCCAAGGACAGGACAGCTCAATGAGCAGATGGGCAACTGGCTTTTTCCTTTCGTTATTCTTATCCCTGAAATCAACACATGATCTGCAAGCCAATCAAACTCACCCACGGATACCAGCACTGCCTAGGAGAGACAGTTCTCTTTTTAAATTAGATCCTTTCAAACACTTACACAGATCCTTGGATATTGCAGAGGCTGTAGAACTGAAACCAATGAACATCCACAGTATAAGAGGGGAGGAAAGGCTTTCACCATTTCTCCTGGCAGCTGTACAGCGTTTATGGGAGGAAGAACTGTCTGTTCTCACTGAAGGGAGCAGGCAGGACTATAAATATCCACATGGAACATATTTACTGAAGGATGGAGTGCCATACTAACAACCATTTTTTCATGAGTGAGACCAAATTTCACAGGTATTAGCAACGTCCTGAAATTAAAGTCAGGGAATTAGAGGACAACTGAGGTGAGAAGGGGCCTATCAAAGCTTCCAGTTCAGCCTCCTGTTTAAAGCTGGGACAGCTTCTATGCCAAGGGAGGTTCTTGAGAGCCTTGCCAGTTCTGTTCTGATAAATCTCAAGGATTGAGAGACCACAGACTCTCCAAGGAATATGGTTCCTGTGCTGCATAACCATTATTCTGAGGATTTTTCCATATAAAAACAGAAGGAATTTCCCTTGCTGCAGTTCATGACCACTGCCCTGTAATTTTGCAGCACACTGTGGCAGAGTCTGAATCCATCATCTATATAGTCCCTATCTGTTAATGGTAGGCAGGGATTAGATACCCCCTTATCTTATCTCATCTTCTCCAGGATAAATAAACCCAGCCCTCATAACCTCTCCTGATAAACCATATGCTGTACTCTCCTGAACACCCCATTGACTTTCTGCTGGACTTGCTCCCCCTTGGTGACCTCTCTGTGGCCCTGGGACACACCAAACCCTCAGCTTTCCAACTGTGAGATGCAACCTCCCAAGTGCTGGGTGGAGGGAATGTCTGACCCGTAGCCACACCTGAATAGCCCAGCACAAAGCAGGTGTCAGCACGTTCAGCACACCTGCAGTGCCTCAGGTCCCTGGGGTCCTTTCTGCAGAGCTCCCTGAGCTGTCAGTCCCCAGCCCATGGAGCTGGTGTGTCCCCAGGGCAGGACTGGCTGTGTTTGCTCCCCCTGAATGAATGGCATGAGGTTCTCATTACCCTGCCCCTCAAGCTTCCCAAGGTTTTTGCCTGTCATTGCAAATGGATCTAGAAGGTTTGGTAACATGTGCTGTGTGTCTTCATGAAAAGAAGGAACTCTGTCTCTTAGGATTTCTGTGCGTTTAGGCAGCCTCCCCCAGTGCTGGTTTACACCAACATCACATTCTTTACAACATTAATAAAAGGTAGGGAAACTCCAAATTCCAACTGGCATCAGCAAGAGTTGCTAGTGACTGCAATGACCTTGAGAATATTCCCCTGCAGCAGCAAGTTTAGGGTGTCAGCATTATTGGTGGAATGGGGTTGTTTTAATAGGACTTTGCTGAAAAGGAAGGAAGATTGAGTTGCTGCTCAAGCGGAGGTGGGGGGGTGGTGTTGGAATCTATAACCAGTATCCCTGTTTAAAATTCTGTTAGCAAAATTTATGACACACATTGAAGCCTCATTTTTCCCCTAGTAAGAATATGTCTTTCAGCTATTCATTCTGAATTTCATGAGACCTTCTGCAGATGCACTGAGCTATATCACTCTATTCTGCTCATACAGCATCCTGAGATCTAGATGCTTCAAAACCTGGGTGTATTGTAATGACTGTATAGAATATCTCAATGAAATTCTACATCTGCATCCTTGATAATTCATTTGAATTCAAGTGGAAATATTCATTGCAGCTTTTGAAAAGGCTGATAGAAGCCATGGAGTGGACGTTCACAAAACTCACCCTCCTGTGCCCAGATTCTTCACAGAGTTCATCCTATACATGGGATCTTCTTTATCACAGGAGTTGTGTAAAACATTGCCTCTCCTTAATGAAAATTCTATTTGTCCCTTCTCTTGCTGCAATTACAAATGCATTGTACAAGTACACCATGGCTGTGCTGCTTTAATTTTGTTACAACACCCAGGGAATAATTAGTTCTGTATCTTCTAACAACAAACAAATATATTAATCCAAAAATTAAATATTTACTTGCCAAAGAGCCATCAAAAGTTGCTTTGAGTGCTTCTCTTCATTTTGTACAGGAAATTAAATGGACTTTGTAGCATAATTCTGCTGGTATAAAACAGGATTATACACGAAAAAGGAAAAGGACCCCATTCAGTTGAAAAGAAACACATCCCCTCCTCATGAAACCTTACTTCATATTGCAACAAGATCAGGTCTTATCAAATATAACAAGTTCAAATTCTTTACTGTACTGAGACACACTGTCTGGTCAGGAGATACAAGACTAACCTAGTTTAGATTTGGAGAAAACCTTGAGTGGTACCAAATGTCCAGTGTTAGGTGAAACATATGCAGCCAGAATATTTCTCAATACTTTCCCATCTGCTAACATAGAAATGATGAAGCGAGAGTGCTCCAAAGAAAAAATAAAACCAATTTTTTTTAAAAACCCCAGAATCAACGTTTCAAAAGCTAAATTTAGACAGGTTGCCCAAATGTCTGCACCCAACTGCAGTTGGTTTGTCCTTTCCAGCCTGGTGAGGATAGATCAGAAAGCATCAGAGATCCTGCTTTTGGTGTTGTGCTAAAAGATTGTAATCGTGCACAACCCATTGACACCAGCTGAAAACAGCATTAGGACTCTTTTTGTAACAGAGATGCATTAGGTAAACACATTTCCTTAGCATTTAATGGACCCAAAACATAAAAGTCTCCTACTTTTTCTGTCTTGGACACATCAGTTGTAAGTGAAACCCTCTGCCCTGTAGCTGGGGCACACAGTTTACAGTCCTACACAGCACATTCTGTTATCCTCCACGTTTGTTTGCTGGCAATGGGGAATCTGATTTTTTCCCCATCTTCTTTGGAAACATCATAATGCTGGAGGTTTTGAATTTTGACCCTTGCCTTCAATCTATTAAACATTTGTTCCAGTCCTTTTAGATTAAGTATCCCAAGTTCTAACTGGCTTTAGGAGGTTAAAACACATACAGAGGACCTTTAGCTTTTTACGCCAGCTAGCCTATTGCTAAAACACCAGCAGCCTCTCTCTGCAGATCTGCTAACCTCCTGTCACTACATGAAAGGGTTTAACAGTTCCTAGGACACAGAATACACTCCAGCACAGAATTCTGAACTGCTTTTCACCATGGATCTCATGTGCAATTTGAGGCTTGCAAGGCCAAACGAGACATGACAGTTCTGCTTCTCCAACAAAAGCAGCAATAACCACAAACACCTGACCTGGTGACCATACTCAAGTCCCAGCAGACCCCTGCATGGTCAGATAAATCAGGTGTACACAAGTGCCAGAGCTGCTTGCTTTCAGCCCACAGTTTGCCTTATCATTTCCTCCATGGATCTTCTGCACTGCCAGTGAAGCCTCATGGCCATTTGTGCTGATTTCACCTGGACACCCTGCAGTGTTTTGGAAAATCACATAACTAGAAACAGGAGCAGCCCTGTCATCCATATCTGGAGCTCTGCAACATTCCCTCAGGGCTGGGACAGGTAGAAATTTCAGTGGGACCTTTCTCTGTGCCTGGAGCACTCACAAGGTCCACCTGGGCCCTCCAGCATCAAGCGAGACCGGGCTCTGAGGCATCTTCTCCTCACCCCAGAGGGATTTCACTGCCCTTCTCTCACTGTCAATCTTACAGGAACAACGTCTTAATTCATCATCCCTCTATCAAACTGCTGAAATTGACAGTGCCAGGAACTTTCAGGAGGGATGGACAGACACACAGCATCTGGACAATCAGAGTCCAAATCTGTTCTTGGAACCTGAACTCATAGAAGTCCACTCTGCCTGGGGTCTCGGGGTTTTCCCCTCTCCTCTAGGACACAGCAGTGCTGAGAAGGTTTGCAAAGGTGTTTGTTTACTGTGTGCTCCTCCAAACAAACTTTTGCTTCCCTGCTGTACCATGGTACTCTACCCTGGGCAGATAAACAGGCTCCTGATTATCTCTCCACAGGGCCATTGTTTGTTGCTGTAACAATCAGAGGAACAGCAGGAGGGGTTTTCAACAGCTGCTCCCAGCACACACAATTCAGAGAAGATGGGGAGAAGGAGGTGGCAGAGGGAGAGGAGGTAATGGAGAGCATAGAGAAGAAATAAGGGGGAAAAGATGAGCAGGCTTGTTTTTCCTCAATGTCTACAGTTTCCCAGTAAGGATAGATGCATGTTATCCCAGGTGCCCTGATAAACACAGCTCAGGACAGACACAGGGATGCCAGACTCTTTTCCTGCTGCAGGCAGCAGTGTAAAAGTAGCTGCTTCCTGAAGAGTCATAGGAACTTGTGGGGTTGTTCCTCCTAAGAGCTGAAAAGGACTCTCACAGATCAGAAAGGAAATGTTTCCAGTCCCATCTCACTGATTTTCCAGGAAGGTCTCTGATGCATCTATCAGCAGGACCCAGAAACTCATTCCTTGAAGCCATAGCAGAACAAAGAGAACACAGAGAGGCAGGAGAAAGTCAAGGGGAAGGAGGGCTTGGCAGAAAGTGAAGTAGCTGCTTTTCTTGTAGAGTTCTCTATCCTGTAATTTACCTACAGCAGAACTGTGCAAATTTGCAATAATGGCTGGGAGACCCATTGTGAACTACTGAAGCTTATGAATTACAAAGTAATTGGAAAAACACAAGGAAAGCAATGTTTTGCTCCATAAAGTAGTCCTAGTTCCTTTACTGGGATGGCTACAGGTCTCGTTATTTAAAATAACACTTTGCAGTATGCTGCCATAGTTGTGAGGGGATGCTTAGCAAGAAAACAAACCAATGCTGAAGTCATAATAAAGAGAGATTTCACTGTGAGCAAACAGATTAAAATTATAACTGTGGTAAAAATTATGTCTAGGAAGAAATACCCAGAACCAAATGAGCTCTACTGGATTTTACAAGAGTGCAGGTTAATGAATTACATTGGTGGCTGTTGTGCAAATCCTCATTTAGTGATTTCTGTTTTAAGGAAGGCCCCTCGTCCATGTGCAGCTGGCACAAGGCAGAGCTCAAACCCTTGTGGCCCGAGGCAGGAGCCTCCTCTGCAGCCTCTCCTCCCCTCCTGCAGTCCCTGGAGCACTGCTGGGACACACTGCACTTCTGAGAGCTGGCTGTTGCTGGGCATGCATGGCACAGCACCACACAGGGAAGACAAAACCCTCTGCTATAACACTGGCAGACCTCTGAATGAGCTGAGATCTGGGAATGGACAGCAACAGGTACTGGTGTGAACCAGCATTCCCTGCCCAATGCTGCCATCATTACTGAAGCCTCTGCAATTGGCCAGATGGAAAAAACAAATCTTGCATGAAAGAAAATTAATTTACTACCCAAAAAGATCAATTACAAAGGCTGGTCAGTCAGAGACTACTAAAGAGACACAACTTCAAATACAGGCACACTTTGCTAAAATATGAAATGTCAATTAATTTTTTAGCTGTTCAGCTTAGTCATTAATACCTGCTCTGGGATCACTTCATGCCACAGCAAATAAAGGAAAGATGAGAGCTGAGCCCAAGTCCCTGTGGCTGTAGAAAATGACAGGCTTTGCATAACCAGCTTTCTTGCCTTTCCTACTCTCTGCCTCCAGGGATCTGAACATTCAAATCTCACTCTGACTAAACTCCATGTGTAAGCTCCATCAGAAGTTTCAGTTTACTTATATTTTCTTAGTAAAAGAAGGGGGAAACAAACCCAAATGTGTGTGTGTGTATGCATAACAACAAAATCCTAATTCACATGAGGCTTCTGCTGTGGCAGACCTGACCAGACAGAGAACTCACAGCTCTGAAGGTTTCTGCCCAGGTCCCATGGCTGGAGACACAACCCCAGGTGACTCCCTGAGCTGCCCACAGAAAGGATGGGTCATTCTGCAGCTTCACACCTCTCTCTTGCACAATTATGTCCTCTGAGCTTTCATCTGAGCCTTGGTTGTGCTTCATATGGTTATGGGGCACCCCGTCTCTGCAGTGCTGCCCACAGAGGCTGCACAGTCACTGGTGGCAGAGAGAAAGCCTTAACCAGCCTTGGGCCCAATAAAGAGCACAGCAGCTGCCCAAGTGTGTCTCCACAGCAGGCCCAGGGATGCCTCCACGGCCTTCAGGACGCTTGTAAACCTCCTCCATAGCTATTAATTACTTGGGAATGCAAAAACCTGATGAGCTTACAGAGCCGTTCTGCCCTGGCCTGTTTACACAACACGTTGTTTTGCTGGCAGTTGCTGTGCCTGAGCTGTCACAGCAGATTTCCCTCCCCATCCAAGCCTGGATGTGCAGTGACAGGCATGTCTGTGTTGCAGCATTACTTATGCAGGCCAGAAGGTCTCCGTGTCCCCTCTGCTTCTTCAAGGGCGTCTCCCAGCTCTGTCTGTGCTATAAATACTCCAGCCTGGAGTGTGCCCCTCCAGCACAGCCCCACTGGCTGCCAGGGTGCAATAGGAGCACAGTAAGGTGTGGAATGCACTCACAGTAGAACAGACCCACTGGCTGGCAGGATGGCCACTTGAAAAAACTGTTCAATAGTATTAAAACTTTGCAGCTTATTCCCTTCAACTTCAAAGCATCACAGCTTTTTTTTTCCCCAGCATTTTGTAAGTGGTACCACCCCGTTCCAAAGACCATCACCACCTGACCTGACCTGACCACAGGTAAGTGTGCAATCCTGCTGGGTGATAACACTGGAGTAGACCCCTCCTGATACTCACTACCTCCTTTTAGCTCCCTGTCCAAAATGCAAACAAGAAACCCAAGCTATGAAAATATTCCAGAGCAAAGCCTATTAGTGAGGATCTGCAATGTTGGTTATACTCAGCAGTAAGGAAGCTACAGCTTGGAGATTAAGTGTGGTCTTGGATTAAACTTGGTCCTGGTTTAATTCTTGAGAGACACAAGAGATAAACTGTGAAGGAAGTAACATAGGCAAAACGGCTTGGCTTTAGGTGGAGGACAACTCGAAGGTTTAGATTAACTCCACAAAAATTATGGGACTTATCAATTAAAATTTTATTACACATGCTTTTTGCATAAGAATTGTCTTTTTCACTTGAAACTAGACATAAGATAAAATGTCCTGAAGCTCAAGAGATTTGAATTGATTTGTCATGAACATCCACAGGGACATGTTGCAGGGTCTGGTTCTTGTGCTGCCTATCATCTTCTGCTGCACATTTCCAACAGATGGGCTGAACTCCCTTGAGACTCAAATACCTATCAGGCCCTGAAAAAGCTTTGGAAATTGTTCTTGATCCTCTAGCATACCTCTGCCTCTTGTTTTCTAATGTCTTCTGAGAGAACATCATCCCTGCATGTCCCCTTTCTGCAGTGATCTGACAATGCAGACCAGCAGTCCATGTCCTGCCTCCTGTTTGCAGAGACTTTGCTCTGAGGCCAGTGTCCTCTCTGGCAATTTGTTCCCATCAACGCTTTTTTTTTCATTGCCTAGGAAAATTGTCTGTGGCAGACCCATGGAGCATTAGTCAGGAAAGGGCAGAGTCATTAAGGAGAAATATTGGAAGTATGTTCATCTCTCCCAAATGCACTGTAACATTTTCTAACCCTGATTTACACATTACAACAGTGGCTCATGGAACAAGTTCACACTTACACAATTTCAGGCATATTCTCCTCTAGTTCACTGCAGGTGACTTCTAAAGATCCTAAGAGAGAAAGAAATTAGATTTCAAGGGCATTTTTTGAAGCTACCCTGAGTGATCTAAAAGGCCTCCTGTGGATTACCATCCTGACACCAGAAACTGCAGGTTGAGGACATCGTGCTCTCTATGAAGACAAATTAGTTGCAACCTGACCAGAAACAAGCAAAACTCTGCAGTTCAATAGAGGAACCCATGCACAGGAATAACCAACATATAAGAATGAAACTCTTGTTCAAATAAAATCATTTCAGAGGTAGAGCAAAGTGCCTGTGCTGTAAAAGACTTTGCACTGTACATCACCTCCAGGAGCCCCACTGGTGACCAGATTCCAACACTTCCCCAGCAGTGAATTGGAAGGTGACTGCTTTTTCTTCCTTTTTCTCACTCTGAGGATCCCAGTGACCTTTAGAATTTCAGCATAAAGCTTAGGTCTTCTTTCAAGATGTAGCCTATAAGAGCTTTTATCTACTCATAAGGAACACTTACACAAAACTAAAATAATTAGCACATCACTGGTATTTAGTAAAACCATCAGCATTAACCACAAACACACACAGAAGCTGTAGAGCTCACCTGCAGAAGAGATGGTGTTGTCTCACTGGGTTGGTCTCATACATATCCACATATATCCCTAAAACCTCTTGTGTTCTTCAACAAGGTGAGAGCAATAACCATTTCTGGTTATGTGCTTTGGTTATTTTTATTATTGCATTATCTCTGAGGTGTGTGGAACATAAGCAGGTTCATTAAACAATTACCTGCATGTGGGCCAGTAGAGCAGCAGCTTTGCTGAAACCCTGAATTCATGATCTGGAATCACACCTCTGCAAAAGACCCTTTGATCATATACAAGCAAAGGAATTACCATTTCATGTTCTTTCCTGCAGCTGGTAAATGAGGAAAACCCATGCTTACATTCTCAGAGACATCCTTAACTAAAAATAGAAAATCTGCAACAGCAACATCTCTGCACGGTGTGTGTGTAATCTGCTCAAACACTGCATGGGGGCTGTCTCTGATTCCAAAAAGACACTCTAGACATAACCTAGAGATGCTTTAAACACCAGTGCCAGTGCATAAGGATTATCAGCCACTGCTGCCTGCAGCCCAGCACTCACCCCAGCCACACGGGAAATCTTCCTCTAACTGTCTGAGGGAGATTAGGAAAGAATTAGGAGCAACTCAGCTGACACATCCAAAGCTCGTGGAAAGTGGAGTCCAGTGAACCTGGGACAGCAAGGAGAGCCCAGAGCAGGGTTCAGAGGTGCCCACAGCTGGGCTCTCAGGGTACTCACCCTCCAGCAGCTCCCCTCAGAGGGACCCAGCATCACAACAGAGAAGCTCCTTAGCCTTACCCCTGCCTTTCCTGCACATGTTGAAGTGGCTTCTGGGTCCAGTTTAGCTCTGTCTCACCCCACCTGGATACCTCACCTGTCTGGGGCCTGTCTCCCTGAGCCAGTGTCAGCCATGCCCATGGCACACACAGATCCATCAGCTCAGCAAGCAGGCAAACACCCTGGCCTGGCTCCCCACAGCCCATGTTAGTCATGCCTTGGATTTTAACTTTCATATTTTTAAATCCTGTAGTGCTCAGTGTGCAACTCTGAAGTGCCTTGTAGCCTGTGAGCTGCTGTTCTCTCATGTTAAGATAGACTTAACAAAGCCTCTCCAAGCCTGCTCTCCAAGGATACCCAGACTGTCCTGGGCCCAAAATGTGTAACCCAACTTCTTGAGAAGGGGGGGTAAGCTTGGGGAAATTACTTCATTAGCTAAAGTTTTAATTGGCAAATTTATGCTGATATGCAAATGGAGCAAAACCTATAGAGGCGTGAAGAACTCATGACTTGTTGTCCATCTTGGGGGGTCCATCTTGGGGCCCAGTGTGAGCAGCCTCTGCCTCCCCAGGATGTGCCTTTGAAGGCCTTCAAATAAATATATCCACTTTTCCTCCCTTACTCCTGTCTAGTCTCTGTTTCTAGGGAGCCACTTCAGGCATCACTAAGAGACAAAAATGTGCACAAGTGACTAGGAGATACTTCACCTCTCACTCTGGGCTCCCCAGTTCTCTTCCCAAATCCCTTCAGAGCACACCTTATGCCATCCAGCACCAAAAGCAGTAGTTTTGTGCCCTGCTGATGGCAGCCAAAGCTATCCTGCAAGACCTTCCTTTTGTCTAACTGAAAACTGAAAGTCTGTATTTCCCCAGCACCTTGGAACAAGTTAAAAACCATTACCTCAGTACCAATGCAATTATTAATTGTGACTCCATTTTAGTTAATGAAAATACTTGTTCAGTACAAAAACTGGAATCCTGACACCCATAATGTGACAAAGTAACCTCACAGTGCATCCTTACAGCACTGCCTGGTTGGGCTGTACAACTCCCTGAGCCCAGCAGAGCAAGTCCTCCAGCACAGAAGAATGTGGCACTCTAAGAATCAGCCTTGAAAAAAGAAACTTGCATAAAAATCCCATTCACTACAAAAGGTGTTCACACATACTAAGTATATTTATAGTTTGTCCTGAAGAAAAGGAAAATTCTTGCACTTTCAAAAAAATTTAAAATTTATATTGAAAAATCCAAACTGCTTTGAAAAACAAATCAGACTGGGGGTCCTGATACTGGAGGATATTTAAAAATTCAAGCCAACAGATAAATGTTGCAAATTATTTCAGTCATGGACTAAAGTCTCTCTGATGTCTGGGGGAACTTAAAACTCTTTTGAAATAAACACTGATACTCTTCCCCCAGGTTCAAAGAAATTGGAGAATGATACCAATTCTGTATTTAAATCAGCCCGTGAGGATTAGGCAAAGGTAGCTATTATCTCTGCAAAGCATGTATATAACAATGAACATTTAAAGAGAAAATCTTCCATTTCAGTAAAATTTTATGAGAACAAGAAAAGAAGTAAAACCTTTATCTCAGACACCTTATGCAACATTCTCCTCCCAGCAGCACTTTTCTGTCTGATGGGTTTTACAATATTCTTATTCAAGAAACCATTCTTTCCAAAATGCTAAATTTGTTTCCAAAATGCTAAAATTCTGTTTGAGAGATGTCAATTTATTGTATGTATTGTATGTACATATTTGGCAATTGCAGTGTAGATGAGGTAAGATACAGCATCTTTTATTGGCTCTGTTTTAAAAGGCTTGAAAATCAACAATTCTCACTGATTACAGCTTGGTTTGGAAAACTATGGTTTTTATTTAAGACAATAACTAATTCACCAGCTAGTTTACAGTGTAATATTGGGATTTGGCTCTGACAGTGATGTGGCTTTTATTATTAGGGTGTTATTTGGAAAATAGGCATTATTCTTAAGCTAAATCCAAACATGTGCCAAGAACAAATCCAATTAATTTGTACTGCCATAGCTCCCAGGAGCTCCCAGGACTGTATCATGAATTACTTCCATGTCTAAGCACTGAGAAAAGTATTCTATCACCTGTGACAGCAAAGATAACCTTGAAAATGCCCCACATCAGAGCAATACATGGGTTTATACCCAGAAAACAGCTTTTATTTATAAATTTTGAATTTTTTCAATCAGTTCCATAATTCCAGTGTCTCACCTAGAACAGGTTAAAAGTTTTAAAGCAAAAGTTTCTTTCCAAACAGAACAGTTTAGAAAAAGATTGGATGTGGCACTCTGTGCCATAGTTTAGTTGATGAGGTGGTGTTAGGTCACAGGTTGGACTTGATGATCTCAAAGGTCTTTTCCAACTTAGTTAATTCTGTGATTCTGTAACATTAAGGGGTTTTGTATCACTCTTGACATTTTCCATACTTGGATTATAAAAAAAACATAGCATCAATTCAGAAAAAAGCATTATTGAAATACAATCAAATTTCCTTTAATTAAAAAAAAAAAATTTCTTTAAATAAAAAAAAAAAAAAAAAAACCAAAAAAAAAACCACCAACGGGAGTTTTCCAAATCCAGAACTTCAAAAGAGTTTCTGTGTGACACAAAGTCAGGTTTACATTTCTGAGCTCATCCCCCACCAACACCAGAGTGCAAACACCTCCTCAGCAGCCCTGCAGATCAGACCACCAGTGAGCCCCCTCACTTACCAGCTGCTCTCATGCTGACAGAACAGACAACTCTGCAAACCCTCCATGAAAAATGGTATTAAATTATGGACATGTGAGAAAAAAATATTTTTTTACTGTCCAAACTTGACCTGTTCCTTCTTTTACATTGATTTTTCCATTTTTCCTAGGCAAAGTGATAAATCTTGGCTGCCCGACAGCATGTAGAGCAAATAATTACCCATTGGATCTTCTTTGCTATGGAATTGCTCACTAGAGTACCTTTGGAGAATGCTTGTTTCTCTGGAAGTATAAACATACTCGAGAATATGTTTTTCTGTAGAACTTTCTGCTGGGAGGTCAAATTCCTGCCCTTTCTTCATTTCCTGGATCCTCTGCCACATACCCTGACAGTGCAACTTAAGAGTAAGTAGATAAACTCCAAAATGATGTCATTTTTACAGTTGCTGTGCTGGTTACTCTAGACTGATGTACAATGCCCTTACTAGCTTATAGAAAGTAAGATCTTGTCTAAATGGAGAGAAAGACATAAAAGCATTTGACAGAAAAAATGCTTTGTCATTTCCCTTAAAACTCTCATTTTTCACTATTTTAGTCCATGTTTAGCCTGTAGCCCCTTATTCCATGTAATCTTCATTAACTTTTACTACAAATAATTGCTCACAGAAGTCTAAAGCAAAAGATGAACCTGGGAATAGAAAACACCTGTACATTTTTATCCCTGATGCAGCATGCATAAAAGGAGTGCAGTTTCTCTTTCTCTGCCACCCAGGGTGATTCACTGCTCTAAAGAACCCCACACCTGGTAAAATACCTTATTCCTTACCTTTCTTATTTGCCTGTGACTCTGAGAATAAAAGCAGTGGACTTTTGAAGGACAGCTGAACTTCAAACTGAGCTGGTGAGAGGGACAAACCCCTCTGCAGCACTTCTGCACCCCACGGGAGAGATTTTGATTGCAGCCTCACCAGTAACACCTTGGAGCAATTTCAGTGTGGCAGAGCTGTGATAAATTCACGAGAGCACAGCAGAGCTCAGAGTGGGGCCTGTCTCCAAAAGCAGTTTCACACAACAGCCGTGTACCCCTTCCTGCTGGGCCATCTCCTAAAGTCTGTGGGCAAGAGCACACAGCCACTGCCCCCTCAGAGGCTGGGTGACCCTCTCTGCCCTTTGCCACTCCCCAGAAAGGCAGGAATTCCACCTACCAGAGACAGCAGCTCCACCTGGCAAAGGAGGAAGGGAACAGGGAGGGTGCAAATTAAACTCAACAGCACTGGAAGTGCTTCAGCATCTACTTGCAGCAAGTCCTGCAAGGATACTTGTAAATGGTTTGGAGTTATTTTAGTAAGAATAGCCTAATAGTCACATTGGTTTTGCACAGATGCTTGTTATTATGGGTAGCATGAAAAGGAGGGGGAGAATTGTGCTTCCTCCTGAGTCTCCTGTATTAATTTCATCAGGATACTTATTGCCTGGGAGTACTCAGCCCTGTGAAAACCTTTCTTTTCATGCATTAGTGAATTATGTTGTAATTCCTTGTTACCAGTGATGGAAATACTATGCAGAAAAACCTGTCACACGTGGATAATTTGGGACCATGCACCCTTCCTTGCCACCTGCCTCCTCCAAGGAGCTGCTGTGCTGCACACTGTCCTCACATGCCTGAGCAGCACCTCAATTAACAATTCTGTGTATCATTACCTGGGCTGAATTTATTCTTCATACAGAAAAATGCAATAATAAAGTGCCAGCCAGAGGGCTGGCTTTCCATAAATCATAGCAAGGATGTTTCTCTATCTCAAATTTAAAGCCTTTAAAGGTGCTCCTACTCCACTGCTTATTGAGTCCTGTGGATGTTTCTTATCTCGTCTGCTTTTCCTTGTCTCATTCTGCTAGAGACCCTCTTTGTTGGATAAAGTCATCAGGTCTTTGAATAAGGAGAAACAATTTCTTTCACTTGATTAACTGCATGACTTAATGCTATCAGCTCCATTAGCAAACAGGAGCATGAGACAGGCTATCAGGGAATCAAAGTCAGTCACAGCCACACAAATCTCTGCAGCAGCACCATGAGGTTTGACTAATCCACTGCATATTCCCAGGGAGTTTGCCTCCAATAATAAAAATATTTTGTGCAGCTTTCAAAGGTATTGTGACACACAGGAGATTGACAGCAAAAAGAAAATACCTACAGCATCACTTCTCGTGTTAAATGCAGAGCTTGAGATGGGTAAGGTGAAAATTTGGGGCAATTCAGACATGAGCATATGGTCTTGTGAAAAAGATCTGTGTAAGAAAGTGCAACTATTAAAATGAAATAAATTAACTTTGGCTCTATCCAGGTGCAACTGGTCAGGAGAGCACCTCTTGCAGAGTGAACTCTCAGCTGCCTGAAGCCTGAGAGAGTCCTGCCCAGGTTTTCACTAATAACTCACTAAGTGCTTCTTGGTAAGTGTGAGATCCAAGCCAGTGATAGCCTGCTCAGTGGTTGTTGAGTATTTGAAAGAGAGCTGCCCACTGCACCAGGTGGGTGTGTTCAAGTCCCAGGGAGCCCCAGAGCACAGGCTGGACATGGCACACAAACCCTGAGCTTTTCTGGAGCCCAGTGCCCCCAGTCCCTCCCACCTTAGCCAGGAGTTCCTGTGCCTCCAGCCCATGAACAGCTGGGCTGCAGGCAGGCTTGGAATTTTTGGTGGGGAGGAGAAAAAGTGCAGCACACTGGCCAAGTCAGATAAGGCTTCTGCTTTCAAACCAAACAGTCTGGTTCAGTCACTGATACACACAAGCTATTTTTGTCTCATGGGGTTAATCTGTTGATTCTGGTACCTCAGTATCTATGTCAAAACTGCCACATGTGATAGATATCTCAGGAAAAGGAACTGGGACTGATAAAGTCTAATAAGGCCAACCAGGACTTCAGAGAAACTCTGGAAATTTGGAGCCCAGGCCAAGCACCCAACTTAGTGAGCTCTGTCTGAAAATAACCCTTGTACCACCTCAGTCACAGAAGCTTCCCAGAATAAACCTGACTAGAGCTACCAAGAGGATGGAGTGAACTGCAAAATAATAAACTCATCATGTGCCAGGGGAAACCTGACTGATTGCTGCAATGCTGATTAGTTGCTCTCCCTGCTCTGGAAAGCATTAGCATGAGAGTAGAAGGCAGTTTTGGTAGGCACTGAAACATCAAGGTTATCTCTTTGGCAGTGTGGCTGAGGTTATTGGTCCAGGAAAGGTTGGTTTCAGCTCATTATCTCACCCTCTTCCCCTCCTGTCACCCATACTTCTGTGAGGGTATGGCATGGCCATCCCAAACAAGAAACCAGCTCAGTCTTGGGCACTTCCAAGCAAGCACTGTTCTTCCTGCCTGCTGAGGACACTGCTCTCACACAGCTCGAAGGTACAGTGACTTACTCCACTCTCTGCAGCAGCTGCTTGCCAGAGATTAGGACTTTCAGCACTTTTTTTTTTTTTTTTAACTAAAAGAATTTACATCTTCAATTCCCAGTCAATTCTCAGCCCCACTGCTGTTCAGCCATATGACAGGAGCACACCAAACGACATGTTTCAGAAATTCATGTATATAAATATATATATATATATATAAGTTCCCAAGTAAGATATATTCATTATCTGAAGCCCAACCTCCAGGCCTCTTTCAAAGCTGCTCAGCTCCAGCCATCACATGCTGCAGGAGGAAGCAATAGGTCTCATACCCAAGCAGATTAATTCTCCAGAGCTTTTCTCATTAGAGACACCAACTCCTTGCCAAGGAAATGTGCTTGCTGCAGCTTATTTTAGCTCTGCAGTTCTGACAAACCAGTCACTTTTCTTCTTATGATCTTGTGTAATTGGAAAACAAACTTTTTCTGAATAATGAATGCTCAGGGATGCCACTGTTCATGAAGCAGCATATTTTCATGATAAAAACAAATCTTCAAAATGATAGCCTGACTGTAACAGAGAATTTCTTCCTGTAAATCCCAGAAGCAGTGAAGGGTCGAGGTTGGCAGGAATCCCCACTCCAGCCCCTGCTTCTGCTGGAGCCAACCTCAACATCAGGTCAGGTTGCTCAGGGCTGTGCCCAGGGAAGCTCTGAGTGTCTCCAAGGACAGAGGTTGCTCTGCTTCTCTGAGTCCCCATGGCAATGCCTGACCACCCTCTCAAAGAAAAGGATTTTCCTATCTAAAGACAATTTCACTTGCTGTGAACTGCTCACCATTGCCCTTTGCTATGCAGCTCTGATGAGAGTCCAGCTCTAGTCTCTGTAATTGCTCACTAGATGACATTATATTTATTATTTCAATTGATCTTTGGTGCTCTCCACATTTTAAGCTTCCAAAAACAAGGCCTTATTTAGCTGTGAGGGTTACTGGGTAGAAATGGGACGAGATGCTTTTCTACACGAGTGGCTCTGGGGTATGAGGGTCCCTTCTGCAAGGAAATAAGGTGAACTAAGACCAGAGCCCTAGCAAAAACTCCTGCTAGGCAGAGGAATTTCTATTTTCTAACCTACTTTTCTTTTTTCTTTACTCTGAGGGGTGTCTGATAGAGCTCCCCGGGAGCAGGAACACAGCTCCTGGCACCACAGAGCACCATGCCCGGGTCTCAGCAGCAATTCAATGCCTCATCCAGACAGTGATGAGGATTAACACGCTTTCCTAAATCCTCCTGAGCTTTTTCCTTGTACTGGGACAGAATTCACACAAGTTTCTAGTCCTTTGTTCCTACCTCTAACAAAGAGGGGAAGAAAAACCAGGTCAAAAATCATTTTTCTTCCTCTTGCGTCAGCTGTGAGCAGCTCCAGGCTCCCTGATGAGCAGCATGAGCAAATAACATCTTCAATGGAGGGCTGAGGAGCCAGCAGATGGAGGTCAGGGGTGTACTGGCTTCTCAAAGGAACAGTCCAAGAGCAGGACAAAGCCAAGCCTTGGGTGTTGCAGAGAATCCCAGCACAGAGACGAGGTTTCCATTTGCCCTGATGGTTCCACTCCATGTGTTAACCCATGTGCCTCAAACCTCTGAGCTGAAATCAAGAACAGCACCTGCACTGCCCACCCTTCCCCACAGCTGATGTGTGTCACATCACAGAAACAAGGAAAAGATGGGAGCAAACCAAAGGTCAGTGCAATACAGAGGGTTTAATGGAGTTTTCTGTGCTTTTTCCCTTGGACAACACTGTGGGCTCAGCCCTTTGTCTTGACACACCACTACAGCTTTTGGCAGGTATGTAATAAAAAATATACCACAGGGACATTTTACTGTGTTTCCTTTTCTGCTTTTCTCCTTCCTTTCACTGTCTTGGGAAAAAGTAGATAGGAGGGTTTCAGCCATTGCCAACTGCTGTATTAAAACAATAGAAATTTGGGAAGCCCTGAAGCATTATTTGTTGCCACAATAAGCACAGTTTATATCTAAGCCTTTCACATCAGCAGATCACAGCAGGGCACTCTGATTGTGTACCTCAGCATGTTTGCATCCCACCTAAATACCAAACAACAATTTAAAATGTTAAATGCCCACAGCCCACAAAAAGCACCCTTCAAACTGCAGAGGGAGAAACAGCTGAGGTGAGCTGAAGAACAACCCAGATGTGCACCTCGGTCTCTGCTTCCAGCAGAGTGAGCCCACAGGGGATGCTGCCCCATCCCATAGAATAAATATCAAATCTCAGGTGAGATGAAAAGAAAGCCCCCTCCCAACAGCCTCTGCTGCCACCAACAGCTCCTCAAGAGTAAAACATCGAGGCTCTTTGTCAGTCTGTATTATTTAAAAATTCAGCTGTTGATTCTAGCAGTCTGTCACATCACAGCATATTGCTCTTCTCTCTTTAGAACAGACAGTGTGGGGTGTGTAAAATAACAGACAGCCCCTTTTCTCCTCTATTCAAGCTTTAATTCCACAGAAAAGTCCTTCTTCCCCAGACCTTTCCATGTTGCTCCTACACACAAGGTACAGGCTAAGACACTGACCATGAATGGTTAACACAAATTCAGCAGCAGCACCAAACCACATAGCAGATCTTGTAATTTACATCACACATTAATCTAACATTGTACATCAATCAATAGGTGAGAAGATTTCACTGCTCACTGGTTTTGCAGAACCGATTAAAGGAGTGATAAAGAAGGTTAATTTATTACAGGAGCTGCTAGGAGGCTAAATGCTTGCAGGAGGAAAGGAATTATTGACTTGGAATTAACAGAGGAATATTTCCCATTCATATATGTGTACATATATATAGAATAAGATGTAGAAATATATGGACCAAAGAGCTTTGGTGCTTGCTGTCAAGTGGGTTTGCTGGGCACAGACTGGAGATGAAGGATGGAGAAAAGCAGCACAGACCTTCCTTCTCTTGCAACCCTCTGCACTGCTGGAAAAACACCACTGTTATTCTCTGGGTGCAGAGACTTAGAAGCCTTTAAGTGTTAAAAGGTAATAAAAACCCCACCAATGAGCCTCTGTGAGTTGTGTCACCATTAATCCCACAGGCTCAGCAGGGAGCATGGTGTGGCAGGATGTCTGTCCCCACTCCTCTCTCCCACAGGTGGCTGGTGCATATAGAAGAGATAACCCAGGGGCTGAAAGGCAGGGTTGTCTCTCTGGCACCTAAAGGGCTCAGGCCTCAGCTAAGAATCAACATCTGAGTCTGGAGAGCTGATGTGGCAAGAGATAAAAGAAACATTCTTGACTGAGAGGCACTGCTTTACAAACTATAAAAGATGAGCTATCACAGAGGCAGAAGCCTCCTACACCCTGAAAGTGTTTGAATCTTCTCCCCAAAGTCTGGATGCAGGTTCCACGGTTACTCCCCTGGGGATTGAGGGAGAGGATCTCCATGTGTGCCCCACCAACAATTGGATGGTAAGATACACTGAATCCTAGGTTATATTGTTTCTTGGCTAGCTGTAACAGGTACATATAAAGGTTAATGCCTTATAAAGGTGTTAACAGGTACCTTTAACCTCGTGCTGTATCTACTAGGAGTTTATCTTTTTTTGTCCTTATTCCTGTGTAGTAATAGTTTGTTTTAAGTCTTATGTCTGTTAGTTTTCTGTCTATTAAATAAATAATTCATTCTATAATAGACTGAATCAGCCATTATTAAAGAACTTGTGAATGAGAGTGGGTTTTGGGGTGCTGGCTGCCTCAATAAAGCTACTGCCTGCTGCCAGAGGCCTGGGCAAAAGGCAAGGGCTGGTCTAACCCTCACATCCATTCGTGGCACATGGGAGGGGACTGGACAGAGTGACTGGTGCTGGGTGGGTGGGTGGCAGCAGACAGGCCAGCACAGCATCCCACAGGACACAGCCCCAGCATGACCAGGCAGCAGAACCCTGCCCAGCACCTGCACACTTGGTTTTACCCCCTCCAGCAGCTGAGGGGGCTGTGCAGCATGCTGGGACATAGATGTACCCCAACAGCATCTGCTATTCTTCAGCTCATGATGCCAACCTCCAGGACTCACCTCTGCATCTACCACGCCATGGTGGGCTTGCCCCTGAATTTATCTACCTAAAACAAAGAGCAGTTTTCCATTGGGATTTAACTGCAGTCTCAAAAAAACCTTGAAGCACATGTGGCACCAGCACCACTCATCACCAGGAGCTCGGCCACACCAACCCAAGGAGGGACATCCCCAGCAGAGCAAAGAAGATCCCCACACCAAGGCAGTGGCTGGGGCACCACGATGGGCAGTGACCCCCCCGTAGCTGTGTGTCCCTGTGTGCCAGGCTGTGGGGTGCTGGCAGGTGCTGCACGAGGCTCGTGGCACAGCCAAGATGGAGCAAGAGCCACCTCAGTGTGAAAGGATTGGCACCCTCCCAACAGGCTCTGCTTGATGGACTGGTTTTGGATACTTGTGTTTGGACGAGGAGCAGTGGATAGCACACAGCACAGCACATGCATTGTCTGCAGCCAGTTATGTTGCTCTCTCTGCTGTACAATATCCATTTTAATGTTACCCTGAGTGGAGGGAGCATGGGAGGTCAGCCAAGGAAAGTGACAGTACTGCTGTACAACCCAGCCCTCATTTCTTTGAAGACTCATGCCAATCCAGTGCAAATCCTGTCAACCAGGTCCTGACAGGGCGTGGTTTGAGGAAATCCATGAAGCCTTTACCCTGTTTGCCATCGCTGCCATTCTGTCTCACCAGTACCACGTGTGCGCTTTGGGCTCTGCTGCTCTCTGTGCTCCACACCCAACATCAGCCTTCCCACCAACTCACACCAGCAACAGCACACCCCAGCTCCCCAGGCTAAAACAGGACAGAGTCCCAGGGACTCAGGTCACCCTCCTCTTCCTGACCAAGCACAGCTTGTTTAGAGCAACGTAAATGCCCAAATTGACTCTGGATACCTGGGGGCCTTAGCCTGTGCCTCTATAGGTGTCGGACTATAGATTCACCCAGCACAGGGCAGCACCATAAGGAAAGTTGTATTATGGCACCAAGGATGCTGCTCTGAGCCAAAGTGCCTGTCCTCAATACATCACTGCAGTCTGTTGGGTCACAGCATCCTTCATCTCTTTGCACATCAAGTCACAATCTGTGAAACCCCACAACAATCCCTTTCTCCCAACATTCATCTGAGTCTTCTTCAAGGCTGAATCTCTCCCCTCACAGTATCTTCAGTGCTTGAAACTGAGTCTCATACTACCTGCCTCTGTTTTAAAGCCTCAAAATGACAAAAGAAAAAAACCTCGACCCCTAAAAAAGCAGTTATTTTAATTACTCATTGTGGATGTGAAAAGACACTCAGTTGTTTGAAGGCCTTGATTCAAGGTATGACTATTATAGGCAGCTGACCAGCACAACACACACTGCTGCCATGCTCTCTGCAGAACCTGGAGGTACTTCTCTATCCAAAATTATAGGAAATTAATATTTTCAAAAGCTTTTGAGTGTTCCCAGTCAGGGAGCATCACAGGAGGCAGAAGAATCAGTATTATTTATACAGATCCCATTATTACAATCTAGAACTCCACACTGTCACTGTAATAAAGCATTACCCAGGAGGTCACTGAAAAACCTGAACAAAATCCTGTAATACAGGATGAAATAAGAAAAAAAAGGAGGCAGCCCTTCAGATGGCTTGATGTTATCCCCCTAAACAGAGCTGCCTTGACATCTGCTGTGCATCACAGGGGACTGGCACTTCAGCAGAGCTCTCCACAACAGCCACAGGGCCCAAAAATCTACCTTCCCCTTCCCACCTGTATTTTTGGGTTTAATTCTTCCCATTTTGTTTTTCTACTGATGTGAATATGACTTCTGTTAGGGGATTTGACAGTAGGAAATCCCAGGGGATAGCCCTGGCAGGAACTGCTGGGTTTGAAGGCAATACTGAACAATCTTCATTCAGAAGATCCCTGACAGGGACAGGCTGAGGCAAATTCCTCCTGAAAGACCAGGCTACTGCTCAGCAGAGCCCCACAAGCTACAATGTGCCCTCTCTTTTCAACCAACCAGCTACAGAAATGGCAGCAGCATCCTGTGCTGCAGAAACAAACACAAATATTGCCTGGCTTTGGACCCTGGCCAAAGGATGAGCAATTTCTACCTGTGCAGCAGATGGGTTTTTCACTGTGGCTCCAATGAACCAGTGCTGCTGACCTGGGCAAGGCCTTGCCTCTGCCTGGGCACAGCTTCAGGCTTGGCTGGGGGTGGGTTTACACCTATGGACAAGGGGGTTCTTTATTTCTAAGCACAGGCTTCTCAAATGCTGTGCCCCAGGAGGCAGCAAGCCCTTCCCCGGGCTCCCACTGAGCCTTGCAGCACCACTGCAGCAGGCGAGGCACACCCTGCAGAGGGGGAAAGCCAATATGATTTGTGCTATCACTGAGGGAGCTGCAGAGAGAAGCTTGTTAGTATTGATATAGAAACACAAAATCAGGATGCTTCAGCCCCTCCTATTTGTAGATGCAATAATTGTAGGTGCTTAAGGAATACAGAGCAAACCACGTGCGAAGTAACCTTATTTCAGATCTGGATCCATCCCAGGACAGTTGTGGACAATTCACAACATTTCATGATTTGCAGCAGAACTTTCAGTCAGCATCTCCATCATGGCCATGTGAGACCCTAAGGAGCAGGGGGCTGGTACAGGGAAAGGCTGAGCTGGGACTCTGCAGCACCAACACAGCCCCAGCCCACGACTGCCCCAGCAGTGCCAGCCCTGCCCTGGGTAGGGTGGCTGAGCAGGGTCTGCCAGCACTGCCCTCCTGCCTGTGACACAGGCTGGGGACAGGCACAGGCTGACCAGGCCAGCCAAATTTAACTCACCCAGAAGCACCCACAAAGTTGGGGCCAGCTAGAGCTGCTAGCTGTCCCCAACAGCATTGCTGTATTTTAACTCTCGGTGTGTTTCACAGCACTGCTGGGATCTGCACCTCTGGCCAGAACCCCTCCTCTTATGACAAAATCTCATTAAACAAACTCCTAAACAAGCAGGTTTGTTTTACTTACCAGCAAGCATGTGGAGACAAGGTGCCAAGGAGACCTCTGAGCAGTTCAAGCCAACTATTAATACAATAAAAAATATAGCAAGATCCATCTGACTATGGATAAAGCTCAGTATAAGCCAATACCTATAAATGAGTGGGGTATCAGGGAACTAAAGATCAGCTAATCTGCATGTCATCAACCATGGAAAGCAAAATATCAAGTAAGCCAGGTGTTTGGGTTGCATCAGACTTTGACAGAGACCTAAGCTTGAAGCAGACTTCCAGGTGCAGCAGATTTTCAGTCTAAAAGTATCTTATAGAAAAAAAAGCACCGAAATTATTTTAAAATTAGTTAACTGGTAGGTACTACACGATAAACAGACACGTAGCCAAATGGTTTCTGTCCTTGATCCAACCCTATTCAGTACATGACTCAATTATGTGGGAAATGCACAAAGCCATTGCTGATGCAGCGTGTGCAGGGCAGTACCGGGTGCCAGGAGCAGCATTAATGACAGGAACAGATCTGGAAAGCCGGGCAATATCCGTTTATTTGAGCAGAGTGCTCTCAATAGCTGCAAATGGCACCGTGCCTGTCTAAGGACCGAGCACGGGTCATGCTGATCATACAGATAACAGCAATTAAGGAGAGGAAATGAGGAGGTTTGCACAGAACCAGCCGCACATGAACTCCTCACGTGATGCTGTTACTAAGAGGGGAAAAGGAATCCAGGGCTACATAAGTAGGAGATTAACAAGCGAGCACAGGAAAAGGGTGTTATTTCAGCATCCAGTATCCAAGATACCATAGCTAAATGCTGTGAGCAGCTCTGGTGACCATCTTGCAAGGATAGGCCTGAAAGTATACGAAGGATTCCAACAAGACTCTGAAGTCACATTGGCTCTGGAAAGGTTGCTTGGTAGTCAGAAGCTTTTGTGGCTCAGGCTATGCAGCTTTCCCAAGAGGTGGCAGGGATAATTCAGTCCCAGTCTGCAATTACCTCTGAGAGGAAGAAAATCCGATAGCAGGTGGCTCCTGGGCCAGGCAAAACAGACACACTGCAGAAGCAGTAAATGCAGCAAACATTCCAAAGCAGAAGCCTGGGCTGTGATCAGCTCCACTCCACTGGGTGAGAAGCTTGAGTGACACACGGACAAAATGCCAGGCTGAAGTCAGGAGCCCAAAGCAGAAGGTACAAGTGGAGTCTGGGTGTGCAAAGCAGCACCTCACAGCTTGGACACGCAAGTGAGGGGGGTGTGTGGGTCCTGCAGGTGACAAACACCTCCCAGTTGTGCTTAATTGCTCTCCCCAGCTGCCCCATCTTTGATCCGTGTGTGACACGTCCCTTAACAGTACCAAGAATGAGGTTAATGGCAGTGGGAAAAGTTCCAAATGGGTAAGAGAAAAGGATGCTCCTTGGAGAGTATTTGAGGAGCCAACAGCTCAAACTGCCTGCCAGGGCCATTTGCAGCACAGGACACTGAGATCTTTGGGGTTTGTTGCTCTTATTGACACATGCACAGCTTGAGAATAGTTTGGGCTTTGTTACTGTACCTTCCCACTGAGCCCATTGCAGGATTCAATGGATTTTAAAAAATGACAGCTCATACCCAGGACACTGCCCCCACCTGCCTCAGCAGAGCTGCTGCCCAGCAGCCTCACAGCCTCTCTCCAGGTCCACACGGTTTGCCCAACACCCACAAAGCCTCAGCAAAGTCACCAGGAGGGAGGAGCAAGACAACCCCATCCCCACTGGCCACCTCACCTGTGCAGGGCTGCAGATCCTGATGCCAGCATGCCTGAAGGCAGAAATACTCATTTCTTCTCACTGCAGAGTGCACTGGGGTCAGCTTATCTTGCACAAGAGGAGCACAGGAGGGCTCATCAAGCCCTTGTGCCCAATTGTACATAAATGAAGCACCCTCTGCAGTCAAAAGTCTGTTGTGTTTTCCAAACCTACACAAGCACTTCCACCCAAACCTGTGCATGGATTAGCTGTGGTGATGAATTAACTCTGCACATCATCCAGTTAAAAGGAGGGGAAAATAACGTGACAAAGCTCCAGAGTGATTAGGCAACATATCACATGTCAGAATAGGAGATTTAATTCAAGTCTGGAATTTGTTAGAATGCTTTGACTAAAAGGAAATAAAGGCTGCCATTACAACAGGATATATTGTAATGGAATCTGCAGCATCAGATTTTTTCCAGGCAAAAACTACTTGTTACAATAAATGATCAAAAAATCAGTATTCATATAAGAATCTGTGTGCATGCACAGAAGAGGAGTTGCAAATACATTAGGTTTAAAACAATCTCAGAAAAAAACTCATTTTCAGTTCAGTTCCCCCATATCCTGCCCTCTCAAATGACTGCAAAGAGCATCCATACAGTCTCAGAAATCCTATTATCTTCCTGTTCTCGTCATAAATTCAGCAGTGTTTCTTTGATACATTACATCCCTCTCTATCATATTATTTGAGTAAAAAGTACACATCAGAGCTCTTAATTAAAGCCGACACCTGTAAATTGGAATTCTATATGTGTAATTGGAATATATACACGTGTAGAGAATAAATATAGTACATGCACGTAGAAAATGGGATCAGGATGTTCCATTACCAAAACAGCACTATCATTTCCACAGCTCTAAAAGAGCCTATTGTGAGCTGTGATTTATGTGTTTGTGGGAGCTGTGCTTGTCCCCCAGAGCTCCATGCCTCCTTCATTCCTCTGGTTAAAATAGATTAGTTTTTTTAGTTCGTCTATGCAATAATCTGTTCTGGAAGAGTTATTCTTGTGCGGATGCCCTCAGTCTGAAATAAAATACTTTATCATTTTGATCTAGCTTTATCTGTCTGCTCAAAATTCCCCCATTCCACACAAGGAAAGCAAAGAATAAACTGAGCAGCAGGTCTGCTTCCAGTCCAAATGTCCTAACATTGGTGTTGGGCTGAAAAAGCTCCTCAGTAGCAAAGTGCCCCCACACATTGGCTGTAGGGGTGCACCCTTCTGGGGCAGGGACTGCTGCAACCAGGGGGAGAGAGGTGCAAGGGAGGGGGGAAGACTGTACAAACACCATCACAGGATACAAGGCATGCCATTATTGTCCTTGTGTTCAGCACATCCACGAGGCCAACGCTGCTCTTTCACCCCTCTTGCAGAGCAGCAGCTGAAGCGTGTGTGGGAGCACAGGGAATCCTGGTAGGCCAGGGATTTGAATGTTCTCATCACAGACTCCCATCAAAAGCCTGCAGTAGTTCCAGCAACTTGCCCAGGTGCAGGAAATGAGCCTGTGGCAGCGCAGAGAATTAACCCCAAAATTCCAGCTTTGGAACTGGCCATGGCTATGCTCCCACTTAACAAAAGTTGGCTTCTTTAGGAAAAGTATCACTACAAGATTTCATTTTATATTCCTTTACTTAAAATTAGCTTATGCCAAGCATGTAGGAAACAAGGCATTAAGGAAAAGCACCGAGAGAGCAGCCACGCAGCTCAGATTTATTTTGCCATAGGTGACGGCGGGAGGGCGAACCCTCAGCCTGCAAAGCAGCAGGGCCGCGGTTTCCCCACTGAGCGCACCCTGGGGCCGGCCCCGAGGCGGGGGCTGACCCAGGGACCCCCTGCATCCCCCTCCCCGCGCCAGCCTCCAGGGCAAAGGCTTTGGCACGGGCCCCACAAAAGCTGCCTCGCCCTGCCAGCGAGGCACAGCCCCATCTCCTCTCCGTGAGCAGAGGCTCTGGCCAGACTCGGTGCCGCGCTGGGGCAGCAGCAGCCCGGGCAGCAAAGCGGCCCCGGGACAGCGAGTGGCAGGGAAGGGCTCTGCCTGCGGTGCCCCAGGGGCTGGATCCAGCGCATCCCCCGGCCCCAGCTGCCCCGAGGAGGCGGCCGATGAGTCACTGGCCCTAGGTAGGTCAGGCTGGAGCGCTGCCGGCAGCACCACGCCGAGCAGCCCCTAAAAGCATCCCCATTCACCTCTCTCTCTCCCAGCCGGCAGAAATGAAAAACCCAGCCGGGAGCTTCACAGCCTCTTTATCTAGAAGATAAAATGGAAATAAAATTTGGGATGACGTTAGCTAAAACTTCCTAAAATAAAACTTCCATTAGAAGGGGAGGCTGAAAGCAGTTATTTCTGAGAGCTGGCGCATCCTCCTCAGCCATCGCCACACTCATCGCACCCCCAGCCCCCGCCCCCGCAGGAGCCGCTGCCTCCCGCGGCTCCAGCCTCGCCTTCCCTGCTCCAGTTAAAAGGAAAGGGAAAGGAACCCTGCCTGCAAAGACAGGCGTGCCCGGAGCCCCAGCGCCCAGCCATCGAGTCGCTCTGTCAGGTTAATTAGCAGATAAATTGAGAAATGCTTTGCTCGCGGTAGTACCAAGCACAGCCAGGGCCCTCTTTGACACGGCACAGAAGGAAAGCTGTGGGGGTGGAAATGAGTGAAGCACCAGGGAGCCAGGACACAACTTTTTTGTCCTATCTGTGGCCCGCGGCGCAGAGTCTCGCAATAACCAAAAGAAATTTTAAAATTCACCCTGTTTTTATCATAGCAGCTGTTTCTTCCTTGATTACATTTTAAGTTTTCTGCTTAAAAAGTTAGGACATATTTTCCAAATATTTCCAAAATAGGCATCTAAACTATGCTTCAACCACACAATTTCTGGAGCCAGACCATAGCTGGGAACCACCCTGGAAGTTCCACCACCAGGTCAACCCCTCCATCTCAACCCCTACCACCACACCAGAAGAAATTGGTACATCTACAACCACTTTCCATCCCACATTACTCCCCTCACACCCAGACAAGATCTTTGGACAATAACAATATCTTATAAATACTTATTTTTTGAAATTATTTCTACTATTTTTATGAAGAACCATGATTTATATGCATCACTCAAAAGAAACCTAGAAAGCCAGGAGGTCAAAATGTCAGTGTTCACAATAGTGAGCAATTCCACTTAGCTGCCCAAAATTTTCTCAAGGTTCCTGCTTACCTGAGGATGACACAGTTACGGAAAAGACAAACTTATTCTTCTAAATGGAGAAAAATGGAAAAAAAAAACAAAACCTTACCAGTAATACTGAGCCAGCCTGCCAGAAGAAAATGGAATACAAAGAAATATGATTAATGATGCCTTAATCTTTGATGCAATAATTTCTGCCTTCAAGGGGCTTCTGGTAAATAGCACAAGAAGCCTCACGAGGCAGTTCCCAGACACGTTAATCTTGCTGCTGGGCCCTGGCAGGTTCTCTGTGCAGCAGATCACAGTCAGAGGCTCCTCAGGGCAGTGAGGGTGTTGCTGGGCCAGCAGACAGACATGAAAACCTGTTCCAGCTCTAAAAAGCAGCACAGGTTCAAAGTCTGCTGCAGCCTGTACCACGGGGGAGCCCCATCTGGAGCTATGGCACCCCCTTACACACTGTCAGAATCCTGAAATTGCTGCTGTCCCCACCTCAGCTGCTCCTCCATGGAGCCTGAGGCTGCTCCTGGTGCTCCTCCATGCATGCCCAGGCCACCTCTGAGCCACAGCACAGTTCCTTCAGGTGACCCACATCCTGTGTGACCAAGCCTGGGGTGCATCCAGTCACACCTCCTGGCCAGCAGGATGAGGGACAGCCCACCAGGAGTGCATCCATCACTCTCCTGCCTCCAGCCCTCTGGGGAACTAGGCCTGGGGGTAGCAGGCACAACAGAATTTGGAGCTGTCCAAAGCAGCTCAGAAGGAAGGGTGGGTTCACAGGAACCCACCATGAACTGTGCTTTTCAGACCATCTGTTAATTTTAGGAGGAACATCGAGTGATGCACCTGAGGGTTTGAGCTGCAGGTCAAAGTGTTGCACTTTGAGGCAATGCTTTGTGGAAGGGGTCCTGGTGAGGGAAGGGAAGGACAGGGATGGAAAGAGAGGATGGCTACATGTACAGGTAAGGTTTTCTTTTGACATGTCTTTGGTCAATAGACACCAGACGATTATGTAATTCAATTCATTTACATCTCCTAATTTGCACACATTTCATCCTCTTCTACCTCCCCTCAGACAGCAGGCCTTGAGGGCATAGATCTGAAGGATGGGGCAGCAGCTTTACAAAACCATTTCCCAGAGCTCCTTAGCCCCAAACAGGCAGCAATTACCAGGTGAACACAAACCAGCAACCGAGGCATGGTGAGTTTGGCAAACTGAACTCATGCACACTGGCAAGAATCAGCTGGACAAGAGCTGCCCGTGCTAGAGGGACAGAGATCAAAGGGTAGAACTTCAGGAAGTGCTTCCAGGCATGCAGGTAAATCATGCCAGGGATGAGCAACAGCAGCAGTCAGGAAGCAGTGGGAGCTGGTGCAGGAGCACGTGAGCTGTGCTCATACCATCATCCCAGCAGCACCTGTGGGCTGGCAAAGCACAGCTACGCCCTGCTGACAATGGGCACAGGACTGGCAAACCCTGCCCTGAGAGCTGCCACCCAGCAAAGAGCTGCTCCTGGGACACATCTAGGAAATGTGTGCTGGGGATTGTTACTGGCACAAGACCATTCCCCCAGCACAGGGGAAGGAGCGTCCCTGCAGCTCCTAGGGATGCTCTCCAAATATCCCAGTGAAGCCAATAAATTCCACAATTTTACACTAAGCTGTATAGGGAGTTGCATGTGTACCCTGGGCATCCCCAGGTATCTGCAAATATTAAGGAACTTCGACTTATCTCACATCCTGAAATCCATACCATGGACTCAGACCATTGGAAAGATGGCACCAGTGGCATTCTGCTTCTATTGGGGATGCTGGCATTTTAATGCAGTTTAAAAATGCATGTTGCTGTTCCCACCTCCTCCATCACTCTTCATGCTTCCTCACTGCACTTCCCCCAGTCATTTCAGCACATCCCCAGGCATTCATTCATCATCCTCCCCGAGCTGCCTTTATTGGCTCCTGCTTTGTATTTGGTGCTCCCAGACATTTCTCTTCATGCCCAAGAATAACCAGAAAAATAAACCTGTAGAAGACCATAAATTTGCCTTGGAAACTAAGAATGTACTACCCTAAGACAGCTCAGCAGTGTGTCAGTATCTAACTAATGAGCATCCTTATTCTCTAACCCCTTTGCTTTATTTGCAAGCCTTTGAGGGCCAGACTGTGTGACCTGGGGGACAGGAAGAGTGAACAAGCTCAGATGGGCCAAATATCCCGTACCAGAAAGGCTAAGAAGTACCTAAAAGGACAAGAAATATCCAGGTGAGTGGTGGAACTGGTTAAGGAGAACACTCAGCACGTGTGATCAGGTGAATATTAAGGGACCAGCACCTGCTCCAAGAGAAAAGACTATTCTAAGTTGCCAGAGCTCACAAACTCTAAAAGGTTCCACTGATGTAATTTCTCTCCACTCTCTCCTCCCTGCCCTTTCCTGTCCATTCACGTGACCAGAGTTTGACAAAATCACAACTAAAGTTCCAGGCTCCTGGCTGTGAGTGCTGGGACTTCCCCTCGATGCTGACTCGCACAAGGCTTTTGCAGACTGCAGAGTGCCATCTAGGTGGAAGAAGGAGGATGTGCTGCGAGTCAGCCAGCTGGAGGTAATAAATCCTTCAGGGAAGCACCACAGAATGCCTACAGGATGCTTTGCAGAACAGCTTCTTGCAGGCTGCAGATGTTTTGTGGCAATTTTTTTAGAGCACTAAAATCCTCCCGTGGCTGAATGAGCAATGGTCTCAAATGGCTTGTGGGATGAGACAAGAGCCCTTTTAGTTTAGCATTTGAATATTTATGCATTCTCATAGAGAAACATTTTAGCCCCTTATTTTTTCCAGGCTATTTAAGGTTCAGATGGCCACTGAATCAGGACAATTTTTAATGCTGGGCTTCCAGATGGATCCTTATTAAAGGGCACATGGACCTGAATGAGACCCTGCACACAAATTAATGAATTTTTACGTATGTGCAAATATTTGCTTATGGGGATATATTGGAAGGCATAGACTCCACGAGCTGTGGATTTTTAGTGACAGGGTAAAAAACTTTGTCTATATCAAAAGTGAAAAAATATTAATCTGAGATGACTGTAGAGATGTGGTGGGCAGCAGCTGCTGTAGCAGAAGAGGCCTGCTCCAAGGGAAAGTGCTCCCACAAACCTGCAGTAAGGAACCAAACCACATCAACACCAAATTGCTGCTCTCCTGTGTCAAGAAAACAGCATTCTCATTCCTGTAATGGAATGAAAAGCACAGGAAATTCTCTCCTAAGCTCATGCATTTCCCATATAACCAGCTGTGCATGATCACTGCCAATCCAAACCACCCCACAGAACACCAGCAGCCCCATAGTCCTTCACAAAAAATGCTGAAATGCAGTGAGTGACCTCCTGAATGGGCTTGTGCAAGACTGAAATGTGCCTTTGCTGCCCAGGGCAGCTCTTCAGGTTTAGATAAGCCTGAGGACAAGCTGGTGCTTGTGAAGGCCATCAAGGAGGATGAAGCTCCCCCCCACCTGCTTGGGCAGGAAAGCAGATCCGGCTGCCCCAGCACCTTTGTTAAATCCAGCATGGAAATCACTCCACTGCACCTCTGCTGCCTGCCCTTGCCCAAGCTCACAAGATAACATCAGGAAAAGTCCAGCAGAAGGCTGAGCTAGAGACACAGCAAGCAATATAAATGTGTTCACTTTTCCCCTGTCAAAACCCGACCTGACAAATTCACAGTGTAAACTAAGCAGCACCGAAACAGACCCTTGGGTTAGAGGGAACCTTAAAGCTCATCTCGTTTCAACCCCCTGCCATGGGCAGGGACACCTTCCACCATTCCAGGTTGCTCCAAGTCCCTTCCAACCTGGCCTTGGACACTTCCAGCAATGGGGCAGCCACAGCTTCTCTGGGCATCCTGTGCCAGGGCCTCCCCATCCTCACAGCAAAAATAGCCAAAGAATACCTCGTATCAAGAGTCCATATTTAAAAGGCAGCAGCACAAAGCTGCCCTCAGAAGCCTGATCAGGAGTTCAGGAGTTATAAAACCATGCACTTGCACAGCAACATAATAAATAATACAACCTGGTGAATAATGCAAATAAAACATTTTCTCTTCCTATTTTTTGTTTGTAAATATTTTTCTTTCCATTGCTGTCAGGGCTATTCTGCTTTGCCTTTCACAAACTTTCATGGAGAGCAGAAAGAAATGGCAGAGGACTTGGGAGAGAAGCAAATGGGCTGCTATCACCCCTGCCTTTTTCCCCCTTCCTCTGCCACACTCTGTCAGGACCAGGAAGCCAGGGGCTGAATTTAGATTCGGTAGGGAAGGCTCTCCCAGCCTGTAATTATGCTGACAGCTCCACAAAAGCTTTATTTTGGGTCTAACTAAGACTTACTAGAGTTGAAAACAAACAGAACTTGGCTTTCTTTCCAGTATGATAGACCCTTTACACGTGCAAAGCAAAAAGGTGAAAACAAAAAAAAAGGATGGAAATTCAAAAAAAAAAAAAAAAGAAAAAAAAAAAAAAAAAAAAAAAAAAAAAAAAAAAAAAAAAAAGAGGTCAGGGCTATTTGTACTTTGCTCCCCAGCACACTGTGGTTAATGCTGTGAAAGCAGGAGGGAAATTCAGCTTTCCAGAGTGTCTGATGGCTGAGAGATGGGGCAGGAGGAGAGGCAGCACATACAGGTTCTTGGGGTGAAGGGTTGCACTTCCACAAGTGCAGGAGAGAATGCACAGCCTGAGCTTGCCTCAGTCTCCGTGAATGTCACCTAAGTTTGTGAACCGAATAGCTAATGTAGGTGCAGAGAAAGAACACTAAAGCAGAGTTTTCCAAAAAGACACTCACAGGAGCTGCACCAGACACCAGCAGATGAAGCTCAAAGGAAAGGAGCAGGTTCCCACCTGGTGCAAGTGGATTTCCCTTGCTCCGGAGAGACACAGGCAATAAATGCAGTTCATTCACTCGATAGACTCTTTCCCCACATTGAGAGCAGAAGGTGATGAGAGTGTGTGTGCTGAGCTGCAGTAAAACCTGTCCTTGGGCAGCATCCGTGTGCTGAGCCCGGCGCGGCTGCTGGAGTGCCAGTGCCCTCTCCTGTTCAGTGCACACCAACTTCCCTGCTCCTTCCACAGCGTGTCTGCACGCCTTCAGAGGCTGGGGAAACACTCCCAGCCTGACCTCCTGCCAACAGTGCTATTTATAAGGTTAAGGGGGATGTGAAAATGCTGCAGAACTTCTGCCGGCGCTGTGTCCTCTCTGCTGCATCCCAGAAGAGTTATCACTTGCATCGGGCCATTTAGGAAGAAATAATCCTCAAACTATCCCATGTCATTGTGTACAGCAGGTTTGCATCTTCTTTCCAGAGCACGTCTTCAATGACATTCAGTTTCACTCTGGGCGGCTGTAACTTGAACTCCGGCCAGTGCCAAAGGTATTCAGAAAGTCACAGAGGAGGAAACCGAAGCCAAAGGGAGTCACCAGGAGTCTGACATTGGGGTTTATCCTCCCACCCTACCTGGACAGTTTTCCAGACTTTTGACACTGTCATGGAATTGCAACAGCACAGACTTACCCTCATTTTATCACAGTATTAAAAGCAGTGCTGCTGCTACAAAGTGTTTCCTAACAGCTCTCCTCTCAGCCCAAAGATTTCTGAAGGGGACCCGTGATGAAGTTTTCTGGTCTGATATCATCAAACATCCTAAAGCAGCTGGAGGAATTTAAAAAATGAGTAGCAAACCTTTACACTACTGGAAAATGGGAATATTTCCAGGGACACGATCCCTCAGATACCTTGAGGATTGTTATTGATATGTCAACAGAGGGAATATTTTTTCCTTCTGAGTCACCACTGCCTGGAGCCATGCTGTAATGTGGGAATTCCAGCCACCAGGCTACTACAGCGAATGAAGGTCTCCAACTCCCATCCTTGAGAGAATTCACACTTAATCACACGTGACAACACAACCCTTAATGGCTTAACACTAAGACAAAAAGAACCCAAGGCTCCTCAAATCAAACTCAGCTGAGCAAGGCTTCTGGCAAGAGCACTGCAAACTGAGCAGTGAAGGCCCCCTGATCAAACAGGATTTCCTTGTTCCTGACCCATCCTTGCAAGCCCAGCAATTACTTTTCCTCCTGCCTCCCCTCAGTGCCACACATCCTCCTTTCCCCAGTGGCCAGGGCTACCCAACAGCTCAGGAAGGAGAAGGGTGACACACAAACTGCTGAGACCATCTCAGCACTACCCAGAGCAGGTAAACCATATTGGAGATGGAATGGAAATCCCTCTGCATTCTGTACATACAGCCTTGGAGGCACAGAGGAATACAAGCTCTGATTTGGGACTTTTAGAGAAACTAAGATACATAAAGCCATACCAACATGAAACAAGAATGTAAATCTAGTTTCAAGCAAATAGAAATTCACCAGAATCAATAGGAAACCTGGAACAAAACATAGCTGTCATCCAGATGAAAATACCTAATTCTTGCTGGCCCTTTGGTGGACTTTGTCTCACAACACTATGGACTATACAGACCATTTCAACACAGACTTATCTAAAACAATGAAAAAAGTTAAAGAATATAAGGAAAGGGAAGAAGGACAGAAAAGGTGAGGTATTGCTGAGTGAAGGGAGAGTAGGGAGGTACCACAGGGAGCACAAGGGGAAAAAATTTGCCAGAATAAGATGCAGATCCACAGCCTTGGTTCTACTCACATAAACGGTTAAAAATAAAAGGCAGTCAAAAAATGTACTTGCTTGTTTGTGGCAGCCATGTCTCCCGTCCTGAAGCCCACCTGCTTCTCAAAGGCCATTCCTTCAATCAGGAGGGTCACAATGACACAGCTGTGCTGCTGATCTGGATTACTCAGAGCCTGGTTCATCCACACCAAAGTGGCAAACAGTCCTGGCAGTTCCTCACCTGGCTCCAGGACAGACAGGAGGGATTTCACACTGTATATAAATTTATTTAACCAGGATTTTTAGCTCAGAGCTTTACCCCATCCAGGTAAGTTCAGGGAAGGCCCACGTGGCATCCGTGCACTCAGCCAGACTCCAGTGAGCTGCAGAAAAGTGAGTCCTGTTTCCTGGGCTTCACAAACATGGAGTCTGTGGAAATAGTCTGTAAAATGGGATTTCAGCTACACCTGAGCTGGAACTACTAAAAAAAAATTCCTTTTGCTTTGAAGTCCTTGATGCAGGGCCAGAGCCATTAGTGCGGGTTAAAGCTAGGGAATGATTTTGGTTTGAACTGAGCATCTGTTCCCTCCCTTTGTCCCTGGCTTTGGCTCACATTCTCTCTAAGCGTGTGTAAAAACTTCTTGGATTGGCAGATGAGACCTGTTTAACACAAAAACAAAGGTGGCAGGACAGCCCAGGTGGAACACAAGCCACGAGTTTGCTCCAGAGGGGCTTCAGCTCAGAGCCACCACAGGCACCTCTGACCCTTTCCACACACCCTGACAGCCTGACAGGGACCTTTAAACAACCACCAAAGCACCCTGCCCGGCCAGGGGCAGGAGCCTGCTGTGAGCCCAGGGCTCCTGGCCAGGGTCACCGTACCTGCAGCACCGGGCAGCTCAGGGCAAGGCCAGACACCAAACCCCCGTGTCCCCAGCACCGCACCGACACCTCAGAACCGTGCTCCTCGCACTCGTGTACGCAGCTTTTCCCTTCCAACAATAAATACATCGTGCTAAGTGATACATCCGTGTTTTACCCCCAGACACGGCCCAGCCCTGGCCTGGCTGCCGTGAGCCCTTCAGGGGCAAACGCTGCAGAGCAGGCTGTGCACGCTGTGATAAGGCCGGGGACGCTGTGATAAGGTCGTGGCTGCCCACAGCCAGCACCGAGGTTCTGCTGGCTCACACCCTAGATGGCAGCAGCACCCAAGGAATGGGCTGGGAAACCCAAACCTGACACATTTGCATAAGTCCCACCTGAAGACCTCCATCTAAAAAGGAATTCTTCTGGCAACCCGAACCAAAGGAGCGTGATGTGAACACGGAGCGTTTCTGGAGGCTGGGAATGGCGGGGCCGGCTCCCCTCACACCAGCATGGCAAGGACAGAGCCAGCTCTGCCAGGCAGCCTGCAAAGATCACGGGGACAGTCTGCTCCTTTCTGTCACCAACACGCTTTTCTGGCACAGTGATGGCAACAAACCAGTTGTGAAGGGCTGACTGGGAGGGCTGGACCACTGGGGAGGAATGACACCCTCAACATGGGGAAAGCTTGGCCCATTTCTCTGTGTAATCCTGTCTAACTAATGCCCATACCTGACAATAACTGCAGTTGTTTCAGTGCTGGTGCTCCTCCTGCCAAGCTCCCTGGTTGTTTCCCAGTACCCAGACAGGAGGGCAGTCCCAGTCCAAGAGCACAGGTCTGGCACTGGCACACGGGGGGAGATGAGATGGCTGCATGGGACAGCGCTGCACAGCAGAAGCTGCAGAGACACTCCCATTGCATCCACCCAGGAGCAGTGGAGGCACACCCTGCCAGGATTTTCCCAGGAGCACAGGGTCACAGGCAGTGCAGGGTGCCCTTCCCACGCTGACACACAGGACAGGCACTGCACAGCACTCGCTTCACTCTGCAAGGAGTCAGAGACCTCAGGAGAACCCAGACAAGTCAGCTCACACCTTCTTCTCTCCCTGCCCATGCTGGCACTACTTCTGCTCTCCAATCCTCTTGCAAACTCTGCAGTACTGCAGTCAGGGCTGCAGGGAACTCCTGGGAGTTCACTCCATTCCACCCCTCATTCTGAAGAAACATTAATATTTTAGTATCAATGGACTACTGATTTTCTTTTTCCATCTTGCATTGCTTGAGCACATCCTGTATGGAAACAAGCTTGAGAGAGAAGAATAGAGAGCAAATAATGTTGTTTAATTTGCAATGTATTACCAGCTTCATGATGTGAAATGCTAAGCCTGGACTTTGCCACATGGATTAAGTGATGCTGTGGCAGATAATGGACACAGTACATCTACAAATGAATAACAGAATGAGATACAAGTAGCAGAAGTGGGAAAGCATCACTCCATCCACTGCCTCATGCATCTCCCCGCAGCATCAGCCTGAGCCTCGCCCTGCTGGGCTGGGCAGTGCCGCAGGCTTTACCAGATCACCTGAAAAGCATCTTGGCCATCTTGCCACCCATTTCAGCGCTGTCTGAAAAGAGCTAACTTCAGGCTAGATATTCAAGAGTTGCTCTTGTATAATAAAGTCATGATTATGGAGATTACACCAGCCCTACTAATATATTTGAAAGTTTAAACACAAGAAATGCACAGGATTAACAAAAAGTGACAGCTTCAGTTCCAAGGGCCTGCAAAGTTGCCTTCAGCCACTGAGAAAGTAGGCAAAGCAGGCTGTCAAGATGGATTTTGATCTTTATAAAGGCAACATGACAGCACACTGTGCTTCTAAGGATACAAACACAGCTAGTAAATTCAAGATTTTCTGTTGCACAGTCCTGTTCATCTGATAATCTTGGAGTTCATCAGCTAAAAAAAGCATTGATTCCTCACCAGTCACAGGAGCAGGCAAAGGCACTGTTAGGAAGCAAACCCAGAGGGGAGGGTTGCAGCCCTGCCATCACACAGGCCAGAGCATCTTTTGGCACAACCTGCTGGATGCCACATTCTGAAAGAAAATCTGGCCTAAAACATGACGAGCAAAAAAACTTCAGACCCTGGGAGAGCCACAACCCCTTCCCCACACCTCAGGCTGCCCATACCACCTTGCCTTTTCTCTGCCTGCTAATATGGGGACAAATGCTATGTTTTTAAAATACTTAGGCAGTAGCTGGATCACTGGATCACATTTATAGGCATGCTCCAGGGTGAGACTCCCAAAAAAACCAGAGGCTCCACCAGTATGTGGGACTTACAGGTCATGAGATCTTGGTAATCTTGGAAAGGATTCTCACCTCCTCCTTTCTACCTGCACCCTGCCAAAATCAGTGAGCTGCAGCATGGCCACTGCTGGCAGGTTCACCCCTCTTCTTTCCTGTGAGGCTCCAGCATGGGATGAAGCTCCTCCAAGTCATTCCCAAGCAGTGGAAATTGGCAAGGCTCCATAAAGCAGCTGAAGATCTGGCTCCACTTGATAGCAGTTTTATCTGAGATCACGATGAGCTTGACTAGAGGGTGCCAGCTGGATTGCCCTGGGGAGTTGTATTTATAGATAACACTTGAAAGGGCAAGTTCAACATGATGGCCCCTCTAGTGGCCCTTTTTTGTATTTCTTCGAGAGATCCTTACTCACACCTACTCGAGTGCTTGCCAGGCAGGTTGGAAAGGCAGCAGATGAGAGCTCCTGGTGCTTTGTGCTTTCTCCAGCCTCCTGGCAGCAGCACTGTTGCCACCTTGCCCTGCACCACAGGCCATGGACAGCTGACATGTAGCTGCACGTTCTTCAGACCAAACCTTCATTTTTGTGGTCAGAGAAGTTTGGGTTTTTTCTCAGAGCAACGAGGCTCTCAGTGCAGCAGCAGCATATCACCACTTTTTAAAGCCATCACCTGCTTGCCTCTGAGCACAGCACTTGTTACTTGACTCTGGGCATTTTGTTTCACAGAGAACATTGCAAAATCATTGGCAAGAATCACCTGAGGAATTATTTTTGTTTGTTGAAGGACTGGTTTTCAAAGGGGTAAAAGGACTAGGCATAGCAGCTAAATAATCCAAAGGGCTCTTTGCATTGCTTTAAAAAACTTAGGAGACATTTTAAAGCATCAGCATGACTGCCATGAAATCCCCTGTAACACAAACAGAGATGCCTCCACTGACCCTGAACCACAAAACAAAGCCACAGGCTGAAAAAGGAGAAAGGATTCCCCTCCATACCACTGCATCATGGCTTTATTTGGGAATTTGGGCCACTTGGCTTTGTGTAGCTCCAAGTAATACTGCACGTGGACCATTGTGAAAATGACTTTTTGAAGTCACCCAGGCCATCCATTGGCCAGTACAGCCAATGCTAAACCAGGGCCAGCAGGAATACAAACATACCCCAGTCTAAGCCCAGAGCTATTGCAGCTGAGGGCAATGAGAGCCCACAGAAAGCTCCCTTCACTGCCCAACGCTCCTGTACCACCTCTTGCACATCACTTATTCCTTCTGTTTTTCAGCATCTCCTGCTGACCATCTGTGCATAGTCTGGGCTCACTCAGGCATTGGAACAACTTCAAAAAAGTCTGAATTTCTAGAGATCCTAGGCTGAAACAGAATAAATAATCTGGGTTCTGCTTTTCAAGTGACATCCCAGGTTTAAACAAAACAATTTCAAGAAGCCAACAGCCTACTTGGTGCTTTTCTGAGACACTGTCCAGTAAGTAGAAAGTTTTAGGCCTTTATAACAGGTGTAAGGTCAGGGTTAGGGTCTCCCTACAAGTCATAGAGAAAGGGACATAACGACACTTAGAGCCTCAATTGATTATGTATCTAATCTTCACTGCTCTGCCCTTGTCCCTGGATCCAATCACATCAGAACACCCAGTAACTGAATCTAACACACACAACATTTCACTCCCCAGTTCACTGTATTTGTTACCAACCTGCCAGAACATAAACGAGGAGGGAGCTTGAACCACTTAGAAACTTTTGATTGGAATGTCAGCCCTTAGAAAATGGCACTTGTATGCCTTTATCAGAACCAGGCTCTTCTCCTTCCTCTGGAGGTGATGCTTCCATCAGGTGACACGAACTCCCAGCACACACCAGCACCTTCACAACCCAGCCCAAATCCACCCAGTTATTTCAAAGCTCATGAAACAGGCAAGACAGAGACAAGAAATCCACAGAGTCAAATTTGGGATTGGTTTCTGCTTTGAAGGGCTACCTGTACTTAGGAGCTGCAGTTTTGATGACAACCTTGAAGCTTCCAGAGGAGCAGGTGCCTCATAGGAAAGGAAAGTTCATCTATTCCTGGCAGTGCTCAGTGTCTTTGAGCAGCAAGTATGGCCTGGCAGCAAGGACAGCAGTGCCTTTCACCTCCTCACAGATAAAACTGTGTTGAGAAGGTCAGGACAGAGCACATCCTAGACTAATTCAGGTGGAAAGGGAGCCTGGGAGGTTACCTGCTCCAACCTCTGCTCAAAGCAGAAAACATCCAAGAACAGGATGGAGTCAGCAGTATCTCCAGGGGTGGAAGCCCCACAACCTGTGGGCAATCCAAGATTATGTTAACTTGGAAAAAACACCACAAATGATGTACAGGTACTCACCAGAAACACCTGGACCTTCAGACAGCCTGTGCTCAGCACAGGGAGAAGCTTCTTGGGTATGGTCACACACAGGAGGAAGAAAACCAGATGCAGACAAGGCTTGTGGGTTGTGCTTCAGGAAACATCAACTCAACCTGGAAAATTACTCTGAGGGAACTCTTAGGCCTTATGTTGAAAGTATCAAACACCCAGTTGTTGGGATTTAAATATGTTGAACCCATTTTTCTACACAGGACAGAAAATTTCTACACAGGACAGATGAACTGCTCATATTTTGGGATACACATCTAGGCCTAAGGAATTCTGGATTTTAGCAAGACTACATCAGAAGCTGTTACAGAGCAAGCAGATGCAGACAAATCAGGTTTTAATTAATAATCTCAGACTGTAAATGAATTGCATCCCTGCACTGTCATCTGGAAGCACACAGGCCTCTGCAGCTACAACATTCAGAGCATCTTCAGCAGATTCCTGCTCTGAAAACTGCTATCACTTAAATCAAAGACTTAATGTACAGTCATTAGTCCTAAAGAGACAAGAAAAACCTGTAAGTTACACCAAACACCTACCACCAAAGTGCATTCAAGACAAGTCCTGATCCACACAACCAAGGCAGCCTGGCAACTCACACTGATCACATCTTGTTTGGGATTACCCATGGACTGTTATTATTCAGGAACTTTGAAGAAACTACAAAGCAGCCTGGTCAGTTGTATTTTTTTTTTTTTTATTAGGTTTATTACGACTTAGAGTTTCTATTACTCCAGCTGGGTAAACCACATTTGAAAGTAAGTTTAACTGCAGGACTTCAATTTCAGCCAAAATAATTTTTGCATTACTTTATTGTAATATAGATTTAAATTGAACATTTAAAACTTACTTCATTAATAAGCAAGCCAAGCTCAGTAGCTTCAGTGCAGGATGTACTTTATGTAACTGCCGCACACTCAGGTTAGATCGGATGTACACGGAGAAGAGACCGGGCAACTGCACGACTCAGAGGAGAAAGCAAAAGTAAGCACCATTTTTATCAAACTAAACAGTTCTCAAGTCAGTGTTCCTTACTGAAAATCAACTCACTTCTGGCTCCAGGAGCTACAGTTTGGCTAATAGCTGAAAGCTATTTCCAGAGCATCAGTTTTCTACACTGGCAGAAGAAATAGTCTTCAAAGCAACAGGTACTGGACTTTTTTTTATTTTTTTTTTTTTTAAGAGACAACCTGTTCTCCTGTATTTATCAGGTGAATACATGCATTTTTGATCATTCTGGCAGAGGTCAAAGAGCAAACAACAGTTGGGGCTAAATGAAAAACAATCAAAAGTCGCCAAATATTTAAGGTACAAGCAAAAAAACATTAATGCAACCAGTTTAATATCAAAGTGTGCTTTCTTTGAAAGAAAAATGGCACAAATTAAATAAGAAGCCAGACAAATTTAGTTTCAGATGGTAATAGACTAAATTAATGCTTCAGAGCATTAACAAGATATATTTCACTGCAAGGAAGGGCAGAAGTAATTTGAACAGGCTCTGTTTGGGCTAAACCAGCAGCACTGGTACAGTTCAGGCCCTGTGTGCAGAACTGATACCAGTACGATGTCACCTTTACCACATCAAGAATAAAGTGTGTTAGAAGTTGCAGAGCATAAGCATCTTACTTGTACAAGCCAGTTAAAAAATAAACAGAAGAGCTGAAGAATGGTTCTCACACGTGTCCTTTATGCTCAGGACTCCACCTTTCTTTTAGAACAGAAAAATCCCTCTGCCAACAGTCTAATAAATACTAACATATATTCAGATACCATCTTCAAAATCTTTGCTGAAAATGCAGTCTCCAAATGAAAACTGGCTTTATGCAGTATTAATATCTTATATAAACTAAACCTTATGAATTGTAATTAATAGCAGTAACTGAAATTCACGTATACTGAGTCTTCAAGTGATGTGCAAGTTCAGCTATGTAACACAGGGAGGGGTTGGAGCAGTTCTTACCACTTTGCTTTGGACAGTTCTGAGCTGTCCATGAACTACAGAGCCTCTCACTACAGTACTGTGCAACTGCTGACATCTTCAAGGACTCTTCAGTATAAAGAAATGTGATGGAAGCACCACAAGGCAAGGAAATCATGCTCAAGTAGAGAGCCTTGAGTATCTCACACAGCATTGCTGTCTTGCCTTGACTACAGACATGGATGAGAGGGCACCAGGATAAAAAGGGCAAATCTACAGTGAAGTCTGCTTCAAACAGCAAAGATAATACAAAAGAGATCTGACTCTACAAGCATGTAAGCAAAAGTCTTGAAGAGCTGCATTAACATGGAGCTCAAGGTGCCTTAACTTTGCCAGAAACCACCATTTTTAGTACTGGGAATCTAGCATAGCTACATTTAATCCCAGGATCAGCCTATGCTTCCAGTTAAAGCATGCATACCACCTCTCTAAATACCCCTTTCCCAACGTGCAGGCTTGGAGCTCTTCATTTTCTTATTCTTCCTGTGTTATCCCTTTCCAAGGCAGAGATTTCAAGGCCCCAAAAACCAGAGCTCTCCACCTTGACTTGCTCCCTCTCCATATAAAAACAGTCAGGATACTCTGAGACTGACATCTGTCCTTCCCCATTCAGAAACAGATTTGCAGCAGATCAGTCTTGATCTCTCATTCAGTTCTAGACTATGCTTAAGTTACAGCAGCCAGAGTTCAATCCTATGAATGTAAGCTAAACACAAAAAGAAAGCCATTTATCCTTTTTAATTCATGCTTACAGCATGTTTTATCCAGAGTTTTATAATCAACTTCCAGTTTTAAATTATTTTCTTAGCACTTCACAGAACCTGCATGACACTCCCTCCTGAAGGGGATGACATCACAGAATCTTAAGTTAGTCCAAGCTTCCACATGTGACTAGAAGTCTTACTTGTTAGAACACACCCCTTTTCCAACTATTCCCCACATTCCCTCTCCTCCCACCCCTCCCCAGCAATGGGCAATTACTTCACAAGAAATGTAAAATAGGATATGGGTGTACACAAAACCTACCCTTCACTAATACTGAACAGAAAAGCCTATTTTCCAATTACAGGACATTTTTCTCTAAATTTAGGTCAGCACTGGTGCAGTCTGCACTGTGTATGATTACCACAAGGATAATACCAATAAGTACATATATTTTCTCAAACTGATTTAAAAGCCTATGAAGTTAATTGGGGAAAAGTTTAATATTGCTACTTCAGAGCACTAGAACACACAAAGTGAATCCAATAAAGATCCTTGTATTGACTCAATATTAAGTATTAATTGCATGACCATCATAGCACCTCTTTACATTATCACACAATCACCAGAATTATCAACTGCTTTTAAAACTAAAAAGGGTACAGTCCAATAATTATAACTTGCACACTGTTACTATACAGAAACTAGGTGCATGGTACAGTGCTGCAAAAATGGAAGCCTGCAGTTTTGACAAAGATGCCAAGTCATGTTGTAGACAATTTCAGTCAAACTGGCAATACTGTTTAAGCAAATGCTCAAAGCAGGAAATAAAGGACAAAAAAAAAAAAAAATTCTATAGCCAAATAAACATCTGAAATTTCCTTTCCCTTTAATTATACAAGTAAGGTCACTTTTAGCCTTGGAACAGATACATGTTCGCCTATGATGATCTTGCTAACTACTACACAATATCTGATGTCCTCCGCTAAGAATATAGTTTAAGAAAGCCGCAGTTACAAGAGGCATCTAATGTAATATCTAAAATTTCCTTTATGGCATTTATTGAATTCTTTGTCTTAAACAGTGAATATGGAAAGATGGCCTCATGTTTCCTTTTCAATAGTACTCTGAGGATCAAGTGGCTTTCAAGCAGCATGGTGGGTTTGAAATTTTTGCAGTTTAGATCATTCTGTTGCGTTTATGAGTTGGTGAGTCTGTAATGACATCGACACACTGGGCTGAGGTACGCTTTCTAGTTCCACCATTGTCCAAGTGGAGTGCCATTTCTTCTGATATGAAAGTGTTCAAATCAACATCATGGAGTCCATTTCTCCTTCGACTAGCATTGGAGCCACCGCTCACGTGAGTAGGCGAGCCTGGGGTGCTCGAGCGAACACTTATACTAGCCATTGCACCACTAAGACCTGGGGAGAGAGAGAAAAAGGGCTTCAGTCAGACAGCACAGAAAGTTCAGTTCCCACGTGTGCCACAAAGGATCGCGCTCAGCCAAATTCCGCTGAGACCTTAAAGGCACTTCATCCTACTATTTGTACCACTGCAGCCCAGAGCACACCTTCTCAGCTTTCAGTCCATGTAATAATCCAATAATTACCAGAAGTTCTTTTTATGATGGTAAAAATGAGCTTATATAGCAGGTTGTAACAGCACACTCTGGCAAGCATTACCTCCATAAGCATGACATGCTATTCAAAACATGGACATACTCAAGAGCAGACAATTTCAGTTTAAAGGCTTCACACTGGACCAGGAGTTACACAGCCCTGCCAAGGACTTTCCAGTTGAACCGACCAGGTCTTATTTCAACACCACTACCTTGCTCCCTCTTTCACTCCCTGCAGGGAACTGCAGTAGGGCAGCAGGTCTCAGACAGGTGTACACCACAGCTAGTTTATAAATACAAGCTTTATTTCATGGCTAACACTAACAGCCAACACATTAGTATTATTAAATTCAGACAGGCACTTAGATAACAAGTAAGAAAAATCACATGACAATCACCCAAAATTTGTTATCAACAGACCTGATACAAATCACTCTCACAGGTACCCTGCAAGTACTTTGGTTTGTGTTCAGATTAATAGTGTTTGATTCAATTTGAAGTTTATTTCTTGTAGAAACAAGGCCATAAAAAGACAATGAACTTTCACACTAATTTAAACTCTGCCTTCTGTAACATTACAATTTTACAGAAGTGAGACATTCCAAAACAAGCTTAGTAAGGACTAGTACACAAAAGTCTAACTTCTCAACGTGCAATTCAGGCTCTATTTGGTGATAAACAGGAGCTCAGAGATAAGACAAACATCTTTGCTATCATAACTTCTTCAAATCTGAGTATTAGTAGAAGAGGACAAAAACATCTGTTGGCCCTAGGAAAGATAAAGAACAGAAGAAGATAGATCTGAGTAACTTTTTAACAATAAGAACAAGGAAATGTTGAACTGTCCAGGAAGACTCCATTCTCAGTAACCTTCAAAATCTTAGGGATCTCTTCTCCAGTCTCAAACATTCTATAGCTCTGTCCAGCCATCATAAATCTTGTGTGTGTGAATTCACATCTCCATGTACTGTCCAGTAAGCAGCCAAAAATCACCAGCTGACAGGTCAAGCCTAACAAAGCCTGATCCATCAGCTGCTGGGAGGCCAAATGGGCAACTTCAGAGGCTCTGGGAACAGAGGACTGCTAGAGCTACAACATCAGTCAGCAGAAACCTCAGTTAGAAGCCAGTCTAAAAGCCATCTGCAGCAGTGGCAGATTGATACCAATGTCAGGATGGAGCAGGCCAACCAACTTCACTCTATCGAACAATATTGAATGAACATTTAAAGCTTCAAACTTGTAAAAGCACAGGAAATACTTTTACACACATCTGGCACTATGCAACAACCAGTAGAAAGACTCTAATTACTGATGCTTTCTTAGGGCTCTTGCTTACAGCTCTTAAGTGGTGTTCTGACAGGGCTCAGAAACATGGTCTGAACTCTAAGAGGCACCCTGTAGATTTTACTAATAGCAAAATTATCTTTCATTCACAATGGCAGAAGTATTTAAACAGCAGAAACTGTTTTAGTGTAAAGGTAACTCAGAAATGAGGTTTGTGACAGTACTCTCAGTATTAAGGTCAAGCTTAAATTCAAAACCATTAGGAAAATAATTTCCCATGCATTTACCAAATAAAGTAAAGCAGCTACTTGATGACAAATGCATGAGAAAAAGCCAATTCAGATACCATAACCTGGATAAACTACCAACATGCATAATTTGGGCAGGTAACAAATCACTTTACAATTCAAAGAAATCAGTAGTTTAATTTCAGCTGGCATGACATACATTAGAAAAGACATTAATTCATCCTATACATTTAAATTGGAAAAAATCTGGCAGAATACAGGTGACATTTTTTCAAATCCAAACTGATTGTAGAGATTTCCCCCCATATCCCTATTCCAAGCAAAACTGCTGAACACACAAGTTCAGTGTCATTACTTACACTCAAAAGTCAACTATTTACATCATTTATCAGTCATTCACTGTTATACAACTCATACCAAATGAGCAACATAGTAATTCAGTTGTATCATGACATCTTTTTATTATGTCTAAGTAAGGGGAGAAAAATTATTCTAAATACACCCCAAAACTGACCTGTGATGTGAAAAGACATTTTTGGCACCACTCAAGAACTAGGTTTTTAAGTGTAGCTTTTTCAAGTAATAAGCATTCTCTAAAATACTTGATACAGTTAAAAGATGCACCTATAACATCCTGCAGCAAATTCTAAGCCAGACTGCCAAAGTTCACAAGCAATGCCTAAGTAGTCACTGACTTCCCAGTATTTAGGTAATGCTGAATCACTGCATATTTAAACACACAAACAACCTTCAGGAAATAATTAGAAGTTAAAATCTTCACTCCAACTTGGTGTCTAAGGCAGGAGAGTGGCTTTGAAATAGTTTCAAATCAGAATACAAGGATACAGCATGGACTTTGAGCTACAGGTTAATCTTGCATCTCACAGAGGTATTTAGTACTAGTAAGAGTCATGGCTGGGTACACTGACAGACTGACAACCTGGGATCAGCTCCTGGCAGTTAACCAGAGTACACAGCACTGCCCATCCATCCAGGAGAGCAAAACTGCCAAATGAAACACTCAGATCACAGTTTAAGATTGGCTAATTGAGCTAACATGGAAGAGCCAAAGCAAACTCAAGGCATACATTCAAGTATCAAGATGCCATTTAATGGAACCAACATCTGAGTTTAAGCTTTCAGCAGAACTCAGCTCTGAGCTTTCCAAAGCATTTAAAGCAGTAACTGACACCAGGAAGCAGTAAGATGACATGACTGTCAGCAAACACCATTTCACAACCTCAAATTTCTACATTGTGATTAACATGGCCTAACCACAGGGACATCAGTTTTGTCCATACAACAAGATAGAGATCCAAACAGCTGCTGAAGTGGCTTTACTTTTCCCACAATCCCATGACCACCTCTGAAGTCTCCCATACCTTTTTACCAGGGACATCTCCTTTATTATTAGAGGCCTTTAAGAGAGCACACATGGCTCTTACCCCCTTTCTAACTTGGAAAGGTTTGAAGTGGAGGGTGTATCTCAAACATTTTGCAGTTCCTGGTACATTTTTATTCCTGTCATATCTTTCAGTCATCAACAACACATTTCATAGACAGTAATTTTACAAAAAAGTTATATTCTAAAGGTCTTCTAGTACTATTAGAAAGAACTGTGATCAGTACTAGCCAATTTATAGCTAAGTACACTCCAAGACTATGAAGATATTAGAATGCTTGGTTGAAAGTATGTTTCATGGATTATAAAATACTTTAAAACTGTCAACTCAAAATTAGTAAGTTTACCACCACTGGCCAAACAAACTGTAAGTGCTGTTTCATCTGCACTACAATCATGCCCATGTATGACTTATTCAGGTCACTACCACAGCATAATATACTCAGTGGCTACTGTTCAGTATAGTAATAGTATTAACCATTGATTTCTAGAAGTTTTAATCGGGGAGTATCAAAAGGAACATTCACGCTTAGATAAGTGTGACTAAAGCAGGAATTAGTTCATAACAAACAGACAAAATAGCATGCAGAGAGATCCTTGTCACTCCTCTATGTCATATTCACCCTTTCATAGTACTAGCTGAAAGAGCAAGTTTCAGCAGCACATATCAATACACAATTCCATCACAGCTATAAATATACACAACCTCTAACTTAAACTCTGTCATACCAATCTGAACTCTGTTCTCCCATCCCCTCTTTTACCAACTGCCACTTTTCCACTCTAAGTGCTCCCATTTTAAACTGCACTTTAATATTTTGAGAAGCATATATGAAGGCCTAGTGGAAACCTAGGTTCTTAAGGGGTCAGGCCACACTTCTACATGCCAGTGTTCTCCCCACCTCAAAGAGGCCAAATCACATGAATCATATACATCAACATTAAAGCTAAGACAAAAAAAGAACTAATATTCTCTCCTCATACTGTTGCCCTATTTTTTCCCAAATTCACCTAATTTTTGCCTAGGAATGCTCAAGTCAAATGCATTTCAACACTACCTTTCCAAGCTTGCTTCTTCCCTCTCTGCAAATCACAGCATTTTCTCACATGATGCTGGGAGAAGAGTCTGTGAAACATGGAGCACACCCCACGTAAAGGACATGGGCTGTGCACAGCCACCAACACCACAGGATTTGGTGTGCCAGCTACAGCCAGGCACAAAGTGGCCTAGCACATGGCAATGTTTGAGAATCTTGTAGTATTAGCTCAGATTGATGTAATTCTGTCATTTGAAACTCATCTTTTACAGAACTGGAAACGTCAACACACATCCAGAGAGCAGATGAAGTACATCCATACTTTCCCTAGCTGCAACCATGTTTCAGGGACTAATGGAAGTTAAAAACCCAACTCTGTAATTGAGATGTTGGACAATAATAGTATCTTCTACTACCACATCTTAAAACACCAAGCATCAGACTGATGTTTCATTAAAGTTTCAGAAAAATGCACTGGCACTTCAGAGTAAAACATGTGTGACCCTGAGATAACTACTCAGCTTTTCTAAAAGGCTTGAATTTTTAAAATATTCACAGTTCAAGTCACCAGCCATGCTTTACTTCAAAGGTTACCCATGAGCATGCTAACAATGAAAAGCTGTTAATAAGGGAAAAGACTTTGTTTACCACAGTTTAGTCTTTTAAGAGTAAGGTTCCAAAGTCTCACTCTCACTAAGTAACACTAAGGATTTCAGTAACAACTGCAGAGCATGGGTGCCATGGAGTTAAAAACAAAGAGATCACATACATCTTACACATTCTCATGTTTAATTTTTTGTCATGATAATTTTGCTTTTAGCTACTGTAACAAGTTCTTATCTACTGTTCTGCTTTCAAGACAAGTTTTCTTGTAGTAGAAAGACTTGATAATCAGTACCACAAGATTAAATTCTGGGGTCAACATCTTGTCAAAAAACTGTCAACCACCTTGCAGAGATAAAATATAGGTCAGAGGTTACAGGGCTGGAGACAGAAAAGCAAGGCTAAAAATCCACTTTTAACATATTTCTTTCAGATGAAGTGTACAGTTCAAAAACTGTACTGATACCTAAAGGATGCTATTCTCTAATGTTTTCTTCTAGGGCACACACCTAGAACTGTGTGTGATGTTCCAGGAAATACTGAATTATTAGTTATCTTGTTACTACTGCTTTGGTCAAAATTTTAGATGTGCTTATGATGCATTTAGGGGTTACATGATAAAAAACAGGCATTTTCCACCATCAAAGGGGAAGATCAGCAAGTAAGAATGCCATGGTCTTTAGACATATACTAGTACCTATCTCTGAGAAGTCAATACAGCAACTCTGCTTCCACTGAGCTTTAGTTGGTGCCATAGGCTATTCATACCTATCCCTGCTTCACTAAAGGAGGCCTTGCTGTGAGCAGCAAAGTTTCAGCATTATCCCTCAAATCTAATTCAACCAATCCACATGATCCATTAAGAAATACTCTATTCCCACCAGGAAGCCAACCAGCACAAAACAGCCTTGCTCCTTTACATGCCAGTTGGAAACTGCCCTCAAAACCTCAGTGCCAGGACTGCTACTCACCATCATTAGGTTCTCATGTTCCTGCATAGTACCTAGAAGCAGCACTTTCAAACAATGTGCCAAAAACTACAATAAGCACAGGCCTAATGAGGACAATTTACACACACCTGAAGATCCTTGCCAGCTTTCAAAACCAAAACATAGTTTTGAGAAGCCCTACAATAAATAGGAAATGAGTTCATGAGATTGCTTAATCACAACTTCCTTAATGTTAAAGAAAAAAAAAGGAGTAGAAGCTGGAGGAATGCAGACATTGTAGGCAGTAACCTAAAAACAGTCATGAGGCCCAAAACAAGCCTAGTCACTAAAGGATTAGCACAAAAACATTTGTGTCAAGGACCAGATTGAAACTGATATCAGGAGAACCTAATCCAGAAGATGACTGACATGTAATCTTGTCAACCAGCTGATGAAGGGGAAAAGTACATTTCTATCCCCTGCAGTGCCACTACAGAGCACAGAACTTCCTCATGACCCTGCATTACATTATGAAATATGGAAACACACAAAATATACAACACTGTTCAGATCCTCATGCTATAGAGAAGCAAGTTCCACAAACCATCTCTGTACAAAGCAGGTGCTAGGAAACAGTACATGGACACAAAAAGAGCTGTATTACCAATAAAAATTCACTCTGAGAGCTCACTGTGCTGAAGTGAGTCTACCTAAGCTTCCTCTCACCTGAGACTGAGCCCTTACAGTTAAATCCAACTCTACAGATTCAACTATGTTTGCAGAAAATCATTTTTATGAGGGTGCTTATCACAGTGAGAGCAAACTTCTGAAGTTGTTTTTATGAAATTAATTTTATCTACACTGAGTAAGCAACAGTGGTACAAAGAATTCCCCAGCCCCCTTTCAGTATGAGACAAAATTGCCAAAACCAACATGACTGGCTGGAAGCATGTTTGGTTTAAATGGCAACAGGCTAACAAATAATACCAGACTTAGGCTGTGACCTAGACAGTAACAGTGTCTGGATTGTTGATCTTGAAAAACCACCACAGCACAGCAGAAGCCAAGACAGCATTTTCAGGAATCTACTCTTCTAATTAACTCATCAATTCTACCTCCCACTGAGAATATGCAGACTTTAAAAATTTCACTTAGGTTGCACTTCTAGATACCTAATTTTTACTTTCAGAATGGTCTAGGGTTTGTACCTCAAGGTATGTGCTAGCCTTTTGAATTTTAGAAGGCATAAAAGCCAGAGGTGAACTGCCTCATCTCACCTCAAGAGCAATTTAAAGCATTTATCTACCACTTGCTAAATCATAATCCAAAAGAGAATAAGCTACTGAATATTCATGTCTGAACAGAGATACACCACCAACATTGCTGGTGATGGCAAGGAAGGTAATTCAGCAGGACACTGGAAGACATGTAAATCTGAAAGTGAACTGGAAGAATGTTCTGAACAGGACTCTATTTCAAAAATATGTAAGTGAAACACTTTCCAGGGTACTTTAAGTAGAATGTTGAACTGCATTATCCAGTAGCTAACAAAGGTACTAGAGAGATAGAGACAGAAGCCTCAGACATGAAATTCCCTCCCTAAGCCCCCAAAAATTTGCTAGTAGCCAAATCTTAGTATTTAACTAATTGCTAGCACAGTGTTACCATTTTCCAAGAATTCTGTTTACTTTAGGATTGGTATGGATGCCAAGTCTCTTCATGCTTCACAAACACTACCAAGACTTGACACTTAACTGTTGAGTTCACAGTTGTGGAATACTACAGACCCAAATTTCATTTTTATTCAGTAACTTCTTCATTCATAATACTGAGCTATACCAATTTTTAGCAGCCAACACATGCCTTATACATGCAAAAGCTCCCTTAAAGAATGAAGGGAATACCTTCACAGCTGGAACACCAGGTACATGACACATTATGATATGCCAAACACGCTTCAAGAACCCCCACCCAACTTTAACCAAGTAGTATTGAAAAAATTACTGTTACCATGCAGAGCTATGGCTTCACGGAAGGGTTGCAAATCAGTCTCTACAGATGAGCTAGTTTCTGTTGAAGTAGCTCGGTTAGGGGATACTACAGTCAGTCTTGGGGGAGCTCTAGAATTTCTTGGAGGAGGGACTTTTCCACAAAGGAAGCTGATCAAGTCTTCTCTTCGAATAGTTCTTCTGCGTTTTTTAACCCAGGCTAACACATCCTTATTCCGACGCTGATAGCCAATCTGAATTCCTAAATCAAAGCTTCGCTGGTGGGCATCCACACTTTCTGCAACAAGACACAAAAAAGTTCTCTTAGTGTTACACAGCAACATAAAGCATGGCACAGTACTGATGTGGCTTTCTGTCAACCATGGGAAGAAGAAGTATCTACATCTTCTACAGGTTACACCATAAGGCAGCACCAAGGTGGCTGCAGCAGCAAAGAGGAGTTCCATTAAACCTGAAGAGAGTATTGGCCAAAATGCTCCATCCTCTTCACAAGTCAGACAGTCAACAGCAACCCCTGCACCACTTAAAAAGTATTTACTAAACTTCAGGTCAACACTACAGCACCGTTTATTTACATTGAAAACACTCAGAGTTAGTCAGTCTGAGGAAGATACTTAAATCAATGGACAAGAGACTAAGACACACAAAGTGCATCAATACAGCCAGGAAGCCTCAACATAAAAAAGGAGTAACTGCTTTTCTTCATTCTGACTAGTAAGGAATTGCCCAAAAACTCAGATTACTTTCAAGTTCTTCTATTTTCAGCTGAATTTCAATTGCAGAGGCAATTCACAGGCCAGTTTTGAAACTAGTTAGAACACAAGTGTCCCTAATGTCTTTCAATTAGCCAACATACCATTTACAAGGGGAGGCCAAGAAAGTTTCCTTCCCATTAAGTATCCCATTGCAATTTTTATATACAAAAGCTTTAAACACACTGTTTGCAAAAAATGCTTCTACAAAATGCAATTTCACTCTCTATTGATGTAACCAGCCACCTGTGCACATCAGTTATAAGTGTGTCTCTGAAAGACTTAAATGCCATGTATTAAGTTGCTTTCAAACTTTGGGAAGTGTATTTCTGGCTACCAGTTTGAGTAAGTTTCAAACCACAGTAACAGGTGGGACAAATCCTGTTCACTATACAATTATGCTCATCTTGCTTGTCATAGGTTTGCTATCAGAGCTTTGACAACACCTATTTCAGTTTCATGCAAAGTACTGTTACGTTGCTCTTGCTCCTTAAAAGACATGAACATACCCACTCCAATTTTGTTTACTTGAATTCCATAGAATTTTTTCAATGTACTGAAGCTGATGTAAACAGCATTTTATGTTCTCGTTTTATTAATGAAGTCCAGGGCAAAAGCCATTTGCCCAGAACATGAATGTATTTCTTTAAGAACAGCTATCCCAAGACAGTAGTTTACAAACAGTGATGTCCTCATCTAATGTAGCTTTCTCACACTACAGAACCCAAAAAAGAACCACTATTAAATGTTATTCTTGGACTTATATTCTAATGCACCACTGCCCAGTCCATAAAAGACAGCACTGAAATCTACACTGCCAAAGAGCAGCACTTCAAACCTAACACAACAGACCAAAACCATCTCAAAATGAGCCAAGTTAAATCTTGGAGCTTTTGGAATATAAACTAAACAGGCACACAAACTACACTTAACCTGTTACTTCTATCCACTCGACGAGTATTTTGCCTGTACTACTCTGTAATTTAAAGGGTACATTTACAAATGCTAATTCTTTTGAAAGCAATGGCAACATGATAGATTATTCCTCCTGCCATTTTATACTCCACAGCAGCCTAGACTCCAATGCACTGACAGTAAAAGCTGCCCAAACACTCTGGAGCCAACTTGAAAACTGAAAATATTCCTTTAATCATTTCCTGAAATACCAGGAGTGTCCTTCTGAGGCTTGGAGGCCAACTTTACGCCAATACCCTGCTTTCTTTGTGTATGAGAATGCTTTACAAAGTGTTAACTGAACTAGGTATGAGGTCAAACACTGACTGCTGATGCAGTCCAGAAAAGTTTCAAACATCATTGTCCTGGACAGATTAGATTTTTATGGTAAAAGCCACAACAACTTTGTTTACAAAGTTAAGCTGGTAAAACCTAAGCAGTCAAGCTGCATGTATTCTGTAATTATTAAGTCAAAATTTACATTAGAAAATATTCCGGGTTTTTTTTAATAAAAACAAGGTAAATTGTAGGCTCAGGAGTCTTATTCTAACATATACCTAGAACTTTCCACAGCGGTCTTATGTTCTGAATCCTACATTACAAGTCATGCCTTCACTTTTTTAGTGCAATCTGATGGATAATGAAGTGCCTTGAATGCAGCCTCTATTACCAGCACCAGAAATTCAGGACATAAGACCATCAGTGTGGTGTGATATTCAATTTCTCATCTATATTCAGAAGAAATGCTGACATTCAAGACATCATGGTATTCTCATTATGCACCATTCCTAGAGTTGCTCTTGTTAAAAAGATGATGCCTCAAAAATCCAAGTATTTATCAGATCAGAAACTAGCTGACAAGGCAAGAGGCAGTTTGTGGTGTTCAGTTCACCTCACCAAGTATTCCTCCAGTGTTTTGACAGAGTCCTCCAAAACAAGAAGTACTGAGAATGCGAAAAACAGGAGGTTTTTTTTAAGAGCTGTGTTCATCACTAGGGAAAGCAAGTTCACAGTAAGAGACTCCAACTTGTCAGATATGACAGTGTTCAGCTGGTTCTACCATGTTCTCACCAAATTTCTACTGACTTGCAAGTTCACTGAAAACTGAAAGATGGCATTCCTGAGTAACTCAGGTACTCTAGCATTTTAAGACCTGTTTGAAGAAAACATTTGTTTCAGGTGCTGGTTTTTGAAACATTACATTATTCCTAAATAAAGTCAGCTTCCACCTTAAATTCTAGTTTCCCTGAACACCTACTCTTCTGTTAATCACATCACTGCCAACAAAAAGGCTCATTTTGCCTAGAGCACAAGTAATCAAACGTTTTAACCAGAAATAAACAGCCTAAGTCTTCATGCTAAAGATGCTGTAAGGGAGAGCCATGCCATTTGTAAAGGCAGACTGTAATTATTCCAGACAATTTATTAACACTACCTGCTGCTACTCTAGCACCATTCTCAAATGACTGCTGTCCTCAGCCATGTTCTAGTGACCCACTCCCTCAGGGCAGCACCTTCCTGCTCCGAGGTGCTGCCCCTTTACATGACCTGACACACACAGCACTCAAATGCACCTTCTGCAGGAGGCAAGACTCTGGCAGTGAGGGTTCTACACCTACATTTCCTCCTTGCCCTGTCCACACCTGTCAGAAACCTGATCACCCATCACAAACACATCAAGTTCAACTGCTCAAAGCAAATCCAAAATCACAAAACTGGAGGCAAATACTGGAGCACAGAGGAAGAGCTACAGATAATGTTGTACAGACCAAGAAAAAATAAACTCAAGGGGAAAAAAGTCAAACTATAAGCAAGAAAAACAAACATCTGGAACTTTAAAGCACCTTCCATTCCCTTCTTCGGAATGGAAGACAGTAACAATGAGAATCACAATGTGCCAATTTCAGCCCTCACTGATAGGTATCATTTTAGGACAACCTTTTAAAAAAAACTAAAAACCACTGAACGATCCTTCTGCGACAAGAATTCCTGTGACAACCCAAAGAACTGCAGAGTTCAGAAACACCCAGTAAACCAGCAGTAACCCATAGCCACATGCAGAGCACACTCCTATCAAAGCTCTGGCTAACACTGCCTTCTTACAGCCACGCTGGACACAGCCATAATGACATTCTAGTGCTTAAAATAAACTAGGAGGCTTACTTAAGAAGTCTCACTGCCACAAGAAGATAAAACTTTCTGTCACATAAAAACTATGGAGAATTTTATGAACACTAAACCCAACTCTGCTTCACCAGAAAAGCAAAAGCATTATACTGACACCTCAACATCTAACGCACCATGAAATATTCACAACGCAGGGAATTTCAGTACTGTTTAATAAGCTATTATACACTTCCCTTGAATTCACAAGAAACAGACACGTATTAAAGACACCCTTCTCCAAGGGTCTCAAAGTAAAACAGTTTTTAAGTTTATGAGTCATTGACATGAGGCAACAGAAAAGATTCAGCTACCGTCAGCTAAAGTGGCCCAGGGAAAACCTGCAAGATTCAGGAAGCAGTCTCGGGTTAGATTTTATCATGGTGAATAAGAGACATTAACAGGCCCTACTTATGAGTAAGCCGGGACAGGAGGCAGAGTGGGGCCCGGCTCGGCGGAGAGGGTTGCCGGGGCAGCGGGGGGGCAGCCCCTTACCTTTGTAGAGGTTGGTGACCGCAGTGGCGGCGTTCTGGAAGGGGACCCAGAGGGAGAGCCCCGGCTGCTGGCACACCCGGTCTGCAGGGAGGGAAGGACACACGCTGTTTATTTTGGAGTCACCCGCTCCGAACGGCCATGTTAGGTTTCGCCATTTTGTTCCACCTTCCTCCGGCAGCCGGGAGAGGGGGTGAGGCCTGGCCGGGCCGGCGCAGGAGCCGCCCCGGAGGCCGCGCCGGGCGCTGTCCGGGCCGCGACCGAGACTCGCCCTCCCTCTCGCCATTTTGTTTTCCCGTCCGTGTCTCAGGGCGGCCGCTCCTCCCGCCGCCTCGGCTCCTTTGTACCGCTACGGGCACCTGCCCACCCCGGAGGCTCCGCGGCTGCTCGGCGCCCCCACCCCGCCACAGCCCGGGCCCGAGTCCACTGCGCTCGGGCTCCACCGGCCTCTCGGCCGCAGCCGCCCCAGCTGTGCCCTCCCCAAGCCCCTGCCGGTGCTCACCCTTGTAGAGCTGCGCCACGGCGGTAGCCGAATTCTGAAAGAGGTGCCAGAGCTTCTGCTGCTTGTGCTCGGGCTGCGCCGCGGCCTCGTCCTGCAGCTCCGGCGCCAGCGCCTCCTCCTGCTCGGCCTCGGCCAGGCACTGCCGCTCCCACTTGCTGAACCAGTGCTCGGGCCCGTGCTCCTGGATCTCCGCCTCGCCCTCCTCTTTCTTGTCCTCCATCCTCCGCCCGGCTCGGCGTCCCACCGCCGCGTACACCCAGTCCCGACAGCCAGCCGCGCTCGCTCCGTGCGCCGGGCCGGCCCTACCTCACCCCCATGCCGGGGCCGCCCGTCGCTCCGCCGGCCCCAAACACTCCGAGCGCCGGCACCGCCCCGAGCGCACTGAGAACCCGGCCGAGGCGCCTGGGAACGCGCAGCCGGCCCGCCCCGCCCACGGCGCCCGATTGGCCGCCACCGCCCTGGCACCGCTGGTCCGTGCGGGACTCCCAGCGCTCATTGGCCTTCTCACGTGTCAGTCAAGAGGGACACCCCGGGGGCGGGGCTAACGCAGGTGTGCTTACCCCGTCACAGCCCCGTGCCGGGGGCGTCGGCGCGGAGCGCGTGCGCAGTGCGCTGCCTCGCGCGGCCCCTGCCCCGCCCCTGGTGNTTCAGACCCACGGCATCATTTATCTCCCTGTTTTACACATACCGTTTCTTGATCCTGCGCTGTACCAGGCACAGCCCCAACAAGGAGACTGAAGTCACAACTGCTTTGCGCACGTTTGGAAACACTCGCTTACCTCGCGATCTCGTCACTATGCCGCTGTGAAAATGCGCTTCCCAGCTGCTCCAGCCACACTTCCAATCAAAGCGAATGTCCCCCCGCTGTGGAAGGAGGCCCGGGCACACCTGCATCTACACCTGGGTTTGCATCCAGCTGTCCCCAGGCTGCGCTGCCAGCGCTGCCCGCGCTCAGCCGCGTCCAGAGCGGCTGCCACATCGTTCAGCTGGTTCCAGGCACACGCGGCCCGGCTGGCTGGTGTGCCCATCCCACCCCACGGCAGAAACACAGCCTTTATGGGCTGTTTCCTCCTCTGACAGGTTCTTTTATCCAGGTCATACTTGCTCCCTTTTTGAACTTGGATGTTCGTGCAACTTCTAAAACGTTCAGGAACTCAAGCACAAATCATATGTAGTGGGGAAAGAGGTGGCATGAAGGTGTAACTGCTGGGTTGGGGTTTTTTTATCTCGGAGGACAACTGAAAACTAAAGCTGCAACTACCATATTTCCTAAACCACGGAGACTAATGACTAAAGACCTCCTGCTTGTGGGTTATGCCATGGCATTCCATGAGAGCAGAAGGGGTAAGAGCACTCATAACTCTGTGCGTGTCTCCTTGAGCTGAAATTGTGGCATTGGCTTTTAATGTAAGTATCTCAGATATTTAACACTAATGCACAAACAGAGGCATGGATATTCCCTTCCTTTCTAGGTAATGCTAGGAAAAGCAAAGAACAGAAGAGGAAACCTTCTCTATTGAATAGGATTTCTTACAGAGTACCTACAACTGGGAAATATTCATTCCTTACGCTCTTAAATAGTTTAAATATTGTAAAGCATCACAAGGGAATGTGTGATGGGATTGTTTTCTAGTATTTTCCAATAAATCAAGTACTGAAATTCATCTCCCTTATCAGAAACATAGCAGAATTTCCTGTCAGCTTTCATGGGCTTTGCAAATGCTCTCTGAGATGAAAAGTTAGTGCAGGGAGCTTGATGGAAGAGGAGGGGACATGGCTATCCTGGACTTTGTGTACCACACATCTGTTTTTCTGACTGTTTCTAAAGAGTTGCATAATGTTGGCAACTGTGAAATAAACAGTTCATTCCTGCAATACAATGTAGTGTCAGTCATGATTTATCAGGCAGACTGTCCTGAAATCTGGCTATGGCTGATGCTCATTCAGTGCAAATCAAACAGGGAGCAGCAATGCATCTCTGGGCAATCCTGGGGACAAGCTTAGCACCCACGTTTCCTGCTTTAATTTAGGCACACACCCTTCTCAGGGATAGCTATGGCTGATAGAAACTTCTGGGATTCTGAGGGTTTTTTTCATTTCTACACACGTTACACCAGGTGGGGTGGATAATGTTGAAGTTGTTGTATGAACTGTTTTTGTGGTTTTGTGAAGTGACTGTTGGTGATTTCTGGGATAGTAATGGAGAGAGGCTTAGCTGAGAATGTAGGGATACTGAATTTTGAAATTAGAAAAATGACATTTTTTGGTAGACTAAAGAACTTCAACTTGGTCTGCAGACTTCTTTATGCCTCCTGAAGATAAAAAGGGTGTTAAGGCCTCAGGAAAGGAGTCAAGCACTTTCTGGGACTAGAAGAATAATGTATCAAATGAGTCCTGCAGGTAGAGAAGGAGAATTAAGTGGAGGATGAAGACAATATTGATTGACTTTTTGAGGTTATTTGTGGAGGAGGCAGCAAAGGAGAGAAGAAAAACTAACGAAAGCACCGTGCATAAAACCACTCTTCTCACTGATGCCTCCTAAGCAGCTCTAAGCAACACTGATTCACTAAAGAATTCTTCCTCCCTAGAAATAAAGAACAAGTTTTGTGCTTTTGACCTGCTGTCAGTGGCCTGGCACAAACACGAGGGTGCTGGTTCTGGTTGCTGGTAAGGAATTTCCTGGCCAGAGTCAAATGCACAAAGACCATGAGGACACATGGTGAATGTGGAATCTGAGTAATCTTAGTGTTTTGCCTCTTAATTTCCCCCACGGGAATGCTGTAGTGATGAGTGCAGTGTGGCATCCCAACAGATGTATCAAGGGAGATAATTACTGGAGCATGATGAGAATATGCTAATTGTAGAAGGCTCTGAAGACTTGTTTTATTCCCTTATGTAGATTCTTACTGGGAGTTGAATTTAATGATAAATAAGGGAAAACACTTTTTTTAATATGAAAATATGGAGTGGGGGAAGGGAAAGGTTTATTGATGATACAATCAATCCAAAGTGAACACTAACATTTTAAATTATCTGAATGTATAGATGGCTGAATATAGACATGGGAATGTTTTCACAGTGCTGCAGCCAAACTTGGATACTTGTGTAAGAGAACTTTCATGATATTTTAAGAGGAGGAGGAACAGAAGGGAGCAGGTATTCATTTCACCAAAGGAGAAAAACACATCTGAGTGACAATATTTTCATTTCTCTTCACCATTTTGTCCTTTGGGATCAGACTCTCAGTATGCTGTCCTCCAAAAAAGCAGGTCAGCAGGGAAGGTGATTGCTCAGTTGCAAACTGTAATGTGTCTCAGACAAAGTTTTTCATCCCAACTAAGTCTGACATATCGTGGCTGAGCAAGCAAGCAGCAGGTATTTATGAGAAGTCTGGCTTACAGAGAACAGCTGTGCACTGACTGTTGTATATGACATAATCAAGACAGTTTAACCTGCTCCTGATGTGCTCAGATGAGTTTTTATGTCTGCTAGCTGTTGGTGCTGTTCCCCACTGAAAAATGTGGCAATAGAGCACCTTTAGTGCAAACACTTGATCAGACTAAAATAGAAACCTATTGACAAAGGCTGAGACCATCAAAGTTTGAGGGTTCCTTATGGTTGTAAGAGCTTCATATTCTCCTGGTTTTGAGTCAGGGAAGTAGAAAAGTAAGGAAAGAGGATGAAAGGATTTCTTTTCTAATATGTGCTCGTAGGTAATGGTTTGCTCTGAAAAACCAAAACAAGGTAAGCACTGCCAAAAGGTCAGTTGAATGCTGTTTTGAATTTTAAAATGCTGATAACTTTAAATAAAAAATGTATATTGCAACAGCATTTGCATCCTTCCTGCAATTCCCTGGGAGCACTTTAGTAACAGCACTTCTAAGACCATGATCAAAATGCTGTCACATAAAAAAACTTGAAACTGTGATTAAAGCTTGGTCAATTTGGTTTTACCTAAAATAGTGATCCAGAGACTTTGCCCCAAAGGCTGGGCTCAGTTTGAGAAGGAAAGCAGTTTGACTCTGTGAGAACAAGATTCTCCAAACCTCATGTCAGGGTTCTGATATCAAAATCATTAAACAATGCAGACAAGGAGCAGGAAAGACCACATGATTCCTATGGAATACAGATAATTTATGCGTGAGTTCAAACTCAAAAAGAGTAGGAGACACAGTTTTCAGTTTTACTGGGTAGTACCTCACTACATAATTTGTTCTACCAAAATTAATGGTATTTCTTGCATAACAGGGTAAAACGTGGTGAATGTGCAGTTGACCTCCTGCTCACTACTTCAGAGCAGCCTAATCTTTCTTCATGCCTTAAGAACTGCTCTGAAAGGAGAACTTTACTTGTCTATAAAACTTTTCTGAACAGTTTGTTTACTTTTTCTTGAAATTCAAATCTCTAGTGCATCATCAAAAATAAAAACGGTTTCTACATAGCACACCAATCAAGATTTGCCAACAAGCTCTGCTGCTGAGGGCTTAATACAAGTGAAAGAGATGGTCTTTGCTCTGAAGGACCAGCAATTAAAACATATTTTTGTGCTACACAATAAATGACCAGATGATTTCTAATAACACCACCCTATTAGTCTGTGCACAAGCCAGTAGTCCTTAGTGTTGTCAGCACTAAGACAGGTCTCCAAGCTGAATTCAGTTTGGGAGCTTGTGCTATGGTTATGGTTAGTAGAACTGCTGGCTCAGTAGGGAAATTTTTACCCAAAATTGAATCCTAAAGCCATGTCCAAGGCAGCAGGAGAAACAATATCCCATATTTGCCAACTGATACAGGTCACATTCTAACTGTAAAACCATCTTAATCGCTTACTGCAAATACATGGTTGTACTAAAAAGAAAAAAAGGAAGTGTTGGGAAAAAAACCAGTGTGGAGCTCATCTAAGTGGTGTTTCCTTTGCTTGCAGAGTAGATTTTTTTCTCCAGTACCTTCATGAGACAGGAAACCAAGGGGTTTTTAAAAACCTTAATGAAAGTAGAATTTCTCTATGTGAACTCACGGTGGGATGTTGGGATATTTGGCACTGTGCAAATTACTGCAGCTGGCAGGTGCTTCAGCCCTTACTGTCATGGGTTAGTTGAAGGAGGAGCAGGATGCCAAAGGTCTCCAGTAGATTGCCTGCATGCTCCCAAAGGCAGTTCTGAGACACTGCAACATTTAGTTGCTCTCTTTTTATAGAGCATCATAGACTATGAAAGAAAATGTAGTTGGCTGTATCACTCCTTGCAGAGTGTTTTGGAATTGCAGATGGCAGGAGTGTTCCCTAAGCCAACCCTGTGCTGAGGTGGGTTGGTTTGTTTGTTTGCCTGTCAGTCTGTTTGTTTGTTTGTTTGTTTGTTTGTTTGTTTTGTTTTTAGGAAGGAAGTCTCCACCCAATCGCTTTCTCTCTGAGCTGACAGCAAACCTCCTCACAGCTGGTAATGTCACATAACCCACCACTTCTGAAACCCAGAAATGGGGTCACAGGCAGAGCACGAGTTTGTTACTTGCTTTGGTGGGTGCAGTCATGCAAACACTCACTTTGTACTGCTGGAGTTGGCTTTGGAGAGCAGCATCTTTTCATACCCTGTATTGTTGCAAATGAGAGCAAATGCCCTCCCTTTATCTGGTACCCACATCAGTGCTAGAGCTGAGCCTGCCTCAGCCTCACTGACCAACTCACACTGGCCTAGACACACACCAACAGGAGTGCTGGAGGCTCTGATTCAGTTGTGCCTCTGGAGCTCTGTAGGGAATGATTTTAGCAGAATTAGATGGCTGAGTAAGCCATGGCAGCCAGCTCCCTGATCCAGCCTTTGAGGCTCAGCAGAAACCCCACTGAAGCTACTGAACATTTAGCTTGCTCAAGGACAAATGAATTTGAACTTTTTCTTTGAAAGAGCAACTGGATATACTGTGCATAGGTGTGGGCAGTAGGGTAGACATCAGATCCTGGATTCCAACTTCAATGTCTTTTTCAGTTCTTCACCAAATTTCTTATTTCAAAGAGTGCATCTCTCCCCACATTCTTCTAATCAGTTGAATAGGAAAAAAACAAACCACCTACTCCCATGTTGTAATCTATGTAATGACTGACTGCTCAAGTTTAAAGAATTTCAAGTGCTAAATATAATATTTGCAGTCCTGCAGTTCAGCTGTTGGAGGATTCAAGAGCAATTTGAATACCAGTAATCTCTTAGGACCCTGGCCAGGTAAGATTTCATTTAGTTTGTGTAGGAGTAGGATGCACAACAGTTCCCAAAATGAGTCTTCTGGCTTCTCTGCTCAATTCCCCACCTGTATAAAGGAGAAAATATACTTCTATTCCATCAAAAGTATGGAATAATACCTGCACTTCAGGGATCCCCATAGTGTCAGTTCTTTAAAATCTTCTTAACAATCTGTCCAGAGCAAACACAATGTGAGCTGGGGAAGGTAGTGGAGTCATTCAGTCTCAGTGGATAAGGTATGTGGTTTCTCTTCTGCAATGACTGGTTTTCTAGCTCAGAGAAAAAGAGGGTGATGTCCTATTGATTCCAGAAGTGCTCAATGAAATACCTTGTGTCACCAGGCAGACCACATGAGAGCAAATTTTTGCCATGAAATGGTAATAAAATGTTTCATATGAAACAGGATGAAAATATTAAAGAACACAAAGTTTAATAGATGAGTTCTGGTTTGTAGATGTAACATGACATTATCACCTCTGCCTGCCTGACTTGCATTTGCCAGAAATCTGAGTCAGGACAGCAGGGTGGCAGAGCTGTGTGAGCCCCAGCACCAGCTCCCCCAGAGCAGCCTAAAATCACTTCCCCCAGGGCTCAGGCCATGATCTGAGCCCCCTTCTTCATGGTGGGGTAGTGGTACAGTGGTAGAGGGCAATGTTGTGAAGAACACAACCCAAACTTCAGCTCAAGGTCATTAAACCTCTCCAATACTCTCCATAAAAAGTGAGTGCTGGGCCCCAAAAGCTTGCTGTGTATTGAAGAAATTGAAAATACTCTTTCCCAGGTTTGACTGCATTTTTCAATAGCTCTCTGCAGCATGAGAGAGCTGCTGCTAATGTTCCCAGTCGCTGCTGTTGGATGGAGTGCAGGAGACTTTAAGTGGCACTGGAGCTGGGACTCAGGCTTCGAGTGCTACTTCAAGTCCTGAATGTATCAGTCTCCTTTGAGAAGCAGGGACAGGGAGAGAAGGGTGTTGCAGAGTGCAAGCCTTCTGTGATGGGGCAGTTTTCTGGGTTGCCATGGTGAGAGCAACCACCATGCTGTGCTGTGTTGTAACAGCCTCAGAAATACAATGGCCAGAGTCTATTCCAGTGCAGATTTATGAGGATGCTGAAGCACTTACTGCAAAGCGTAATTTTCTCCCTCCATTGCTATGGTCAGTTGTTGTCAACAAATGTTCTGTAACTCTTCCTGTATTTTACTCCTGGGAACAGACAGAAACAAAACCTAAAATCCACTGAACATGGAAGTGGCATATGCTTTCTTTAAAAACATTTTTTTTCTGTATTTTCTTTGCCTTCTACTCCAGATCTGAAGTTCTGGTTCTGGCCTTGCAGATCAAAGCATTTTGGGTTGTCTCTGCCTACTTTTGCTGCTCCAGCTCACCCCATTTCATTGTGGGCAGTGTCAGCCAAATAGGGACAAACTACAGGCACTCACCAAAAAGGTCTTCAGACAGAATTTTCCCTCAATTTCTTTTATGTCAGCATTCCCAATTCTCCATCACATGCCAAAACAGAGCTCATTGAAGGCATTGTTATCATCTTACTGTGTTTGTAGAAGTACTGGTTTTCAAATTGGTTCCCCAAGCTGGTCATTGGCCTCATGCAACGTGACACATGGATGGGCCTCATGCATGGAGACACATGGTGACAGAGCAGACAGGAATCAATATAAAGTCATCCAGCAACAGCAGCTAAATAGTGTGTTCTAAGTCATCCTTCTCTTCTGCAGGTGAAATATTAGCTGCCAAATTCCTGCACCTTTAGGTTGTCTTTTGGGAGGAAAGAAGGAGGAATAAGATAAGGGAAGGAGAGTTTTTTAAATGTTTGCCTTCACTGAGGTAAAAATATCTGCTGAAATGGTGAGGAAAAATCATAGATAACCCCAGCACAACTTGTAGAACAAATAAGGCATTCTAAAACTCAGCTGAAATTTGTTTTAAGTTCCCTGTGCCCCCACTTGCACACCCTGGCTTTAGCAGGCTGTGTCAGCTGGAGCTCTGCCAACCCAGGAGTGATCACTGCCATCCATCCAGGTTGTTTATCTGGAATAAAGTACCCTCCTGCCAACCCAGAAGGTCCTGTCTGCAGGTGGGTGCTGGATGCCAGGTGCACAGGAGCCTGTGGGATCTGCTCAGGCTGGGAATTCCTGGGCTGTATCATCATTTGGAGCATTGGGTTGCCTCAGTTCTGCCAGAGGTTTGAAGAGGCTGAATTTGCCCACTTGAGACAAAGCAATTCTGGAACCTATGTGTTTACAATGAGTACAGTCAGTCCTTCTACATGGCTGGAAGGTACTAGGATGTGTTTTCAGGGACAGCAATTGGGTCTTGTTGGATATTTTATAAAGTGTTTTTAGGTCTGGGGTTTTTCTGTACCCAAAATCCGACAGTTGTCACAGAGCACTGCAATGAGATCAGCTATTTGATACTTTTCCCTTCTTCCCAGGAATTCTTACTGTTCTTCCTCTGAAATCGTGCTTTCCTGCTGCCACCTCTTGTTGTTTTGTTAGTTTTTTTCAAAACTGAATTGTTCTAGTCCACATGGCACATCATGTTTTCTACATAACATTTTCTCCATTTTGGGGAGAGTGATTATCATACATCAACATATATCTCTTTCAAAAGCTGCATTTGTATTTACTCTTGTCATCTAAAGGTCACTGTACCAGGTTCTTCCCTCTGAATCAGTGGAAACAGGTTGTAAAAATATGTATGGGATAAGAAATATATAAATTTTGTTTTCTGGAGCAGGCTCAGTGTGTTGCCACAGCTAGCAGTTCAAGGGATGTTGGGGATGAGGATGGAGGAGAAGGTGTGTGTCAGTGCATAGATGCTCAAATATTTGGGGGGAAAAAAATTATTATTCTTTTCTAAAAAGCAGGATGTTTCTCTAAATAGCCTAGAAGCATCACATTGAGTTCAAGTTGGGAAGGACTGTGCTGCTGGTTTTCATTTGGAGGATTTAATACTGCACATATGTTTTTTACAACTGTTTTATCTGAATTCATGACAAGATTATCCCTTGGCTTTATATTAGTGTCTAATATATTTAATATTCATAGATCCATAGTTCAGCATGTGTAATCAAATAATTACAGATGCCATTAGCTGAGTTATCACACTAATCTGGGTGTATTTCAATGGATAATAATTTAATGAAATTATCACTTAATTTCTGGAGCCCTCTTCTCCGCACAGAAATGAAAATGAAATGAAAGCGCTGCTCTTTTTCCTTCATTAAGAAACTCCAGCCTTGATTAACAGGATCTGAACATCCAAACATTTAAAACTCGGTTTCCTGAATTTCTACTCCCGGTGGCATTCACAGGAGGGCACCAGATTAAAAAATAGACCAGAAACTCCCCATTTACACAAAGGCTGTGTGGGAGGGAGAAGGGAGCAGTGGTGCCTCCTCCTCCTGTGCTGCACTCCTGGAGCAGGGAACACACCAAGCCCTTGCATGGCTGGAACAGCCATGGCAGGAGGAGCTACAAGGGGGAAGATTCCTGTCCATAGGCAGCTGCTCTCCATCCCTAAAGCCTTTCTGGGGAAGATCCTGCTCATAGGAAAGGTCAGGAAGACAGGGTATCAAAAATGTTGGGAAAGGACAGCAGAGGGGGAGAAGGGCATGGATGGTAGAGAGGCTGTGAGTGTTCCCTGCAGAGCCTCAGGCATGGACAGAGGGCTCAGCCCTGGCTGTGATGGGGCCACCCCTCAGCTCTGCTCTGTGCAGGGCTGTGTCCTTGCTCTATGTGGTGTGAGCCACACAGTTTACAGTAAACGGCTCCTTACTGTCACTGACAGCAGGGGCTGTTTCTGCACTGCTTTTGAACCAGATTTGAACTCATATTCTCTTTCTCAGATAGATTTGGGAACAATGATATGACCTTAGTGCAAGACCAGCAGCTGCAGAGCAGTTGGGTCTCCAGGTGTTCCCTTCAGATGTTCTCTCTCACCTGGCCTGGTCCTCCCATCACCTCAGTGTCCATATCCTTCACCCCTACACACCATACAAAGGCAGTGTTGGGCTTGCATGGCATCCACAGGGGACAGAAGCTGGGACACTGAGCCAGGCAGAGCAGGAGCTCCTGGGTACCCCAGTCTGTGGGGCTGCCATCCCCAGGGAGCCCCTGCAGTCCTTGGACAGGGAACACTGCATGTGGGAAAACCTGCTCCTGAGCCTGCAAGGGAGATGGAAACAGCCAGGGATCTCATCAGGAACACAAGAGAAACAAAATGAAGGGATTAAAGAAATTAATGGATTCATTACCAGCATCAGTGTGGTCTGGGTGCTTCTGACGTGGGAATTCCCCACGTTCCCACTACAAAGCCTGCAGGAATACAGCCAAGGAGGCTGGCAACCATCTCCAGCAGGGAGGCAAGTGCAGAGCAGCTCTTCCCTGGTGTGCACTCTCACAGCTGTGGTTTATGGACTTCCTCCATCAACTTCCAATAGTAATAATGCTGATCTGCCCCTTCATAAATAAAAACAAAGCTGTTGGGAAGTTATATACTATGGGAGATTTTCAGCAAACCAGACTGTAAGTAGCTTTTCTCCTTCTGTTTGACCCAGGAGTGAGTGCAATCTGATGATGCAGAAGCAGAAGGATGCTGTGGTACCAAGGTGTGAGGGTGAGGACCCTGCCCTTCAGCACACTTGACAGTCCCCTAGTCTAAAATGTTGTGGCTGAAATCCTCTGCTCTGCCATATGCAGAAAATCAGGCAGATTTTCATTATGGTGTTTCAGGTAAGGAGGGAAAATAAGTTGGAATTCTAGATCAAGCTTTTTGTTGAAGCATTACTTTATTTCTTGGTTTAAATCTCTCTCATTTTCAGACCTATCTTTGATGTGGCTCTTCACTTTCTATGCTGGGTATTGCTGTGTGCTATTAAGGGAATGTTATGTTCCACTTGAGAGGTGATAAAGTGAAAATCACATAAATAGTCAGAAAGAGCTCTTTGAGATGCTTCAGGACTTAAAGAGCTATGAATTTGCAAGCTCTATTAGCATGATCTCCTCTTATGGCATATGTTTGTATGAAAATATGTTATTTTTACACTCAGATTTGACACAGGGATTCCTTCCAACAGGAATGGAAAGATGGCATCAGTCATCTGTATTTAAAATCCAAATGGAGGATGTTGCATATAAGAACAGGCATTGGGTAATGAGAGGGAAGTCACCAGTGACTCCTATTGATCCTCAAAGTGTGACCCTGAGCAAGTCCTTGAATCTTCTGTGCCTCAGCCTGTGATGCTCAGACATGATTAGCATGTGTACTTTATCAGCAAGGTTGTTGTGCAAGTTATTTAATGAGTGCTTGCAAAGTGATTTGCGGCATTTGAATGGCAGAGGCTGTGTAATTGCTCAGCTCTGCTCTGGTGTGTAATTGCAGAGGCTGCAGGGAGCCTGTGGAGAGCCACTGGCTGCCTCCCTGCTGAATAACCCAGGGACAAATGAGCATTTTAGTGCTGGGAGGAAAATCCAGTTACCCTGAAGCGAAAGTGTGGATCCTCCGCATTTCTGGGCAGTTTGTGCTTCCTTGTGTAAAACTTGGGGGTAGGAGTTTGCTGCTGAGTGCTAAGCAGATCTTCCTAGTGCTGTCTTCTGACTTGAAACAGTTATTTCAGCAGAGAAAAATCTGTCAAAGCCAGCAACAATCTTAACAGCAGGGAGAAAATACCATACTTCAAGTGTGTTTCCACTAGGATGAAGAGCTTGTCACCGGAGGTATCTTTGTCCCAGAGAAGGAGTGCAGTCCTTGCAGGTATTTTGTCAGGGCTCTCTCTATAGCCCTGTACTCCTCACATGTCCAGCTGCAAAGTCAGCCCATGGATTACTCTTAGCTGTCACATAACACGAAACCCTGCCAAACAAACATGTCCAGCAGTGAGGAAACTGGGCACTGATCTTACAGGATCCTGCTGTTCTTGCCTCTCCCTCTGCCACTCCTGCCACCAGGGCTGGTGTCCTCCCTTGATGTCCTGCCCCTGAGGACACCAGACACAGCTCCAGCCGGGGCTTTGACCTCCTGTCTGTGTAAATAGAACAGCTTTTTTCCAATGTTTGCACTAGAATTCCCGAACTGCAGCAGTGCAGAGAGGGACTGGTTCAGCTGCCACTTCTGCTGCTGGTTTTGCTCCTGAGCTGGTGCCTTTACAGAGAGTTCTTCTTGTTTAAACTTCCCAGCTGAGTCAGGAGGCTTTGACATGCACCTAAAGGCACAAAATATTTCCTTTTAAAGAACATCTGTAGGACCTGCTCCAAGCACCAGCCTGTGCTGAGGAGATGAATTCCTACTGATTTGGCTCTTGCCCCATACAATACCAGTTTTATTAAAACTCCCTCCCCTCCTTTTGAATCGTGCTGTTCCTTTGCAGAGCCAGGGCTGTGTGTGTCTCACGCCAGGTATGCAAACCCCAGGTATGAAAAACCCACTTCTTAAAAATTAGCATGTGGTTCATTTTGTTCCATGTAAAGGTATATGCCCATTAGTTTTGAATGTGAGTATGAAGTCCATGGATCCAATGTAATCTGCTTCATTCCTCAGGGATTTCACTGGGATGGAAGGAATAAAGCTGCTGCCCAGCCCTGGACACAAGCTGACTTCGGAGGGGACTTGCTAGCTTTTAAGCTTTAAGGCAGCACAAAGATAAGAAGTCTGGATTTCTATACCTATCTCACCTGGATTTAATTTCAGTGCATTTCCTTATGAATAAGTAATAATTTGAATAAGCAGACTTTAATGATAAGCCCAGATGTGCTTATGATTGTAGGTGATCTATTTCTGTAGTGGTTGTTGAATTATTCTTTGTGCTTTGGGAAAAAAACTCCTGAAAGAAACTTTTAAACAAATAAGTCCATTTCTTAGGCAGATGCCAATTTAGGTGATAATCTGGAAATAATTATTCTTTCTACCACAGCAATGTAAAACAGCTATGGCATGACATTGTGAGCTGTGCTTGAGACAGTGTTGTCAAAAACCATGCCCAAAGTCACTAAAGGCCAGAAGGCTCGTTAACTAGAAAAACCATGGGCAAAACTTTTAATGTCTTCCAGAAGGAAAGAAATCTGTGAGAGCACTTGAGATTTCTTCATTCGGATGCAGATCTAATTTTTTAGGCCAACTGAACAAAATATCTGTCTAGAGAGCTCCAGAAAGAGGAACAAAAGTAAACTATAAATATTCAGCTCTTGATTTCAGATTTTAATAAATTATGAGCTCTGGGAGAAGCAATTTTCTTTCAAAAAACAACTGGGTTTATTCATTTTATAATTTGGTTGTATAGTGCTTGTCACCTTCTATCTGGATACAATCCATCAGTCTCTGGCAAAGCTTTAAGATGACACATCCCAAAGGAAATTGGGTCCAAGGGTCTAATGAGGAACAACCACTCCCCGTGGAAGCCACAGTCTGTATCTCTGTGCCCGTGTCTGTATCTATAAATAAAGGCTCCTGCACGGGAAGGTCTGATGTGAGACACGTTGCTCAAAGATTACCTGGCCTATAAAACAATCAGGGAGTGCTCAGGTGCCAGCCCCGGGCTGGGTGATGGCAGAGGCTTCCCCGGGCTGTGTCCCTGCAGCCCGGCCATGGGCAGGACGCTGCTGCCAGCCCGGACACTCACCCAGAGCTGCAGGAGCACGGCTGGCACACCTGGGGCTGGGCACTCGCTCAGAGCTGCAGGAGCACAGCTGGCACACCTGGGGCTGGGCACTCACCCGGAGCTGCAGGAGCACGGCTGGCACACCTGGGGCTGGGCACTCGCCCGGAGCTGCAGGAGCACGGCTGGCACACCTGGGGCTGGGCACTCGCCCGGAGCTGCAGGAGCACGGCTGGCACACCTGGGGCTGGGCACTCGCCCGGAGCTGCAGGAGCACGGCTGGCACACCTGGGGCTGGGCACTCGCCCGGAGCTGCAGGAGCACGGCTGGCACACCTGGGGCTGGGCACTCGCCCGGAGCTGCAGGAGCACGGCTGGCACACCTGGGGCTGGGCACTCGCCCGGAGCTGCAGGAGCACGGCTGGCACACCTGGGGCTGGGCACTCGCCCGGAGCTGCAGGAGCACGGCTGGCACACCTGGGGCTGGGCACTCGCCCGGAGCTGCAGGAGCACGGCTGGCACACCTGGGGCTGGGCACTCGCCCGGAGCTGCAGGAGCACGGCTGGCACACCTGGGGCTGGGCACTCGCCCGGAGCTGCAGGAGCACGGCTGGCACACCTGGGGCTGGGCACTCGCCCGGAGCTGCAGGAGCACGGCTGGCACACCTGGGGCTGGGCACTCGCCCGGAGCTGCAGGAGCACGGCTGGCACACCTGGGGCTGGGCACTCGCCCGGAGCTGCAGGAGCACGGCTGGCACACCTGGGGCTGGGCACTCGCCCGGAGCTGCAGGAGCACGGCTGGCACACCTGGGGCTGGGCACTCGCCCGGAGCTGCAGGAGCACGGCTGGCACACCTGGGGCTGGGCACTCGCCCGGAGCTGCAGGAGCACGGCTGGCACACCTGGGGCTGGGCACTCGCCCGGAGCTGCAGGAGCACGGCTGGCACACCTGGGGCTGGGCACTCGCCCGGAGCTGCAGGAGCACGGCTGGCACACCTGGGGCTGGGCACACCGCCCTTCCTGACCTGTCCCCGCCCGGTACCCCTGGCTGGGATTGACAGTCTGGGCGCGGAGGCACTTTCAGCTCTCAGGGAGGTGAAGCCAAAGCAGACACGGGCCCTGTGAATGGCTAAGTTGCACCTTGTTGGTGTTCCCGAGGACACACCCGTGACGGCGGGGTCCCCCTGGCTCCCGCCTGGCCCCGCAGCACTCCAGGGGAACCGGCAATAAATTATTATTCCGCCAGTTTAGAAGTTCCCCGGTTTTTCCCAGCGCTCAGAGGCGGATTTCTGGATGGGTAAAACCACGCGCCGGCTGATCCCTCCCGGAGCCCGGTGCACTCGGTGGGAACGGAGGGAAGGAAAGGCTGGGAATGCCAACAGCGGCACACGCAACCCATGGAAAGGAACCTGGGAAGGTGGATGGATGACAGGCTGCCCTCTGCTGTCCCCTGCCCGCCGCTGTCCCCTGCTGTCTCCTGCCCGTCACTGCTGTCCCCTACAGTTCCTGCTGTCCCCTGCAGCCCGCTGCTGTCCCCTGCTGTCCCCTGCCCATCACTGCTGTCCCCTGCCCGCTGCTGCCAGTTCCTGTCTGTCGCTGCTGTCCCCTGCCGTCCCCTGCCCGCGGCCAAGCCCGTGTCCCAGCCCGGCTCAGAGCCGCTGCCCAGCGCTTCCCCGCTGCCACGGCGTGTTTGCAGGGAGCCGTGTCCCCGGAGCCGAACGCTGCCTGTGAAGAGTGTTTCTCGGGTGGCTTTGAAATTATTTCCTGTAACTTCAGCCTAAGCAACATTTCCTCCTTTCTTTAGCTTAATGCCCACCTCCAGGGCAGGGGAAGGGTGGCCGCGCTTCCCCGCAGGCTTCCACCTACTGACCTTCCAGGGCGGGTTAATTATTTTAAGATCGACCCAAAATATATTTAGAAATTCCAACAAATAACTTCTCCTCCAGAATAAACGCTTCCCAGCGCTGCGGGGTTTACCACACCATCACCCTACACTTCAGAGTGAAAACATGAATAACTAACCATAAATGTGACTCGCGAACTCCACTGAACGCATCGGCAAAATTTCACAGGGAACATTTTCCTTTAATAGAAACCACCAGATTAAATTCTCCCTGCTGCTTTAAGAGGAGGAATTCAATTTACCCTCAAAGGTTATTAAACACTAATGCAACTCTGACTTCGGGAATCTGTTTAAGAGTGTTTGTTTCCAGGAAAGAAAAGCATTTTGGAGTTAAAATAACCAGTTGTGTAAGGAGTGGCTTAGAGAAATACTACAGAGAGCAATCCTGGAGTATCAATCACTTGTAGGTTACTTGCAGAGCCATCCAACCCCCTTTATTTAGCTGATAATGAGGGAAGGGCAGCGGCTTTTGTGCGGGGCACAGAACGGATGGGCTGCACGTTAGCACTTGATGGGCATCGTTAGTGCCTGTGTGGGGTGAGGCAGAGGCAGAGGTCCCCCATTGTCCCGCAGGCACCCTCAGCAGTCCTTTGTTACCTGGGATTTGCCTTTGTGAGCAGATCTTTAGCACAGGTTCTGGCCCATACTTATTTCCCATCTTATTTCAAACTGCTGCCTCCACTTTCCTCGTTCCAGTCGCTGCTGTGACACCCCTGGCTCCTCGGGCTGAAAGATCTGCTGGCAGCGCCGTTTCCATGGCACGGCGCCTAAAAAGTTTTTCCAAATACCTTCCTCTGGCTGTTGCGGTGCCGCTGTGAGGAAGATTACACTGCCACCACCACACTCACTCCGGACAGGACGAAATAACCGGGCTGCTGCCCTTTCGGGAAGGGGCAGGTTTTGCTCGAGAGGGCTCTGCGCAGCCCAGGAGCCCCCGGGCCACCTGCACAGCCCGGCTGGCTCCCCATCCTTCCACTCGGCCTCTCCATCCTCCATCCCTCCCCTCCCGCAAGGGAAGCAGCGGCTCTTTTTCCCTCTGGTCTCTGTCAGACACTGTGCTGTGTCTGTCCACCTCATCCCTCAGGTTCCCAGGTTTTAGGGAGGTTGCTCTTCGGGTTTACAGGGCTAATCCCAAGCTCAGGCCGTGACCAGGAGCACTTTTGTCGGGCACTGCCTCTAAAAGCACAAAGCTTCCCAAATCACCTTCCACACCTCTGAAAGACCAAGATGCGGGTTACAAAAAGATGATCTAAAATCTGGCTGGAAATCTCAGATATTGACATAATTCCAGCATGTGAAGCTTTAAAAAAAAAAAAAAGGCAATCAATTACACAAAATACTGTGAAATGCCTCATATAATAATTGAGAATTGTTGAGAATTGGCAGCGCTGCAGGAACCTGTGTACCTGAAAGGCCTTTTCTGTCCCCTGCCAGCCCACTTCGGGGACAAATAGCTGGTTGTTGTTAAAATGGGGAGATTAGGGGGAGCTGGCAGAGCCCAGGAATGTGAGCTGTTAAGCAGACATCTCCCATCCATCCTGGCTGGGGGTTTGGGCCAGCAGCTGCCCTCCCCCCAGCGCCCTTCCCACACAAAAGTCACCTTTTCAGCCCCAGAGCTCCCCTTGGACTTGCAGCCTTTAGTTACAGCTTCAGCTCTGCCTTGTTTTTACCTTCCACCAAGATGGACCATGGTTTACTTGCTCCTGAGATGGCATCCCTGTGCCGTGCCTTCTGCTTGGACTGACGGCATCCACTCCCTTGATATAAAGGGATATTTTTTCCGCTTAAAACCTCTTGCAGCAAAGGGGACTCGCATACAGTACCTGGCAGGAGCTCCTTGCAGAATGGCTGTGATTGTCAGAAATTCTTGTTAAGGCAAGGCTGCAAAGTTTTAAACACTATCTTCAGTCCTTCCCATTCCTGCTAAGCACTCAGATGTGCTTAAATCCCTCTTGGTGACTCTTGAAGTACGAATGTGCTCAGATACAGAGTATTTGTCATTGTGCACACTAAATGTTTGTGTCAGTGCCATCGCCTGTGGGCAAAACAATGAAACTTCCTTTTCTCCAGGAGTGGGAGCAGAGATGCCCCTCTGTGAGCTCCTCTCTGTCTAACACCAAAGAGAGATTCGCAGATTTAAGATGCATTCAGCAGGTCTGAGGAGGTCCCCCTTCCTGCACCACTGCTCTCACCTTGGAAAAATCTCTGCAGAATTAAAATTTTTCGGGTGGGGTTCTGGGGAGGGCGGCGATGGCAGCCACGGGGCCAGGGATAGGCTTTGCCTGGGGCTTGGCAGCTCCGCACGGGCGCAGCTCTGGGGGGAAGGAAGGTCCCGCACGAAGGGGCAGAGCAGAGCCTTGGCACCGGGGAGCAGCTGACTGCGCCAGGGCGGCTCTCACCCACCTGAGCGGGGGGCAGGTTTAGGGGAACGGCGCTACTGTGGTGTTTGATGAAAGCCCGTTCCTCACGGACACGGCAGCCCAGCAAATCCCTTCAGATGCCGCCAGCCAGGTCTGTGCACGGCAGCCCGGGGCAGCCAGTGCGGAGCCGGGTCCGCGCCGGGAGCGCTGCCGGAGCCCCGGGCCAGGGGCACCCGGAGAGACTCAGCGCTGGATGGTTCCGTTACCTCACACGAGATTCCTTCGCCTCCGGGGAGGTGTGAAAGGTCTCAACAGGCACTTCCTCACCAGAGACACTCTCCAGCGTGTTTGCCTTCAGGTGCTGCATAATCTCCGTGTCTTTGGTGCCTCTGTCCCTGTGGAGTATATCTAAAGCAACATTCCGAATGCACATGGAGCACCCTATGGTCCTGGTTGGGTTTGGGTGGTTTTTTCATCGTGCAGCTTTAGGGCTATGTCTTTCGAATGAAATAAGAAAAGCAAATCAGATCCTGAATAACAAATGCCATTGTGAACGCTTCTAGAGCAGATATTCTTGGGATAACCAGAGGATGCGTTGCTTCCTGGGAAGAAAACATTTTCAGGGACCTTCATGCTGATATTTCCCATAAAACCTCTGTGTAACACCTGTTAACGGGAAGAGGCTCTCAGGGGAGGCAGGGAGGAGGCCAGGCTGCAGGGGAGAGGGGAGGGATGGGGATGGCTGAGCTGGCCCGGCCCGGCCCGGCTCCGGCTCCGGCTCCCGGTGCTTGTCCGGCCCCCTGAGCGCTGCCTGCCCCTCCAGGGACAGCGGGATTAGCCAGGAGCCAATGTAAACCGCAGCCTGTGCATTGAACGAAGGGAGACGATTGAAAAAGTGTGCACAATAACGCTGAGCGCTTTGGAAATCACAGCCATCAGCTCAAATTAGCATTAAATCCCTGCCCTGAGCAGCGCCCGGGGCTCAGAGCGGGACGGGGCGGTACTGCGCTCTGCTCTCAGCTGCCAGCTCCCAGCATCCAGCTCCGAGCTCCCAGCATCCAGCTCCGAGCTCCCAGCATCCAGCTCCGAGCTCCCAGCATCCAGCTCCGAGCTCCCAGCATCCAGCTCCGAGCTCCCAGCATCCAGCTCCGAGCTCCCAGCATCCAGCTCCGAGCTCCCAGCATCCAGCTCCGAGCTCCCAGCATCCAGCTCCGAGCTCCCAGCATCCAGCTCCGAGCTCCCAGCATCCAGCTCCGAGCTCCCAGCATCCAGCTCCGAGCTCCCAGCATCCAGCTCCGAGCTCCCAGCATCCAGCTCCGAGCTCCCAGCATCCAGCTCCGAGCTCCCAGCATCCAGCTCCGAGCTCCCAGCATCCAGCTCCGAGCTCCCAGCATCCAGCTCCGAGCTCCCAGCATCCAGCTCCGAGCTCCCAGCATCCAGCTCCGAGCTCCCAGCATCCAGCTCCGAGCTCCCAGCATCCAGCTCCGAGCTCCCAGCATCCAGCTCCGAGCTCCCAGCATCCAGCTCCGAGCTCCCAGCATCCAGCTCCGAGCTCCCAGCATCCAGCTCCGAGCTCCCAGCATCCAGCTCCGAGCTCCCAGCATCCAGCTCCGAGCTCCCAGCATCCAGCTCCGAGCTCCCAGCATCCAGCTCCGAGCTCCCAGCATCCAGCTCCGAGCTCCCAGCATCCAGCTCCGAGCTCCCAGCATCCAGCTCCGAGCTCCCAGCATCCAGCTCCGAGCTCCCAGCATCCAGCTCCGAGCTCCCAGCATCCAGCTCCGAGCTCCCAGCATCCAGCTCCGAGCTCCCAGCATCCAGCTCCGAGCTCCCAGCATCCAGCTCCGAGCTCCCAGCATCCAGCTCCGAGCTCCCAGCATCCAGCTCCGAGCTCCCAGCATCCAGCTCCGAGCTCCCAGCATCCAGCTCCGAGCTCCCAGCATCCAGCTCCGAGCTCCCAGCATCCAGCTCCGAGCTCCCAGCATCCAGCTCCGAGCTCCCAGCATCCAGCTCCGAGCTCCCAGCATCCAGCTCCGAGCTCCCAGCATCCAGCTCCGAGCTCCCAGCATCCAGCTCCGAGCTCCCAGCATCCAGCTCCGAGCTCCCAGCATCCAGCTCCGAGCTCCCAGCATCCAGCTCCGAGCTCCCAGCATCCAGCTCCGAGCTCCCAGCATCCAGCTCCGAGCTCCCAGCATCCAGCTCCGAGCTCCCAGCATCCAGCTCCGAGCTCCCAGCATCCAGCTCCGAGCTCCCAGCATCCAGCTCCGAGCTCCCAGCATCCAGCTCCGAGCTCCCAGCATCCAGCTCCGAGCTCCCAGCATCCAGCTCCGAGCTCCCAGCATCCAGCTCCGAGCTCCCAGCATCCAGCTCCCAGCTCCCAGCTCCCAGCACCCATCACCCAGCTCCCAACTCCCTGTGTGGGATCCTGGAGCCTTCAGCAGCCTCAGAGGTCCTGGCTCTGTGCTTGGAACACTCACACCTGCCCTCAGCTTCCCATCCAGGTACTGAACTTTCACAAAATAAGTAAATAAACATGTGTTGGCCTCCAGGAACTGAGACATGAAACATAAAGTTACACAATTCGTAATGCCCATTTATCTTCTGGCGTTTTTCAATAGTTACAGACCCTAAAGGAGAGCAATGATCTCAGAAATTTCCTAACCCTTGTGCTCAGTGCTGTGCTGTAGTGCTGGCCTGGCAAGGTGAGAAAGGTCCTACAGAGGAGAGTTACATCACTGCCCCTCTGTCATCCCATCATCAGTCTTAAAATGCGCTAAGCCAGGGCCAGCCCAAGCCCTGTACTCGCCCTTGCTTTATCTCACGGGCCTCCTCGGGGTCCTGCACTCTCAGTTTTCAGGTGTTGCAGAAGCTTTATCAGGTGTGTGTGATTTATGGCAGAATCCTGCAGCCTGGGCACGGTCCCCAGGGAGCCACCCGGACAGGGGGTGCTGCTGGGGGTCAGCAGCTCTGCCTGAGCCCTCAGGAGGGGCTGTGAGCACAGAGATGTAGGGACCAAGGTGACCAGCCCTGCCCTCAGGGGCTCACTGGGAGCAGCTTTCAGCAGCAGCCTGTGCCTCAGCTGGGTGAGCAGCCTGGAGGGGACTCTCCTGTAATCTCAGGAAGTGTCTGGAGCCCGAGCTCTGGCTTGGAGCAGCAGCACGCAGACCATTCACTTCAGGCTTTTCAGAAGCCACGTCTCCAGAGTCGAGGAATGACTACTCTCTACAGGGAGGGAAACAGCAGAAGAGATTAATCTTCTCCAAGGCAAGTAAGTGTTCAAATAATATTCATCACTTGGTGAAAAGGCTGCCATAAAAGCAGTACCCCCTGAGCCCCATCAGAGTGGTTTTGCTTTAGGCACAGCCTGAACTGACAATTAGGAGACCTGTGCCTGATGTAACTGAGACCCCAAGGGGTAACAGAGACCACAGGGAGCTCAGTTAAACACAAGGACAGGAATTCCAGGACTGGAATCCCCATGAAACCAAGACAATCCTATTAGACATCACTACTTATTTCCCAGTAAATCCATGGCAGTCCTACCACATCACTTTTGGAAGTGGGAATCACTCAGGAACCCCAGCAAAAGTGCATGAGATTGTTTTCTGTCGGACAAGGAGACACCAGAAATCACCAGTGGTGCCTTGCTAATCCTTGGTGGCAGGATGGGCTGTGCTGGATCTGCAGTGCTGACCACCCCGAGCCAGTGGGGCTCTGCACTTCCCACTTCTCGTGGGAGTTACACAGGAAAGGATGGAGAGCATCCCTCTGCTTCATAGCACAGCTCCATATGCTGGGACAGGTTGCAGAAAAACACTGAACTTTATATTATAGCTATAGTTGGATCAAGGATTAGGAAACACAAGTAGCTCCACTTTAGAAAATTGGAAAAGTGCCTCCTTGGGAATAGGGCTGTGTTAGAAGGGCGTTTTGGGTGATTAAGTGAATTTGCATGCAGATTTCGCTATTTCAACAAAGAAAAAAGAAAAGATTTTTCATCCTTTTTGGCTGTTAATTTTTCCAGAATTTGCCTGCCAGGGTAATTGTTTAGGATGGCGAGCAATTAAGATCTGTTTTGCAAACAGAATTGTAATGAGGTTTTAATATCTGGCATTTCCACAGCAATACCCTCAAATCCCCATAAGATAAAATACAGTCAGGAAGAACAATAGAAATCTCCTGGGTTGTCACCAAGAAGTTTCTGGTTTTGGTGCTTTTGTGTGGTTTAAAAAAAAAAAAACCATGAAATGAGATGTAAGACTATGATTATCCATGATGGCAACACAATGCTCATAATGAGAAAACAATGCTCTTTGGACTTCCACCCAGGGCAGCACCCACCTCTTCCTCTCTCCATCCCTCTGAGTAGCTGAATTAAAAATAAAAGACGAGCTGGAGGAGGGGGAGGCACGGTGCCCGTGGGCAGGAGGAGCAGCCCCAGCCCTGTGGCCCCACTCACGATCCAGAGAGTTCTGGGCCCAGGCCAGCCCCGTGCTGGAGGACATTGGATCGTTTTTCACTCTGACAACAGGAGGCCCAAGACAAGGCATTTCCCATTCTTGTTCCAGCATTATATGAATGGCCTTTAAAAGAAGGAATGTCCCACAAAGGAGTGGTTTGAACAATGCCCCTGCTGGCTCTGCGCGCTCCTCTCAAGCCGCAGCAGCGCTGCTCATCAGGGCTTGCTCGGGCCCCTCCCCTCGATGGCACTGACCATGAGACCAGCTGGAATGTAAACACGGCCATTCATCTGGGGCTCTAAAACTAGTGGACCTTACCTGGCACATTTCCAGCAGGATGTTGGATTTTAGATCCAGGTGCTGCCCAGAGCCACGTGTTTAACACTCACTTCAGTCAGTCACAGCGGAGGGAGAAGAGGGAGCATCCCAGCCATGCTGAGGTCTCACTTCTGAGGTCCCACCACATCCCAGGCAAGGTTGAAGAGATTTCTGCTGTCCTTGATGCCCAGGGAGAGCCTCTACCAACTCTGACCCTGCTGTCTGACTCTTACTGGCTCCTTTCCCCTTTTGCAATTCCTCTTTGTCCCACCTTACTCTCTTCTGCAAACCTCTCTTCTTCCCAAATCTCTCTCCCTGCCTTAATGCCTTCTTCCACTGTGTCTCTAGAGTAAGGTCTCATGCTCAGTACCTCAATTTGCAGAACAGTTTAGACTTCTCCCAGTCATTGTGTCAACAGCTGGACCTATGAGAGTATGATGCTTTCACTACTGCCCACTCCCCCCTTCCATATAGACATGGAGCCTGGCTGCCTCCAGACACTGTCCATTAATCAATGCTTACCTAAGTCGTAAATAATCCCTTTAAACTCTTCTTGAAAGTCTTCCAGCCTTTGAACTGCTCTGTAAACTTTACTCCAGTACATCTTGGAAAGAACCTTTAAATGATTCAAATATTGCCTGAATTTTTCATGGGTCCTCTGCAGAGAGGTGACATTCATCTGAACAATCAGCTTTCATTTACACCACGTGGGAAACGGGACAAGCAAAAGTTAAACATTCTCCTCAGGGTCATACAACAGCCTGGAGGTGGAGTTCCTCAGCCCTAGTCTCAGATCTGGCCCCAAACCACGTGGCAGTAGATATCCATCTCTTTAGGAGGATTGACATGCTGATCTCTCCACTGGCATCTCACCCGCCTGCTTTTTTATCTCTAATTATCTACTGACACAATTATCCTTCATTACAGGGAGTGCAGGCTGTGCACACACAGGCAGGGAAACAAGCTATGCTCTGCAGCTGGGCCGTGCTTTATTCTCTCCAGAGCAAGATTTACCCACCAGCACCATTTTTTAACTGTTGAGTGTAACAGAAACCACTGTGTGTGTGTGGGGGGGGGGTTGTTTCTTTTTCTGTATAGAACTGCCCTGGTGCTGTGGTTTATAGTTCATCCACAAAGATACAAATTGTTTTCATTTCTTCTCCCTTTTAGCACTTTCTGCAATATCAAGTTTATCATCAGATATGATAAAACTGCTATCATAAAGCTTTCTGCTTGGTTCAGGGCACTTTCCCATGTCACCTACCTGTATTTATTTCTCTGTTGCAAGGATATAAATAGATAAAATGTATTACCTGAGGCAATCTGGGTATGGCAACCACTTCTGAAGTCTCCAGATGGAAATCAATCAGATTTTAACTGCAGAAGAGTGAATAAGGATCCCTGGCCTGATGACTGCCATCCACTGGATCATCCATGAGCGAAATTTTGGAGAGGGGAGGAGACTGCAAGTGAGGCTGAGGTGGTGGAGCCCCACTCCTCCCACTCTGGGTGCTGTTCAGACACTCCAGCCCCATTTCCCCCAGTGAGGTGTGGGTGGTGGGGATGGCACCAGTCCCTGGCTGACCTTCCTGGCCCAGGCTCCTGCAGAGACCTCACTGGAGTGAGTGCCTCAGGCAGCCTGTCCTGCCAGACTACACCCACTCAGTGGGAACTGCTCCCACCTGCCCACAGGTGCCCCCCTGGCATCTGCAGGAGGGGACCAAGGCCTCTGGTTTATGGGTGCCCTGGGTCTCTTGGTGACTTCTTGTGCCTCTGGTGACAAACAGCTCCAGTCCAAAGCCAGTGGCCTTTCACTGGAACATGGCACCTTCAAACAACCAAGGCATTTGGTGACAGGGGTTTATTTGTCCAAACAGGTCATAGGTCAGTGCTTAAATAACTGTATTTGTATCTTGGTTCCTATTTTATTTCATCTTCACTTTTGGAGTCAACCTAAGAAAGAAAGAGACAGTTCCTGGTGTAGTATAAATCTGTTTTAACAGCTGAGGATGTGAACCTTTATGTCTCATACCAGAAGGGAACTTCTCTGCTGTCAAGAGCTGGCTTTCCCATTTAATTCAGTCTTCCACCCTGCTGCCAAGGAAAAGGATTTCAGATTCCTCTGAATTTTCTTGGATGAATGGTTAGACCATGCTGGTTTGCAAACTTACTAAAAAAAGGAGGTGGGCTGTGTTTTCATTTGCTTGTATTGTTTTAAGCAAGTTGATACATTCCACAAATAAAAAATGTTTTTAGTTTTGTGCATAACAGTAAAAGAAGTTGGGAAGATGAGGCTCCAGAAAACCCATCAGGAATTCCCCAGCCCAGTTTGTAATCTGTGTCACCTCACCAGGAGTGAGGTGCTTTGTGATTGATTCATATTTCGATAGTGCTGTATTTTATGTATCATTTATCAGGTTTTGGCACCATCAGAAAAGTTCTACTGAAATATTTTTGTGGAGGACAGAATGGGAGGAGGACAGAAGGGAAGGTGGACAGGAAGAGGATTCTCCCCTGACTCAGTGAAAGAAATGAAAAATATCTCCCATTAAAAAAAATAGAATCTGTGAGTTCACAGGAATGTAATGCAGTCTGCCTGTGGCTCTGCCACACACTGCCCTCAAAAACTCCTAAAAACTCCCCTTTTTTTTTCTTTTAGAATCAAGAGAAGCTGTATAATATTTACACCCTTCTTGAACAGAGCAGAGGAGTGAGTCATGGCACTCACCTCACTACAGCCACTGACAGAATCATCTGAGGCACTGGGCAGCATCACTGGTCCTGGAGAGGGAGAGCCCCCAAAGGAACAGACCCACATCTGGCTGCTGGGCAGCAGTGATAACACACCAGAAATCCTGCTGTAGCAGGGCCTGGATCTCTCTGTACACTTTCTTAATTTGGGGCATGTTATTAAACGTTTGAGGACTCTTCAAGCATTTTTTGTTTTTAGAGGAAGTTTTGGGCAAAGTCCAGACAGCTTTGGCTTGCTGAGTCAATGTTTCTTTCAAGTTTTTCACCCCTTTTGCAACTTGATTGGCAGCAAACTGTACTTGAAGGAGTATTTTCATATGATCCTTGATGTTATTGCACCAGGTCAGTGTAACATTAGTCACCATGCAGAGCAGAACCAGCTGGAAAGCAGCACAGGAGCCATGTGTTGCTCTTGTTCAGAGAAACACTTAGACACAGCTCAGCTTCCAGCTCTGTCAATGCACCTTAAATTGATCTTTTGTTCCTAATCCTGCCTTCTCTGGAGATAATGTCCAGTGAAATTGCTCTAACTGTATTTGTGTAGGTCTAATTCTGATCAAAGATCAGGATACTTTCACATACAGAACATTATGAGATAAAGACCAATCTTAGAACCAGAGAGGGTGCAGAGCATGCCATGTCCTTTCATAATGAGCTGTGACAGGGAAATAAAATTACTTGTCTAAAACTTCTGAATCTGGGAGGACTGAAGAGAGGTTCTAAATAGGTCCCTGTGTTACTTTGCTCGATGAAAATTACATTATTTTATCGTGTTTTCATACTAAGAGATTGGTTTATATCCTTTTGCATACCAATAGCAGCATTTCTGGTTCAACATTCACTACCTTTTATCTCCCCTGCCACTGCACTCCAGTTATCCATTTCCCCACTGAGAGGCTTCCCCCACTGAGCTGTGTTGTGACTGTCAAGCAGCCACCTCGACATTTGCCTGCTGTATCACAGCTGCCTGTGACACAAATCGAGCTGCTCAGGACAGCCCTGCAATCCTCCTTTGGAGAGGGATTGACTGAAACAGGGGAGAAGAGATGGGCTCTGCTCTCTGTGCTATAGAGCCTCCCCACAACCTCCTGCCAGCCCTTCCACTCTCCTCCACTGCTGGGCTTTGCCTCTCACTTTTTTCCCTGGATGCACTGTAGATCCCTACAGTCTCTTTGTAAAGCAGGACAGCACATTTTGTTCTTCCCCCTGCAAGATGTCTCACAGTTTGGGATTTAGGAGCTGAGGCAAGAGGTAAGCAGGCTGGTTTTAAATGGTCTCACAGTTTGCCACTCTGCCAGAGGTAATGGTAGGTTAAACCCAAATGAAAAGCAAACAGCACTAAGCAAACTGGAAGTGATGATGGGAGGGGGAGATGAACATTTTGGGGGCTGCCAGATATTTTTTGAGCCACTGTCAACGTACAAGCTTTGCTTTCCATTGATTTATCACCTTATTGCTCTCAGTATCACGATGAGAAAGATTCTCTCAGGCATCTGAAAATGAGGGAGACCCTTCCCTTTGTGGTCCTGCATGCACTGCACAGCTCACATTGGTGGCCCTGCAGGCTGTGACAGCACCCTCCTGCATGTCTCCAGAGAAAAATGACAACTGAACATGGCACAGGAGCCCTGGTGACATCTCTGTGCATTGCAGAGAAGTATGTGACGTTTGGCATGTTAGGGGCTGTCTCTGTGATACTCCAGGCTTTACACTGGGCTTTAATTCTGGATCTATGACAAGTTCCTTGTGCCGGGGCAGTACCTCTCCAAGTTTGCCTTTCTATTCCCACCTGGTTGTGACTTGGACTGCAGTGCAGAATAGAAGCCTTCCTCTTAAGGAACAAGGTAACAACACACTGGAGACTCTGGTTCTCAGGTTCTGGGTGTACCTGGCATCTACATTTGCTCTGCTGTACCAGTTTCTGAGTGTGCCTCCCTCATGGGAAGGGTCATATATTGAGAAACAGGCCTCCTCTAATTAGCCAAATTCAAACTGTAGAATTGAGTGGCTTTTCCACAATGCAGCGTTTACATTTACCGAGGAGCAGAACCCCGGGTGCCTGGAAGCTGTCAAGAAGGTTCTCACCTTCCCTCTGAGGAGAGGTCAAGTAGACACTTCATATAAAACTTCCTTTTATCCTTTTATATTTGCTTATTGTCTCTCTCTTTTCAGCCCATTAGGAGATAAGGTCAGCATCACCTCAGAGAGTACCTGTCATGCTGTTTTGCTGTCCCCTACTTCTTTTTGTTCACCAAAAGCCATCCTGATCCTGTCTGAGCTTTGCCTCAGCCCTCACATCTGGAGGGTTCATGTAGTGAGGAGCCAGAAAGACTCCATAAAGAAAAGGCACATTCACAAAACAGGAAAGGTTATTCCCCTTAAAATTCTTTCTGTTATTTTACTTTCAGTGAAGATTTGAGAATTCTCCTACAGAAAGACCCTGGCCATGAAGCAGTGAAGTATTTTCCCACGGCTTTTCCCAAGCTCTTGTAAAGCATCAAGTCCTTCTGCTGTGAGGGTTCCATCTTCCCTGATGCAATCAGTGGTCTTTCCAGATAAGTTATCAGTTTGATGCTCCCAAATTCTCAGTGCTCCCTAGGCCCTGCAAGCTTGGTAATAACGTCCAGTGAAAAGTCTTCTAAGCTGCTGAGCTGCTCTCTGGTGAGAACTTATCAGTGCTGCTGCCTCTCTGCTATCGAGTCCAGGCTTGTCAGTAGGTGACTCTTCTTTCAGAAGCCTCACATGCTGGGAGCAGATTTAGGTTCATGATTGTTTCCCGTGAAAGCTGGATGACTCTTAGTCCTGGGAAGAAGTAGGTCGTATTAGCGAGGCTAACAGGATTAAGCACAGTTCAGTAGGACACTCAGATGGCCACGGATTTCTGCCCTACTGACGAGCACTGTGCAGCACATCAGAAAGTGCCAAATGTCCCTGACAAAGGAAAAACTTAAATTCTTGTTCCTTTGGTACACACCTACTTCTGCCTTAGATAAAGAAAGAAAACGGGCAGTCTCATGATGGGAGCCCTCCGACAGAGGATGTAAAACGACTCTCGTTTTACTCCTGACATATCCATTTATGCATTACTCCTCGAAACACCAGCAGAACTCCTGGAAACACGGGCAGAGTGGGAGCTGTGAGCGTGTGGGGGATGCGGGGCTGGGCACAGCCCTGACTCCCAGCCTCCACCAGCCCCCGGAACAGCAGCAATTACATCCTCGCCACTGCCTCTAGAGGGTAGAGCAATCATGAGTCTCCACAGGGGCAGGCAGGATGAACAGTGCCATTTCAGGCTCCTAAAAACTTTAAAATTTCCTTAGCAACCCTGCACAAAACCTGCCAGTCAGTGCAGCCAGCCGGCAGACCTGAGACTGGTGATGCAGCAGTTTCGCAGCGCGCTGCCAGATTCACCCCGCTCCAAACGTATTCATAGCAGTCTCATGGACGTCCCAGGACTGCTTTGGCAGCAATTGTGCGGGATAAATAAAGCTCCCATTGTTGTAGATGACTCTGCTTTCAATTGCACGGGAATCCAGGCCAGCGGGGACTTCTGCCTGATAAAGGCTCGCCCATTTCGCACATTTGTGCCACTGCTCTGCTGAGGCAGGGCTCAGCTGCAGCACTGCACTGCACCTTCCCCAGTTTCTTTTGGGGCATCTGGTTCCTAGTCACCTGCAGCACTTTTCCAAGCAGCCAAGCCTCCACTATAATGTTTAATTCTTGTGTCCCCTGCCTCACTGCATTGCCATTGGAACAGGCAGGAGTTGGTACGTTCTCGGCCGTAGGTAGGTCTGGCTCTGCACATAAATACTGAGGGAGTCTTGGCCTCAGAAATCTTTTTGGGGGAGAGGGGTTTATATCATGGGATATAAGTCTATAATCAAGGGCTTGTGTGATTTCTGAATTACTGAGTGGAAGGGATAGTGTTTCTATGATATGGCTTGACAGAAAGTCCTTTTGTAGTCAACTGTGAGCTGTGCATGTTCACTTATAGCATATAACTGAACATATGCCTGAAAACTCCTTGGATTTCACTAGCTGTAAATATTCCTTTCATAAATTAAAAGGGCCTGCTGCAGATGTTTGCATCCTACCTTAACTTTGCAATGCATTTATTTGTCCCTCCAGCGACCTACTGAACAATTGCTGCTCCTGACTCATGTACAGCCTGTACAGCACAGAGATACAACCTCCTCAGAGAGAAATACCAGTCCATCTTCATTTGCTTAACTACCTTCCTCCTGAAACACTTCAGAAACTGCATGCAACTTCCCTGGAACCGAAATTTCTCACTAGTAGGCACCTGAATAATTAGAAGTCTTATTGAAAATTTTATTCCAGCAATCTGCTCTGCCTATACAGCACATGTGTTTGATGCTAATCAGAGCTCAGAAGGCAGTTTATATAAATCAGCCTGGGGATGGTAATATGATAGCAGCCATGCTTGTTTATAACACAACCTTCTACATGGTGCAAAGTCTGAATTTGATTGTTTATAGCAGCAATGAAAAGCCATGCCTCTGCCTTGCCCTTTGATTGCTCACCTCATCTGAACCACTGAAAGCTGCAAAAAAATTCCAACAGCACTTTCTTTCTAGATGTTTAATCCACTATACTGCAGCCTGTAGAATAGGGAAAAATAAAAAGTAGTAAAGTTAAGGTAGGCAGTTTTTCAGGAGCCTCACCTCTCTCACAGGGGCCAGAACGAGTGTCAGAGCATGTGTCTCTCACAGGAGCACAAAGCTCCTCATGGCCCTGCAGAGCTGGCTGGGTGCAGAAGCTCGTGGCCTGTGCACAGCCAGCACACACAGCCCAGCTGGGCTCACAGGGCAGGCAAGGAGTGCATTGGGGACTGTGAGAGAATCGTTTGTTTTCCCACTTCTCTGGATGCCAGACATCTCAATCTGCTTGCAATTTGGGGAGGGAGAGATCCCCAGGGGAGCAGGAAGGAAAGGAATGGAGGAGGCTGCTTCCTATGCTCTCAGAATGGCAACCCACTGAGAAACAAGGGAAGACAGACAAGAAGCTTGTTAAAACACAGTCAGTTATATCTAAGGACCCTACAAAAGGGAGAAATGTTGCTTATAAACAACACTCTAGGAACAACAGCAGTGATGAGGTTTGGTTTCTGCACGCTGTCCCATGCAGACCAGATTCTCTGATGCCTGATAGCACAGTTGTGCTCTCCTTGCAGCTTTTACAACTGGGGAGGCATGGTGGGTCTCTCCCCTGCACAGCACCCTATTGGAGTGACACACAGAGCCCTCTGCATGCATTCATTTGGGAGCTAATCTCCTTGCTGCTTTTGGGAAAAATGACAAATATGTAGGGCACAGCCTGACCCCTCACAGACATGCTGACAACCAGCACAGAGGGCACTTCTTCCTGCTGGAAGGAGGGTGGCACACCTGACCTTGGTCCCAGGCAATAACAAGTAACACCACGTGCCTAACTTGGGGCTCACCTCACCTGTGCTTTTACAAGCCAACGAGGAAGCTTTTTCCCAGCAGGTTTCCCACGGCCCTCCTTTCTCCAGCCACGCAGAGCACACGTGGCTGCCCAGGGGAGCAGAGAGCCCTTCCCAGCACTCCTGGTTCATCACACACTGGGGAGACCCAGACCCCAGGTCACCAAATGAGTACCTCAGCAGCTGGCACTTACCCTTTTAAAGCCCTGAGTGAGCAGATGACTCCTGAGTGTATCATGAGCACCCAACGGGCAGGGCTGGCTCTGCAGGGAAGGTGTCTGTGTTCCCCACGAGCACAGCAGGGTGGGTGACACACACCTGGTTTATGGCTGGTGTAAAGGCTACGTGAGAAGCCACCTGAGGCTGGTGGGTGAACGTGACCACTCTTTATGGCACACTGTTTTCCCCTTCACTGTGCTTGTCCAGGAATGTGGTGTCACCTGAGATTTGCAAGATGCACCCTGGGGTGGGTAACAGCCCCAAAGCCTCTGGTGCACTGCATTCATGGCTTGGCTGTGCTGAACTGCTCGTGTTACAGCACTTGGGGATGTCTCTTGCAAAGCTTGTAACACGTCAGCTACGTTAGATTTGCATTGATTTCCTTACCAGACTGTGCCCACCCAGGGCTGTCCGACACTGCAGGATGAGCTGCTGCTGGAGCATGTGCTGCTGGGTGATCCTCTGCTCTGCTGCTCCAGGCTGTGCTCCCTGTCAAAGACCAGGCTATTCAGAGGACATGCTCTAGTAACACTTTTTGTTCCCTTTATCAGTTTTCAGCATTCATTTTTAACTTTAATGATATATTTATATTTTTGGTGACTGTAACAACTGCCTTTCCTTCTCTCAGTACTGCTGACAGTAACAGTGTAGATGCACAAATGTATTCGCCTTCTTGGCGTACAACAATGGGTTTCAATCCATAAAGAAAAATTAAACTCAGAACTGCTATTTTGGTGTTGGTCTTTTTTATTAGAGTGAGATAAAAATCACAGAACTCTTAATTTTCTTTATGCTGCTGCCCAGTCCCCTCTGTTCATGAATTAGCTGGCATTTCTAGTTCACCATCAGTGTGCTGAGATGATGATAAATAAACCTTAAAGCAATTTATTTTGGGAGTGGGAGTAGGTAGTCTGAATATGTGAATTTTTAATTCCAGATATATCTCAGAACCATTTTGCCTTTCAGTGACAGAATTCCTCTGGGACAAACTGAGATTGCCTACAGGTTAGTGCTATCATTTTGTGCTTCTTTCACTTACTTAACCTATTTTTCTTTCTCCTGAATTCAACCATTAAGGTATCCTGTCCTTCAAGGAATGATTCAAACTTCCTACCAGGAAAATCATTGATATTCAAAGACTTGTATTTCTTGGGAGCAGCAGGGCCTCTGCAATACCTATATGTATTTATTTTTTTCCAGTGTAAGGATTAAGGAAGTGTCCCAAGCAGCAGAGGCCACACTGGCTGCTGGCTGCAAGACACCACACAAACACCTCCCGTTTGTAACACCTCCATTCAAGTGTCTTTTGCACAGTAAAAACATTTAGCAACAAACACAGGCCACAGGGAGCTTATCTGAGTCACTGTCCGACACAATAAATGCCAAAAATGAGCATCTAGAAACTGCAGGGAGGGGTTTTAAAATGTCACAAAAAGTGGTTTTTGAAAGGAATCTCCGTGCATGCTAAAGCAAAGCAAGGTGACAGGTCAGTATAGGAAGATGTGGTCCACACTTTTCCTGCTCTAACAGCCAGTCTTCCTCCTTCTCACTGCCATGAGCCTGTTTCATGTAATTTCCATGGAGAGTTCTCTGTATGCAAACTCACAATTACTACAATATGTGTGTAATTGGTTGTTCTGTTAGTTAATCATGTGGCTAAATCATCTCTCCATAAATAAAGCAGGAAGAATCACATGCCACCAGTCTAGGAAAACAAATGAAAATAAGGTTTTCTACATAAAGTTTTGTAAAAAGACTTAATTCCCTCAGCCTCAAGAGGAGACAGAGAGCTCTGTCAGCCTTGCTGCTGCTGGGTCTGGCCATCTCCTGCTCCCCTCTGGGGCCAGCTGCTGTTCCCAACACGATCCTCCATCCTGGGCATTGTCAGATGGGCCCTGGCAGTATTTGCTTGGTGTTAGGGAACCTGAGATTTGTTATCTCGATAATTGATCCGCTTCACATTCTGTCTTTTGGAAATGGAGAGAAGTGGATTGAAAAATAACTGGGAAAGAACGAGGAAGCTCCTCTGGGCAGCAACAGCCAGAGAGCAGATGGAGCCAGAAGAACAGGAAGAACAATAGGCCTTTGTTCTTCTCACAGGTTATTGTTATTTTGTTTTCCTTGAAGTCTGATATCCCAAGAAAGTACTCCCAAACCAGCCCTGGTTCCCTCCAGTTGCCTCATATGATGTTTTACGGTGAGAATTTCCAAGTGCACTGAAAAATTAAGCTTTGGAGACTTTCAGTTTGCCTGACAATTATAAAATGTTGGGGGTTTTTTGTTTGCTTGTTTGTTTTTTTGTTTCTTTGTTTGTTTGTTTGGGGGGTTTTGTTTGTTTGTATGTTTGTTTTTTACCAAAAAAGCAATTTTCCACTAAAATAGCAGGAAAGGAAAAGTAATGAGCCTGAGTTTTATGTAACAGAGAAAGAAGAGAAGATGACTGTGGGAGCAGAGGCATTGCACAAAGAACATGTGTTTGCACAGGTCTCCCTGTGGATCTGCAGCTCCCTGGCAGTGCCCAGACCCAGCAGATGCAGAGAACCAAGGGCAGGCATGCACTGCCCAATGGCTGGAGCTGGGACAGGACAAACGGGCAGATCCCTCCTGGAGCTGCACCCTGGCACAGCCCCTGGATGTCCCATGGATTTCCAGATAGACAGTCCTCAAGATTTTGCCTGCCAAGACTCAAAAACGGCTTATCACTATGTACAGGCTCTCCATAACCAGCCAAATCAGACCAACAATCTACCTGGCCTCTAGTCCCTGCCACGTTGCCCAGAACCTCTCCATCACTGCCTCTATCTGATGCTGAACCAGGCTCCAGCATGCTTGGATCAGCAGTCTGAGGTTACACCACTTTCAGCCTTGCTCCTCCACAAGGCAGAGACCTGGGGAATCAAGTCCTAGATTGCCACTGGCAGCCCAATATACTGAAGGAGAATAACTGCAGCCTGGATTGTCCTTAACACAGAATTGCAGCAGCCCCAGTGCTGATTGACAGAAAGTTCCCCTTGCTTCGAGGGCAGTGACACCTGGCAAGAGGATGGGAAAGCTGAGCAACAGTGGTGACATCTTTAAACATACTGACCTTGGCAACGTAATATTTCTGGGACTGTGTGACACTGCTATAAATTATTGTTCAGTCACACAGGAAATGAGGACATTGCACTGGAAAAAGTATCCTACTCCCTTGAAACCAGTGCCAAGCTGGCTGGACTGAGAGATGATCAGCAGCAATTTGGGAGAATCTTTGAAAAAGAGCCTATTTAAACATCAAGTTGCCCTCACATTTAGGCAGCACTCCCTCTACTTTAAGTAATTTTCAGCTCTCAAATTATAGGATGCAGAGAGGAAGAAATTAATTGTACTAGATTTGCAGGTCTGCAAATGGCCACGTGTGAAGTTATGCATAGGAATATCCCCTTTGGAAAGCTGTGTGAGCCTGAGGGCATCATGGCTCATCCTCTTCCAGCTGCACCTGTGCTGGCTGAAGCATTGTCTGCCTTCCTCAGGTCCTGAGTGTCCATGTAACCTGTTCTGCTGTCCATCCTATCTGCTAGTGCAGGATTGTTTCCTGCTATTTTAAACCCCTTAGGGCACAGGCTTCCACCTTTTTCCTGGAAAGGTATGTCCATGATTTAGTACCTAGCACTAATAAGGCATTTTTCATATGCCCAGTCTAAAGTTTTTGAAAACATTCTTTCTCCTCTCTTATCTTTATTCAAATTCCCAGAACAAATAATGTCTCTTTCTTATTTTGTGCTTGTGTAAATCTGAAATATTTCACAGAATAACCCATTTCTGAATTAATGTATGCATGGTTTTTCCTAGTTGTTAGTTTGTTCTCTAATTCTGGTTAAGCGTTAGTGCTGTGAATGCCTTGTGAGATCTTACACTGTACTAGCAACACCCAAACAGTATTGGCTGTGGAATATCAACTCCTTAAAAAAAAGGTTACTGTTGGAGTAGAACATTCAGATCCTCATTTCAGTGAAGATTCTCAGTTCTACATCTTGACTTCTCACAATGAGATAAACACAAGCCTTTATAACCTGGAGAGGTTTGGGTCCATACCATGGTGGCTGGGTACAAGTGCCAAGCACAAACTGGTGACCTCCACGACTGGATCAGCTGCTCCTTGCAGCTCCCAGTTTGAGCAGGAGTCAATGTTTTACCAAAAAAATAAATCAGAGGGCAAAAAATAAAGGAGGATGAGAGTGGGAAGGAAGTCTGACAGAACAATACTGAAGTTACAAAACCAGTATCTTATCAGACTCTCCCATTGTTAAAGGACAGGAGTGAAGAGTCTCTTCAGGGAATTCAGCTCTGGTGAGTGGCTGCACTCTCCAGAGGGCTGTCTGGGCTCTTACTCCTGGAGTATCAGGAGGTGACAAAAAAGAAGCTACAACTATGAGAAAAACCATGTCAAGATGGAATTATTGGGAGAAAGGGATGGATACAGAAGCTGAGTCATATTTGAAACAAAAGGTGTGGTAACTCAGATTTCCATTGCATTCTCTGAAAGATGTATGCAAGGTTACAGCAAAAGCAACTCAGAGGTAAGGAATGCTATCTTGAAACAGATGAAGATTCTACTGGCTTTAACAACTTGTTTTCTACACTATCAGAAACTACTTCCACAGCACAGGATGACTAAAATAGGATTTCTTGCTGTAGACCAAATCTAAAGCATTAGATTTGTGGAGGCATGGAGGAAGTCCACATAGCTCACCTGCAGTGGCCTTTACAACTTTATGTCTGGTTGCAAACAAAAATTTAGTACAAGGCTTCATTATAAGATTCAGGGTAAAAATGGCCAAGTATCTCAAGTCTCCTCTTTGCAAGGACTCTCAGGTGAGTTCTCTGCAGCACTCTACCATTTAAAATCTAAAAGATGACAAAGAAGTGACTGATGCATGAAACTCACTTGAGTTCAGCAAAGGAGTCTTTAAGAAACCAGACAATAGTTGGACCCAAGGAAGTCAGCAATAGCAGACCCTCATAAAGACCCTAGAACAGAGCTCTTTGTAGGAGGTTTCAAAAAAATCCCCATTGCCATGTGAACTCACAACAAAGCCTTAAAAGTCTGCCTTGGAGTGGTTCAGTTCAGGTAAAAATTGTTGGCATTTTTACATTAAGGAGCCAGACTGCTTGGATGGACTGCTTCCCACATGTATTGGGGAAGGTCAGTGCCTTAACTTCGTGCTATGATGGGCTAAATCACCTAGGAATCATTAAATGAAAGCACCAATTCTTCTTCACTTGCTGCTATAGGTCTTCCCAGGTTTGAAACCCAGCTGATCATCACTCAAAAGTCTTTTCCTCATTCTGATCAAAGGGCAGAGGAAAGAGATTTGCCTTTGATAGAAAGCTCCTGGCTAAAACTTTAAATATTCCAGCCTCCTGAGGCTTGGGCTGTGCTGAAAGATGGCTTTTGCCTGCTCTAAGATGTGATGTCAGGACCAGCTGAATGCCTCCTATTCAGATAGCAAACCAGCTTGATTAAATACAATTAATATTCATTCCTAAATATTGAGGACAAATAAATGTAGTTAGATGCCATGCTTGGCTTTGATTTCACCACTGTGGAAATGTTAATTCGTGCTCTCATCTTGCTTCCTACACTATTGTCAGCTCTCCTTCTTTGTTCTTAAAAGTCCAGCTTCCCAAAATCCTCTGAATGTAAACTGCCACTGATAATAGGAAGAAGTGCAATTATGTGGTTCCAATAGCAAACAACTCCAGTTTCAGTTCCATTTCAGAATCTCAGTTAAATTAATCCTTCCTATTTTCAAGTCTTCAAATGCAATTGCCCAAGGAGCCTTCCAGATGTTTATCTCTGTGCTCCAAGCCCTGCTCTCTCTATTACTCTAATTGGTATCTTCCTTCTCTCTGCAACATGCTGCAAAACCCAGGCATTGCTGGGGTGAGAAACTCCTCCTCCTCCTCCTCCTCCTGAAAAAAACACACCAGGAGCAGTTCTATAGCAATTAATACTCAGTTTCTGCTCAAAAGTTTGTAGCATATATATCTGAAAATTACCTTAAAGAGGAGGCAAAAAAATCTCGTTTGTTTCTCAAGGGCTTTATGACAAAAGACTAAAGATACTTTTTTTCATTCTGTCCTGGGTTTTTGTCTGGCTTGTATTTTCACCTCTCCAGCTTTGCTGGCTGGCAGATAGCATAGGAAAAACAGGAGGATGATAATGGCAATAAGGCTGATATTTGAACAATCAGAGGGCAGGGGGTTCTAATCAAACTACTTCTTCCTCCTACTGAACTCTAATTCCTAATAATAGCTAGGAGAGAACTTACTCTGGGCTAAATTCAGCAGTCACATCTTTATAAAAAGCCAAAGGGCTTTTACTTCATGTGTCTCTTGTATGAATTACGAAGTTTCATAATTCTTATTAAAAAAAAAAAAAGGAAAAAATATTTTTGTTCATTTTACTGGGAATTTCTGACCTGAAATAAAAACTTGAGACACTGAAGAACACTGCATAGATTCTTGGATCTGCCTGCCTAGAGCTCCCTGCAGGATCAGGGCTCTCATTTGAAAGTGATAGAGAGTTCTGTCTTCCAGGACCTAGTTTCATTCACTTCAAGGCAAAAGGTGTGTCTTCCCAAGCTTATCTTTTAAAGGTTTCTCTCTGTTACTAGTTTCACTTCTATTCTATTCTCTCTCTAGGATCTTTACTTAACAAAAATAGATTAATTCAGCCAATGCTGTGACACTCATAGGAAGTAAAAATGCCAACTACAAATGTCAGTTGCCTTGTTTATTTAGTTATTCTGGGACTACAGATATTGTGAGGTTTGCTTGTGAAACAGTTTACAAGAATAATCTTCAATACTGGAATCTGATCCATCCGTGCAGACTCCACTGACTTCATTGGGTCTGCTGGGGCTGATCAAATTGCAGGATCAGTTCCTACATTTGTACTGAACTCTGCCAGATTGTAAATAACACATTGGAAAGGAAATCAAATCTACCCCTTAGTGTACAACAGATTATTCTAATATGACAGATACAGATTGGATGTAGCCATGGCATCCCCTGGTTACACTGTCCCTGCCCTGCTTTCACCGTTTGTTCAACTGTTGGGATGAAGTGAAGACCATGGTGAAGAAGAACCAGTGTCAGAGAGGAGGTCATCATTAATGTGGAGTTTTGAAAGGGGAAAGGGATTTGTGAAGGCAGGTTTTTCTTCTGAGGAAAAAGGCATAGGAAGGAGATAAGGAAATTGCTGGAGTTAGATGGCAGGCTGCATCTCAGGCTGATACCTGGGCTGCTGTCAGCTTCACAGTACACAAAAGCCAAACTCAGCATCCAGGTGGGGAGATGATGTGCAGTCAGGCAAAGAGAGGTGATTTCAGGGAGGAGAAATGGCTCAAATTTTAAAAACTCAGATTTTTCATATTTTAACATAGTAGTTTCCTTAACAGTTTGTTTGCCTAGCAGCACTAACAGCTGGCAGAAAAAAAAAAAAAAAGCATTTTGTTTAGCAGAGACAGTATCTGCCTATCTCTGTGTGCCTTTCCTGCAATCAAAGCAGAGAAATACATTTGTGGACACAAAACTAATGCCTCTAGTTGGCAAGGCCAACTTAAATACCTGCTGTGGTCTTCTGGGTCAGCCATTTGGTGCTTTGCAGAGCAGGTGTCACAGGTGTGACATAGGTGTGACAAAGACAAGAAATGAAGTACCATCTCCTAAGTCTCAGCCGGGTACCTTGACTGGAAAGTTTCTGTTCTCATTGTGTTCAAGAACTCTTTGGGCAAAATGCACAGAAATTCTTTGGTATCCTTAGTTGGATAAGTGGCCAAATGCCAGTACAGGTGATCTTTGCTTTTGATGTCAAAAATAAGGAAAATGAAAAAATTACAAAATTTGCACCCAGGTGATCAATTGCTATGCCAAATGAGGAATTCAGCTCATTTTCATTTCACTGCTCCACGCCACCTCTGTTGGGGTGTGCAATACAGGGATGGACAGAACATACAAACCATTATTTTTGCTAAAAAGGCCACCAACTCACTTTAACACACACAGAGGTAACATTCTGGTGCTGACAGTGACCTGTGCTGCACCACAAGGCACATCAGCTCCCACTGCCTGTTTGTAAATGTGGGCATCTCCCACTCCTCACCTCCCTTGCAGACCAGGAGGGGCACAGCTTATTCCAACACCACATTCCCAGCGTGGTGAGAACCTCTCCAGGAGGGCATGGGAAGGATCAGTGCCTCTGCTGGCAACCCCAATCTCCTGCTAACAACACAGTCATTTTAAAAGGGCTGCTTTACCTCACTGCAAGGTTCCCTCACTGCACTGGTGCTTTTCAGCTTTACCTTCTGCCCTCTCCTAGTGAGACACCACTTGTACTGCTACCCTTAGTTAATTAATTACAGTGGCCCAGAAAAAGGTGACCTGGTAAAGTACCTTCCATTCCCTTTTTTACTTTGGATGCCTTTTGCTGTGATATTTCACTTTATACTTTACAGTGTCCAATAAACTAAGGTGAGAAAAAGGAATCATTGGACTTTTCAAAGATGGTAAACAGAGACTGAATCACCACCTACCAGCTTAGGTAAGCTATGCCTGTGAAAGTCATAGGAAAAACGTGGCTTTGAAAAACTGCTACGAAATATACTTTAAATCATGTAAATCTTTGAATTATGGCATGTATTCAGTTGTAATGACTTCATCACCTTTTATTACTAAGGAATAAGGATTTATATCTCTACTTAAAATATGTTTGTGTGATTAAAGAGAAATCATCAAACCAAAGATTTCTGTATTGAGAACATACCTGAAAATGTTGTAATTATGTATTTTACCCTAGTTTTCTGAGGAAACAAAGCTTAGGTTATTGCACCATCTTCCTGCCCATCAGTCTCAAAGAAGCCCCAATCAGTAAAGTGGTAAAAAACTGAGCAACCTCCATACCTTGTGGAAATTGCTGGCATATTAAAGAACCATGGAATTATTGCAGCTTGGAGGGAATTTCAGAGGTCATTGAGTCCAGCCCTTGCTCAGAGAAAGACTGGGGTTATTTGGAGCCATTTGCCACTGAAAAGAAAAGCCATAAAAGTCTGGGGTTATTGCAGGATATTGAGTGTTACGAAACGTAGAAATTACATTTACAGGGCATGAAACTTCATCCATCCCACTACTTGTGGAACAAGCTGCTATAGCTAAATACATACATTGCAGTCAAACAAATTACCTAGTTTTCCCAGCTCATTTTGAACATTTAACAACATTTTACGGCTTTTGCCTGTTGGCTTCCTGTCTCATGTGCTGCAGGAGGCTTGTGATTATTTCTTTACCCGCACTCAGCTTGAAGGTGTTTGCAAGAGCCACTGATCACCTGTTTCAGCTGGAGGGTCTCTGGTTTGCAATTAAGTTGATCTAGAGCACCAGGGACAATGGATATGATTTTTTTGGGCCCCTAAATAAAGGTTCCTGAGATCTCCCTTTTGCTCTCTCCAGGTAAAAAGCAAGCCAGGCAGCACAGGCAATGGGGCAAAGCATTAAAAGGACCATGAACAGTGGAATATGGGGCTTCTGGCCACCACGAGATCACTTAAACTACTTTTATCACTGTAACAGCAAGTGTCTGATTGTGCATATGTGAGATGAAAGAGAAAATGATGAGAGACCAGAAGAGGCTGCCTGAGTGGGGCACACTCAGTGTTTTGAGAGTGTCAGTGCCTGCTGGCACAGAGGCACGTCTGCATTAATGTATATTCATCCACAAACATAGCAGAATAAGCTGCACAAGCAGCAACCCCAGTTCTGCTGGTTTAGTGCATCTGTATTAAGGGTGTGTGCTGATGTAATTGCCCTTCTGTCATTAAATGGCTATACATCTTCTTAATTATAGACACAGCCACCTGCAGACATTATGGAGCACCATATGTGGGGCTGGAAACGAGTTCTGCACTGGCCAGGAGAGGCCATCTCCAGGCTGAAGCCGGGGCAGCAAATGCAGCCAAGTGGGAATCAAGATTTCCCTGCAGCAGGGAGGAAATAAGCTGGCTGGCAGGAACACACTGGTCCGGCTGATTCTGCCACGGGGCACAGGATGGGCTGAGCACCCTCCTCCTTTCCTTCAGTTTTCTGCAGTGCCCTCCCACAGTTTTCCAAGCAGTGGCCATCAGGCCCTGCTGGAGATGGGGGTACCCATCAGGACGGGGTGAACCTCCCCGGCTCTGCCACAGTCAGGATCTCTCTCCTGGAGGGCAGAGGCACAGGGAGACACGGGGCTCTCTCTGGTTCCCGAAGGCTCAGCTTGGCACACAAACACGGGCTTGAGAGTGTTTTAAAAATAAACAGCCAGACTTGGATTTATTTTTACGTTTCAGGGAGGCTGAGGAACAGGTCAGCCTCGCAAAACAAAGCCCATTTCTTCAATGGCATTTTAAAGACGATAGACAATAGCACCTCTTTAACTTCATCTCATTAGGATGACTAATGTGGAGGGAATGCGGCGAGGCTGCAGCCAGTCCCAGCCCTATTGACCCCAGCACACACCGGGGGATGGCCTTTGCCTGCTGATCCATGGCCCGGACCCGGGAGAAGAAATCCCGTGTTCAGGTGCAGCTGCACCACATTGCCCGGTGCTTTGTAGGGGCACAAGGGCCGAGAGGGACGGGGTTGGGAGACAGGACACAGGCCTAACTTTAGACAAGATTCTATTAGTGAGTGTAAGAAATGAAAGGAGTGAGTGGAAAAGGAAGGACAAGAATGAAAGGAATGGATACCTAGACTCTATTCATGATATTCCTGCTAATGGTATTTACTTTAGTTTTTTGTAAATATCAGTAACCCAGGCCAGAGATATGCCCAACTTTCCTGCACAAGGAATTTGCTGACAGAACTCTAGTGGACAGGAGTCACAGGAGGATGTGGGTGTGCAGTGCAGAAACAGGTTTGTAAGAAAATAGGAGGCATTTATGCATCAGCTGGATAAGAGATTTGGAATCAGTGCTGGAATGGAGGCAGCGTGAAGTGCTGGCAGCAGTGACAGGACCAGGTGGTTATACAAAGGTGAGCATCCTTTCCTTCAAAGGACAGAACGTTTGTGTCTTGTACTGGAGAGCAGAAAGTTTCAGGAGGGAAGCAAAGGGTCAGGAATATTCAGCAGACATATTATTAATGTAGTTAGGATAAAGTGTTAGCATATGTTGAGATCTGGACTTCACCTTAGGCTCAACAGTTAATAAGATTTCTATTTCCTGCTTAGAAACAATCAAATCACACTGATACAATCACTGGCTGATGGTATAAAATGCCTGCTATTTTAATTATTTCATAAATGCATTTGACATTACTATATACCCATACTTAAAATTTATTCCCTCTTAAATCAATTCTTAATACATTTTTGCACAATATAAGTGGCACATTTTCATATGTCTTTTCAAAAAATTTTAAGGTACTTTAGACCTTATTGTAGCTGGACTCTCAAAAGATAAAGTTGACTTAAATCAAGTGCTGGATTTTGATATGTTGCCTTCACAAACTGATGATACATTGTTAGCACATACAGCTAATGACAGGAAAATTCCTGCCTCTCTCTTCAATACTACCTTTTCCACAGCAAAGTATTTGTACAGATGAATTTTGCAGAATTTTTACTCCCCTAAAAGAGTAGGAATTTTGGAACGTTATTTAAACTATTTCAAAAAATTATCTACCTTAAAATTAACTGAAGCTCAGAGAAGTTTTTACATACAAAAGAACGTTTTTAAGGCTTATGATAACATCAGCCTACAGCTAGTTTTAGAGATTCGTTCTTTGCAGTAGTGAAATTGTTTTCCTCAGTTGTTCCTTGCCTGCAAACCCAGTGTCCGTGGCTAAAGAATCAGGTAGTAACCTGCAGCCACCTTATTGTTGTGACATAGTGGTTCATCCTGTATTGGGGATCACTTGGAAGGGAGGATGGAGGGATGAGTTTAAACCTGTGTATGATTTAGGAGTTTGGAATGGAAGTCATTAGGAAAGAGCAATTGTTTTGGGAGGTAATTATAGGGAAAGACTGGCAGTGGGGAACTAAAAGTTTAGGACGTTCAGAGACTAAAGATACGTGCATCAATCTCTGTCTGAACCTCTGTCCTAATCTCCCTCTTTTGCTGAGACACTGTAAACCCAGATTTGTCAGATTTTTGCCTGGGTCAAAAGCAACAAATAATTGTCAGATTTGTAATTCATTTTTCTTTAGAAAGCTTTTGAAAATTCTGGGGAACAACAAGGAAAGCCAGAATATACTTTTTGAGAGGCAAACTACCAAATTACATGTTTTTAAAACATGATCCTCATCTTCGCTTATTTTTCCCACTTTCTAGATCTGGAATTTACTTCTTAAGGCAGGGTTTTCACACACCATGCTTGGAAATTACCTTCCTATCCTGCCTACCCCTGTAGACTCCTGTGCTGCTGAGAAGCTGGAAGCCAGGCACATTGAATTTTCCCTTCAGATTGGTTTTGCTTTGCTCATTTAATAAACTAGAAAAACAAATAACTTTTTAAATTCATTTATCTACTTGCAGGCAGACAAGCACTCTCTGCTTAGGTACATTTTCAGTCTCTTCAGGAGGCCGAATTTTGCACGTTCTGTGTCCTTCCCTTTGGAGACTGTCCTGCTGCCTGTTTCTCAGGATCCTGAAATAAACTGTTTAATGGAGCTCTCCACGGCCTTCCAACTACACTTTCATCCTTAAATGAAGTTGCTTCCTTCACTGCTCTAACCGCAGCCTGGACCAGCCAGGTATTATTTATTCATCTGCACCCCTGCCTTCTCCATCCATCCTGGGAAAACAGATAGGTCTCTTCCCTGGGAGCGGCTACATCCTCCAGACAAGGCTCACGAAAAAATACTGGCATGCAGGCGAGGAACAGTCTTGTTTACAGCAGATTTTTCCTTTTCCACACATCACACAAATACGTCCTCTCCCCGCCCGCCCATGCCGCCCATGTGGCGGCGGGTGCCCTGCCAGGTACGGGCCGAGCCCCGCGGAAGGCGCACCGTGGGCACGGCCCCGCCTGAGCCCCCGGCCCGGCCGTGCCCCGGCTCCGGCTGCAGCCCCGTGCGGGGGCAGGGTCGGCCACCATCCCCCGCACAGCATACACCCTCCGCGGGCCCGGGCGCAGGAGGCAAACGAGCCCACGGGGCCGGGCCGGAGCCCCGCGCGAGCCGGCCGGTGTCGGTGCGCGGCCGTGCGGGGCTCCC
>VZTR01031138.1:1980068-2068418 GCA_013400775.1 Chaetops frenatus
TCGCAGCGCCGCGGACACCTCGCCGGGGGAAGGGGAAGCGCCGGGCGCCGCCGGGCCCTGACTCCGGGTCTCCCGTCCCCCGCTCCCGGTCCCCTCCCCTCCGGCCCCCGGGGAAGCCGCCGCCCCCGGCCGGTCCCTCCTCCCAGCCCCTTTTCCCCGACCGGGTGCCGCCGCCGAGATTGGGCGAATAGCGAGCAAATACGTGCGCGTCTCGCTGCCTCCGCCGGCGCCCCGCTCCCTACTCGCCGGAGCCCCGCCGCAGCCCCCCGAACCGGGCGCCCAGTCCCGGCCGCTGCCGAGGCCCCGCCGCTCCTCCGCCCCTTCCCCTCCTGACACAGGCCCGCAGCCCCCTGCGGGAAAGGCCCAGCCCGCCGCCGCCGAGCCCCAGCCCCAGCCCGACATGAACCACCATCAGCAGCAACAGCAGCACCAGAAGCCGGGGGAGCAGCAGCTGAGCGAGCCCGAGGACATGGAGATGGAAGGTAAACCCGGGCAGGGCCCGCGCCCTCAACTCCGCGGAGAGTTTTTCCCCCTCGCCCCTCTGCCCCGTTCCCGGGGCTCCCCCACCGCCGTGTCTCCTCGGGAATCCCGGGCCGCCCTCCGCGGTAAACACGCTCTGCTCGGGCCGCTCCTGCTGGCCCCGGCACCTCCGGGGTGCGGGGAGTGCTGCCCGGCGGGGCTGCGGGGGGACGCCGCGGAAAGTTGCGGTGCGCGACTGGGGGAGGCGGCCCAGGGGGCTCCGCAGGAATTTGCACCGCGAGGGGAGGGGAAGGGGGGGGGGCGCCGGAGAAGCGCCGCTACAAAAGGAGCCCCGGACCCTCGGAGCCTCCCGCCGGGCGTGGGGGCGAGCCGGGAGGGGACGGGGGTCCGGTCAAAGTAGTTGCCGTGACTCCGGGGCAGGGTTTTGCCTGGGGCGGGCGAAGGGGACGCGGCTGTCGCGGGGCTGCCCGGCGGGGCGGGCAGGGGGCTGCAGCCCTGCCCTGCCCCGTCGCTCATTGTATGCAGGCAGCTACGCTGCTCGCCATTTTTAATTAACCCTCCTCCGAGGGTTATTTACAGAACCCGCTGGCGGCCGGGCCTGCGCGGGTCGGCGGGCAGCGCTGGCCATGTGTAGCGCCTGCACAGCCCGCGGCCCGCATCCTGCACCGTCATGCAGTTGCGCTGGCTCCATAAAGGAGGCACTACGTTTGCATGTTCCCTAGCCCCGTCCGGTGTAGTCTCCAGTGGTGCCTTCAGCGGGGCCTTTTTTTTTTTTTTTTCTTTCTTCCCTGTTTTGCATTGTGGTGTTGTTTTTACATGCTCTCCCCTTCTCTGAACAACACCTTCTATCTGAATTCAACGCTGTAAAATTATTTTGGGCAAATGTACGGAGGGGTGTCGTTCCCCGAGGAAGGACAGCCACAGTGAGCTACTCGTACCGATTGACTTGGAGGTCAAAATCACCAACTACCTAAATATCGTTTAGAACGCCTGGCTGTGAAGATGACTATTCTCATTCAGCCGTTTTAGTGAAAAGTGACATAAATACTCGCCAGCACAAGGTATTTTGCTTGAAGATGGGACAATCGACTTAGCGAATGTACCTTTCTGCTAAATAATAGCCATTGGAACTGGGAGAAGTGAAGGTTTTTCACTGGAAGTTTGTCACAGTGACTGAGATTGCATTTCAAGATTAGAAGGTCATTACATAAAGCCTGACTTTTTAAAACATAAGTGTTTATTTCATACAGTAATGGCTAAAACTCATTTACTATCCGACTTACTCTTCAGTTCTGTTTTAGTAAAATCTCCGGATTGATGTTTCTATACAATGGGACAAATATGTAAAAGGAGGTGATTTAAAATATATCTCTGTCTGTATACAAACAAATATTAACATCTTGTTAATATCTAGCAAATTGTTTGATAGCCATTAGTAATTGCATTTTCTCAGTGTCCTTTTCAAGTCCTTTAGAGTATTTACAGTATTCATGTTTTTATTTTGAATTTTGTGGGCTGGTTGCTCTACCATGCTGGGCTCACTGTGATATGCTGGACATTTTTATGCAGTTTAAAGGAGCTTGTCTGGATTGCATCCCTTCTGCCAGTGGAAATACAGGAGTCCAAAATACATGCAGAAATCACTGTGATGGTTTCTGTGCTGGTGGACACCTCCATTGGAGGGAAGAGTATCTGCTCATGTCAACATAGCGACACTGGGAATACATCATTGTCTCAGAAATCTGTTTGAAATCTATTAGACCACACACAGCTGATTCCAACTGATATGACAAACTTGGTAATTTTTGAGACTTTACAGAACAGTCTGTTTATGTAAAAACAAAACCAGAAAAGTTTAGCCTTTGGAGGTTTATTCCCATACTTGTTTTTTCTTAGAGAAACGTGTTAATTTTACAGGACTGCAGAGATCAGATTATTTCTAACTTTTAATAAAAGTTGACATCATGCGTATATATTAATTTAATGTGTAAAACTGTTCATCATCTTAATATATAGGTGTTTGTGCTTTCTTTAGAGATGTTTTCAAGCAGTGAGGAAAAGACTTAATAACATGTAGTTAGCTTAATTTTAACATGCACAGAGCAGTATTGGATGCCATTCTTCAGTGAGTGATCACGTTAGATTTAGGAGGCATGTGAAGAATGCACAGTGGAAAATTGCACATCTTGATTTTAAATTACTTGAAGGTTTGTTTAGTCTGTGTACAGCTATACTAGATGAACAATTTTTAAGGAGTGAAATAACAATTTTAGATTTAGTTATCAAAGTGTGGAATTAAACTCTTCAGGGTTGAATCAGATATGGTATTTTGGGTGTTTACTTTCATGTCCCTGTTTTTTCCCCCTCCCCTTTCCCTTATGACTAATTTACTCTTCCTCAATGACCTTATGGACATTGTGTAAATGAACTACTGGACAGGGCTTTTGGATTTAACAAGGAATGAAGATATTCCCTTTAGAAAGAAAAATTGATCTCTGCATCATGAAGGAAAAAAGCGGTGACAGCTGTGGTAAGGGCCAGGTGCACGCTCAGCAGGGCCAGGGCAATGCAGCCTCACCTGCTTGCAGTGAGGTGTTACTGGTCACCCCTTAGCGTCTTCAGTCCTGTTACCCGTGGGTCTTGGTAGTAGTCAGCTTTAGCCTTACTGGGGCTTGGCAGTAGCAATATGTGGACAGAGAAACTTCAAATTTCAGAGCAGCGTAGAGGTTGTGTCCCTGGAGCTGAAGGCAGCTACTTCCCAAATTGAGGAGACCCTTGGACAGCACAGTGTTGGCTGCTGCTCATGTGCCACACCAGCGGTTGGGCTACTGCACCTCCCTGTGACTGTTACAGACAGAGAGTGGGGGGTTAAAATGCACTTCAGGTTGGTAACTGAGTTCACCCTGCAGCCTCATTAAGTGTTGTGTGAATGTGGTGAGGGTTTGGCATTGGGGTGGGAAGGAAAGAAGGGCAGCTTGAGGTAGCAGAGATGCCAGCAGTTACCTGGCCGAATTCTGTCACTGGTCATGGATTCTGTGTGCACCCCTCATTTATTCACTGCTGCATAAAAAGCACGTGGTTCTGGCTGCCTTGGCTGCCTTTGGGCTGAAACAGAGTGGGAGTGTGCAGATGAGCCGTTGGTGCCTGGGTGTTAGATAAATTAACAGTTTGGGGTGGTGATTAGTAAATTATCCTGTGGAAATTCTGAAGAGTTTATTTGTATGCTAAATAAATTTAGTGGGAGAAATAAATAATAGTTTTTTCTGTACTGTAAGTAGGGTGTGTAGTTCACTTTATCATGCAAAGAATTAGGGCTCTAGCGTTGCTAGTGAGTTGCTCTATAAAGTGTAATTGAATCCAAGTCTGATACTTTATATATGTTTCCTCTGTAACATCTTTTCACAAATGTGTGAGCTTCAAAGAACTCACTTAATACAAATCTGCAGTTACATATTGCATAGAGTTCTTTCATGCAAAGTCTCATTTGCAGTTTAATGGCTGTAAGTTTCCCTTGTTTATAATTTGAATCTGGTTTTTTGTAGGTTCAGCCTCTGCCCATAGTTCCATAGGTACGTGTGTTTCTCATTAGGGAAGTTTCTTTCCTGAAGTAGCCAGCACGGGCTTAGCAACACAGTGTCACAGGCAGGGAACGTGCAGTGACTGGTAGTTCAGGTTGCACACTTGTGTTGTGTCCTTGTGTCAGCTCTGCAGCCTCTCAGGCAATGCCATCTTTTCAAGTTTTCCCTTAGTTTGGGCAATTTAAAATTGAGACTTGAATTGCAGGTGAAATGATGCAAGATTTGTACGAAAAAACCCAGGAAAAAAACCTGATGTGTCTGTGTGTATGTGAAAAGTTTTAAATCACACTATTTTGAGGTTTCCATGCAGCTGAAAGTTTGTGCTCCTTGATCATTCCTGTTTTGCTTGTGACTACAGCATTTGCGAGATTTCAGACTCACTGTGGAATACTAGTCTCAAATACTTATTTTTGCCTGTCTTCTGAATGCTTGCTTCCCTCTCATACTTTGTCCTTATTAGTATTCTCAATTCCTGGCAATTTAATATCATTTGCATACACAACCCAGTGTTCATTTCTTTTTCTGCTTGCTTCTATACCTTCCTCCTGAAGGCCTGTATCCCTCTTTTTCCCTGTGGTTCTTTGCTGTCTTCTGTATTGCTTCCAGGTGGTGATAAAATGTGTTTGAGTAGAGAATATGCAGACTAATTTCATTATACAGCTGTGGGTATCTGCTTTTTAATATGTTATTCCTGCCCCTTCTTCTCTCCAGCATTTTCCATGAAATAGATGATGGTCAAGCAAAGGAACATAAAAATGTTGATGCAGTGGACAACAAACAAAATTAGGTTAATTCTGGCTCTATACCTGCAGCAAAGAATCAGGCCTGGTCTCTTACTCCCAGTAATGATCCTGTTTAGCAGCTCTGGAAACAGCTTGCTTAGCCTTGGGAAAAGATGTGCATTGGATTATTCTCAAGCAACCACTTCATGCCAACCAGGAAAATGTCCTTGGTGGCTTCTGAAGAGTACAAGCTATGTCTGGAGTTCCTTCTGTGCATTCTTCATAAACTCTGTGCTCAGTAAGTTGTCAGATTCAGTAAACTCTCTGTGAAGAAGTGGAAAATGTGTGCAGGCTTGAGAGTGGGGTGCAGATTGCACACCTCAGGATGAGCTGTGTATCTCAGACTCCCTTACAGCACTCCAGTTGTTCCATGCTGTTGACTGAATTCAGAAGTGCTAAAAACTTCTCTGTGTTGGAGTTACACAGAGTAAAGCAGCAAGCTGTCAAGCTGTGTGAGAAGTAATAGAAGGCCAAACTACTTTAAAAAAGTAGGTGAAGATAGTTGTTTAAAACTAACTGAATCAGTTTCATTGCTGCAGAGTAATTTATCACAAGAAAATCTGAACAGTGCATCCAGCCTGTAGCAGTTAAACCAGTTTAGCCAGTACATCTTGCATGACATCATTTGATATTTGGGGTAAGGGTGAAAATGAACTGGTTTAAAGCTTGTGAAGCACCCAATTTTTCTTGAATGATAATAAATTTAAAATAGGGCATTGTTTGCTTTAGTTTGTGCTTTGAGGTGTCTCAGATCAGTTGCTTGAGTTTGATTTTGTATCTTGGGGTTGTAGGGCTTAGAGCTGTTGATTGTGAAGGAGTAAAATATTGGGTGGCTTGCAATACAAGTTCTTAGTAGATTCCATAGCAAGTGTGCTTTTTCCCCTGAAATACATATGTATGTTTATATATTCAAAATCTGCTACATACTGATTTGACATTACCAGCAACAAGGTTAACAGTTATTAAAAAGTGTTTTGAAAAGTAGAAGAGGGGCTAGAGACTGGCTATCTTATTTGTCAAGTTATTAAATATATAGTGTTTTTTAGTGAAACATTTCCACTGGTCACTTAATATGTTTTGCATTTTAGTTTCATATATTAGAAAAAAGAGTGGAAGTGCACCTAATCAGTGGTAGTGGTTGTAGCATAATCCATGCATATTGTTGCAGGTTTAGACTGCAACATTTTAACATATCTACTATTCCATTTTTTTTTCATCTTGCCTTGCTGATTGTAGTAAAACTATTTCTGTAAGTTTAGAAACACTGAGTAGGGTTTGAATGACTTTCCAGCAAAAGGAAGAATGGTAACTTGGAAATAGGGTCTTATTCTGATTTTGATTTACATAGATTCCCTGGAAGGCTGAGATTTTGTTAACTGGAAATAATTGGCTTCTGGAAATTAGTAGATGGATTTTGAAAATACTGTGCTGACTGTTTCCAGTTTGGGGAAGATGGTGTTAGTTTATGGTAGTGTCTAAGAATCTTGGGGATTCTTTTCAGAATTTAAAAATACATTTGAAAAATATTTCATACTGGACTTGATATGATCTAGAATATCCCAATTTGATTGTCCAGTGTAACAGCATGGTCATATTTGTTATGCAAAATGTATTAAAAATATGGAGATTAGGTGATAACTTTTGAGAAAATTCAAATTCTGTGCTGTAATCAATACACCATAGCTCAGTTAGTGTTTTTTAATTGCTGTTTGGCAGCTGTTGTAAACATTACCAAAATAAGTCATTCCTGACCCATATAATAGTGAAGATTTAAACAAAACCATCATGCTCTGTAGCATCAAATGTCTTAGGAGAACAGGATGTTCACTGTCTGCAAACTTAATTTCTCCCTGATTGCAGCTCCAAAGTGAGCTCCAGAGTGATGCCACTCAGAGAAGGTGTGCCAGGAGCATCCCATTTAAATTGGAAAGAAAAAACACTGTTCCCTCAACCTGTTCTTGCATATGTGCTGGTGTGTGGATCTAGACAGTCTTCCAGGTGTCCTGAACACTGTCAGCTTTTCTGCACCAGAGCCAGCCCCTCAGCTTGCACTCCAGAGCATATTGCAAGCCAGAGGAAGATGATGTGGATAGTGAGCTGGAATGTCATATGAGGAGAAAGTTCAAAATAGACTTTTTTTTTTTTTTTTTTTAGCAGTACTGCAGTGTTTTGTAGCCTAGGAGAGATGATGAGTTTTTTTAATATGGTCACATCTCTTTGATATGAAACATAAAATTGCTGGGAAACAGAACTTGGAGCTTTTTGTGTTGTGTTTTAAGGGGTTTAATGCACTCCAATAGAACTTGATTCAAATGCAGAAATCTGTGAAAATTATTAAGGTCATTTTTCATAATTTCCCTTGTCCTAGAGTAAATAGCAGAGGAAGTGTAGGAGTATCATTGGTGTTCACTGAGCTCTAATCTTGATCATCTGATGATTTCAGAAGGTGCAGTGTAAGGATGTGTTTTACAAATATGGCATCACCAGCTGTGTATGTGTGTTTTTTTAAAGGCCTAAGAACAGTTCTGTTTTAGGTTTCTAAATGTGATGTTATACTAATAAAACAATTGGGTGAATTTCTGCCATATTTGAAAAAAGGAATGGTTATATGTTCCCACAAGAGATTCCTCTCCATGTGTTTCAGTGAGTTTTCTAATATTCCTGTTACTGTTCAGCAGAACTTTGGTGGAGATTTTGATAAAAGTGTGAGAAAGTTAAGACTTGGTGATGGTTTTAAACTCCAAATACAACTTAGGGGGTTAATATTCTTTCTGATAAATAGATCAGGCATTAGTGGTGTAAATTTGTTTCATGAAATGCCTAATCGGTGAATTAAGAATGTACAGGTGTTATATCTCTCTTTAGTAGATAAGGTAATAAATGATGTTATTTATTTTAATATATTTGACATTTAAGAAGGGGGAAATTACATTTTTAAGAAGAGAAATAGACTTTCCAACCTAAGACCAGCACATTGTGGGAGGAAGCCACCCTGCCCAGACACTGGGGCAGTTGTGCCACCCCCCTCTTGTTGCTCCCCTGTGCAGCTGAGCCCGTATCCCTCAGCAGGGAAAGAGGACTTTTGGGTAGGTGTTTTGGACTTGCCTGTGTTCTGCAGTTCTCCTGCTGTGCTGGTTGTGGCAGTGGCAGGGGCTCGTGTACCAGCATTCCAGTGTGCAGGTATTAGGATCTAAAGGTTGGCTAGCCTGCATCTGGGTTCTGTATTTCGGTGCATCACTGTTCTGCCCAGCAGCTGTGATAGGGACCATTATGGGTCTGGTCCTCCCAGGCTGCCTCAGTCCTGTATGACTGTGCTGTTTAGCACTATGCAGGTTTTGGACAGTAACCTGTTGCATTTTTTAGTCTCTGATTGCTGAAAAAGAATGAAGAGACTAAGAAATGTTTGGGGAGTGAACATTTTCTTTCATTTTTGTTATTTTTTTCTTCCCTCCATCTAAAAATGCATATTGTCTTAGGCAGTCAAGGTGGAATTCTGAATCCTAGTACAGGGGCATGGTGATTTCTGCATCGTCTTTGTTTTGTTTTTTTGGTTTTTTTTCAAGAACTGAGATCACTTCGTTTGGAGGTGGGGCAGAACTTGCATCCTCCCTTCCTGCTCACAAATCCAGAGAGTTCTTTTGGTGCAGCCACCCCTGTGCTGCTCAGTGTCTCAGTTACTTATCACCAGATACTTCTGGTAACCGTGATCAGGTAATGATTTTTAGGCACAAGTTTTCCTTCAGAGCATATCTTAATTCTGCAATTTAGATAAATGGTTAATTTGCTTCTGTTACAGATGTTGGAGCTGACTGGACACTCACATTCTGCTGTGTGGGTATACAGGCTTCAAGTCCTAAGACCATGTGAGGTGTACTTGTTGTAAAAAGAAATTTGCTTAAGCAGAGGCTGCATGGACCTTTTATTGTTCATTAAATCAAACTAAGGATAGTTAGATTTCCTTCTTCCTTGGGAATAGCAAGGCACTGACCTCTTCTAAAGAATTTTTTTTTTCACCTGGTTAAGTGTTAGTTGCTTAATAATATCAAGGGTGAACCTAATTCTGGAGAACAGGAGAAACTATTAGAAGTTTGAACACGGAGATAACTCAAATGTGTCTATATATTCTATGAATTAAACAGTGGGTCACAAGCCACATGCAAAACCCTCACCGCTTGTAGCAATTAGAGTAGTGGTGTTACACAATTTTCATCTGCTTTCCTCTCTCTCTTCTCATTCTTCCTGTGTGGCTTTCACCTCCTCTATTTCAGTCTGACTGTTTCAAATACTTCTTGGACTTGCACTCTGCATCAAAAAAACGGTCCTCTTAAAAATAAATGTAACACTTTGCAATATTTCTGTCATGCCATGAAGGTAACCATAAGCTTAAGTGTTGAGTTTTTTCCTCTTTTTTTCCTTCCTTCTAAAAGTGTCCTTATGGTTGAGGAATTAAAAATAAGCAACAGTAGAATCAACCTCAAATCTGCCGGAACTAAAAACTTGCTAATAATTTCTTTAAAAGTAGTTAATTCTGAAAGTTTAACCACAGAATTTTATAATTATTGTTTTTCCTTCAAATATACTGCTTCGGTTCCATATTGATTTTAAAATACTTTCTTGTTCTCAGCAGATTGTCTTATTTTTTCAACTTATTTTTTCATCAGGCTCATGCTTTGACCTAATTAATACCTGTGCCCTGGAGTGTATCACCCAAAGCAGGAGAAAGGCTGTTGTGGGAAGGATAGGGTCCTTGCTGGAAAGGATTCTTGTGGTTTCCCTCTGAAGGAGGGAAAGCTGTGCAGCTCTGCTGGGGAAACCCTCTTGATTTTGATAATAGCACAGATTAATGGGAAAGTAATTAGAAAGTTGCACAACAATGGATCTCGTTGTGCCTGTGTCCATTGGCTGTTGATAAGCCATGACTTGTGTCTCCTGTGCTTGGCTGGAGATCAGGAGTCAGACCCGGGGGCTCTTCAGTCCCTGCAGCTGAGCAGGAGCTGAGCTGGCTCTGGGACAGGTCGGGGTGGAGAGGTGGAACTGAGCCTGTTGGCATTGCCACTGAAAAAAGGTGTGTGGAACCTCAGCATCTGTCTTCAGATTTCTAAACTCGGGATAAAAACACTTCAGCTTTATTGGTCAGTGACCTCTCTTGCTGGATTAAGACAACACTCCAACTAATTCTATAAGACCTTTCAGCATCCTGCAGTTACAATGAACTGAGTGCAGTGAGAGCTCGTGCCTCAAGTGGTTCTCCTCAGTATGTTTAGTCTTTCAGGCCATACATGCCCCAGAAGTGTTTGTGGAAGTCTGTATTGCAACTAATAATTAAGATGAATAAAAAAGTAGATATTTTATGCCACCTTTGAAGAAGAAAACAGAGGTTGAATTCAAGAATAGTGTGTGATTGCTTGAAGTAGAGCTTAGTCAAGGTCTGAACATGAGCCATGTGAGCTTTCCCAATGCCTTACTTATCCAAATGTGTAAACACTTGCTTTTGCTAGTGGAGTTGTACCAGTAGCACTGAATTCAACATGGAGTGCATCTTGAAGGCCCATTTTGTTCAAAATTATTGTTACTGTTTTTGCTTAAATTATGGCTTATTATTTGCTTGTTATTATGGCTTTTACTTAAATTAGTCCAGCAGAAGCCCACTTAGCAGGTGTGCATGTTTGACCTCTCTGGAGGCAGAGGTGTCAAAACCTCTCCCACATCCAGGGAGTCTCTCTTGACTGCTGCAGTGTCAGGTGGCTGTGCAGCAGTCCAGCTGAGAATAGTGCCTGCAAGAAAGGGGAGCTTAACCCAAAATTGAGCACAAGCTGCATGGAATGTCCTTGATTTTGGTCTGGGCACCAGACTTCTTTGTCAGATGACTTTTACATGATGCTGAGAGTGAGGGGAGGAGTTGTGTCTGGTTCACTCTAACATTGCTACAGAGAACAGGCTGTCTTGTCGAGCAGGGGTTTTTGACCTCTGTGCTTCTCTTTTGCCTCCTTGCTCATAAGGAGATGAATGAAGAGATCTGAATTTAAAATAACTTCCTTATTTTGTGTTTATTTTTAACCTAGCTCAGTTCACTGGTCTGCTTTATTGTTTGGCCCCACAAACAAATGGGTCAACTTGACTGAGGAGGCAGGAGGAGGAGAAAATTCTTCAGCCGTTAATGGCTTCTGTAATTTGTTTTTAAAACATACCCAAGACCCTTTATTGGGCACCTGGGCCTGTCTCCCCCAGGAAATGCATTGCAGTGTAGCAAAGTTCCAAAGGTATAAAATCCCAGTTTACAGAGCTCTTAGTGCAGACACATGGTTTTACCATTATAAAAACTGAATGTTGTTCAGATCAATTTCATCCCCCACTTCTGGGGACGAAATTGTTCCCATTACAGGTCTGCTTCTGAATGTCTTCACTTCTGGTTTTTTGTGTTTTTTTTTTTTTTTTTTTTTTTTTTTTTTCCCACAAACGTATTTTTTTTANAGTATGCCTTGTAGCTTAATATAGTTTCTTGCATTTTCCAACTTGGAGATGCATCTGAAGGGTCTTCAGTTTTTTCACCTGTACAAAGTGGGTTACTATTTTCTGATTTAAGTACATACTAAAAAGTCAAAGTTATCCATTTTAAATTATAAATTTAAAAAATACTATAGATTACAAATTTAGATCATAATTTAAATTAAATTAAATTAAATTTGTGGGGGTTTTAGTCTCCTGTCCAAATTGTCTTTTCTTCTGGGATAAAAATTTCCAGCTTGCATTCAGACCTGGAGTTGGTGTTTGCTGCAGCTGTTTGATCAGCCAAGGTTTCTGGCCAGTGTAATGGTACTAATTTAGGCAGGAAACACTGGTTTCTGGAATATGGTTGGCTTATGGAGGTTTTTAGCTGGTGTGTTAAAAGCAGAGAGTTTCAGAGTGCTTGTTGATCTGGAAAGTTTGCAGAAGAAGATATATGACATTTCTGTCATTTTGAATTCAGCTTAAAGTATGCCTATTGCCATTAGCATCACATTCACAGGTTAGGCCTCAGAAGGTAGAACTGGCTTAGAACTGTTGAGCTTAATGCTAGACAAGGTCTGGTTAGCATAGCTGGAGCAAAATATTGGCAGAGATTAACTGGGCTAGCGCTAATTTTTGATCTCTTATTTTTAATATACCTTGAAATGCACATTAACCACCTCAGATGCGTGCTTTATTAAATCAAAGGATGGGTGTACAATAGAAGTATTTAAAATTTTGGCAGCATACAGCTTTGTAAATAGATATTTGTGTTTTCTGAAGTAAGAAATTTTTTAAGTAAGTGGAGTTGTTGAGCAATTATGGTTGATTTCTACCCTAAATATGGACCACTGCCTTCTGTGAGAAACTAGTTAAAGTCTTGATGTTGTAAACCCACTGCTGGTAGTGTGCAGTTTTGATTTCTACATTGTGCTCAGAAATTTGGGGAGGGGTTATTCTTCTGGTAACTTGCTTCTCCAGTGGGGAGGTACTGCACCCCATAGCCAGTTAATGTGGGCCCTGTCCTGCTCCTGACAGCACTCCTGCCTGGGAAGCCATCTCCCAGCTGGGTGACCTGTTGGGATGACAGGGCTCTGTGCCCCTGTGTTTCCCAGGTGAGGGTGCACTGAAGGTAGAGGAAGGGCTGCCTTGGGAGGAGAAGCTTTGAAAAAACTGCTTCCAAAAGAAAAACTGTGCCCTACCTCCTTGTCCAGTTCAGAAGGGCACCTGGAGAAGCAGGCAGCTGGGAAGAGTGCCTTGTTCTTGGTTGCAGCCTTGTCTAGGTGCTCCTTGGACCTGAGCAGAGGAGAGGCTGGAGGGATACCTGCTCCTTTTTCCTGCTGCCACTGAGAAAGAAGATGGTGAGTTAACTGCCTGCCAGGCAGGGAGTGGTGCCAGCACTCGGATAACATAGAATTTTTAGTGCTATATGTTCACTTCAGAAGTTCAGCTTATATTCAAAAGATAGCTGTATACTTGACTGTGTTGAGTGGGCTTGAATTTTCTGGGAGCTGGAATGCTTTCCTCACCCTACTGTTTTTCTTTCCCATGTTAATTCAGTCACCAAGGTCTGTAACTGTAAGTCCTGTAGTGGTTGAGTGTATGCAGCTGCCTCCTTGATCTGCAGAGAAATTCAGACTCTCTCTGTGATCTTCAGCAGCAGCAAACACTATTTTGAGATGCTATTTTAACACTAGTTCAGCAACTGAATAATTTGATTTATGGCCTACCCAGATTGTTTAATCACTTTCTGTGTTGTAAGATTTGGGAGAAAATACAAATTGCTGCAGATATACCACTTGTAGTGGTGAGATACCTTCTCCTTTCCACAGGGTTGTACCATTGCTTTTAGATGTGTTTTTTCAAACAAAAATCAAATATAAGCATTGAAGTTAAGTTCTTCAAGCTATAATGAAGTGCATGTTGCCATTTAAAAAGTTTATGGAACACCAATGAGATAGCAGGACCCAGCAGTGGCAGGAACATCTCTTGTGTGCACATTGTGTACCTGCCAAGGTTTTCACTCATCCTTTCTGTATTTCTGAACAAAACTCAAAAACTGAAAACCCTTAATGCCCTAGAATTCATGCTTTTTGTCTACTGGTTTTCTTTCTGTTTCTCCCTGAAGATAAAGCATTGTGGAGGTTATAGGCCTGTGTAAGCATAAGAGTCAGATTGTTGGATGTTGAGGAACTCTTGCTGGCATTTGGATTGCTGATCCTGTTCAATATCTGGCCAGACCAAGTACACTATTATATGAAATAAAATGTAGGGGCATTTCTTTGATCTCATATTAAGTATTTATGTAAATCAAGTATTACAATAATAGTGTCAGTAATACTAAAATAATCCTAAATTCTATGAATAATACCAATAGTACTGTTTCTGTGATTTAGCCTTCACAGAACAGAAACTGTCAATGCTCTATCTTGTTGAGCCAATCTGATTCCATACTTGTTAAAGCTGATAACAAAAATCACATGGAAACTCTGCATGTCCAGCAGACTTTTTTATCTTAAAAAATGTCATATTTGTCCTTAGAACAGTAGTTGTAACATGCAGTTAATGCAGTGCAGGCAGTGGTGTTGTGTAGCAGGAGTTCATCACTCCATGCTGGTTCTTAACCTCAGCTGCAGAGGGTTGCCAGGATTTTGCTGAAGTGCTTGGGACTGGTGTCTTGAGTTTGTCTGCATGTGTGCACATGCAGGGGGGTGCGTTTATTGGTAGATGTGGAATAATCTTTCCTCTTCCCCAGTACCTGGAGCTCAGCATTCAAGTGGGTGTTCCCTGTACAACTCAGCAGGGTGAGTTCAGAATCGTGCCTGAGAGTGAAGCTTGCAGGGACTTGGGAGTATGCTCAGACAAGGAATAAGCACCACTGGCATTGAAATCCTTACATTTGCAGCCTTTCTGTTTGCTTGAGAAATTTGTGGAGTTGGTTCCTAATAGGATTTGCAGAAAATTGTAAATGTAAATATCCTTCCCCCCAATTAAAACCCAAATTTGGCAGGTATGATGGCACAAGCAATAGCAGAAGCTAAAACAGGGTGCCTGTAAGTTAATTGAAAGGTGTTTCTCTTTGTTCTGGGGTCATTTATTCTGTGTCAGCACTTTGAAGTAAATATTTTAATTTTCAAAGAAGAGAAGATACTCCTTTTTATATAAGGGAACACGTTTTTATCTTGCATTGTGCAGCCCAGCAGTAGTGGATGTGGTATTTTTCCTCTGTGTGCAGCCTGGTCCTTGGGGTGCCTTGCCTCTCTCCTGCCATTCAGCTGCAGGTGGCTTAAATCCCAGGCCCCTGCCTTGAGAAGGGCAGTATGGGGAGATCCTACAGCTTGATAGAAGTTTTCTGATAAAATCCCAGAGATCTCTAGCATCCCACAGATTATCATCTGGATGTTTAGTGAAATATCTTGTTTACCCAGATTGTCCCAGTCAAAGTGAGACAGAGATGTACTCACCCTATCCCCTTGCCTGTGTTTCTCTCTTTTTGGTCTTGTGGGGTTTCTTTGATCTTAAAGTGTGCTGAAAATGCATCAATAATAAAACATCTACAGGGACATTAAAATACCTGAGTTTGACCATATGAAATAGAGCAAATCAAACTGTGTATATTTATTTTAACATTTTTATGGTCAAAGGATGCAATGGGGGAGAAAGGTACATCTGCTGGTAAAAATCTAGACAATGTGTTGTGTCTGATGGGGTTTGTGAACAAGCTTAAACAGGTAAAGACTCTCCTGTTACATGTGCACAGATGAATTTCCTGTAGTGTACTTAGCTGTTTGAAGTATGCCAGTGTTGTGTTACCACCCGGATAACCACAGCACTGCCACTTGTAGCCACCTGGTTTCTGTAGGTAAAATAACTGAATATTCTTTCAAAGGGTCGGTTTGGTTCTTTTTCTCTGGAACACAGCACTCAGCTGGTCTGAGTGCTGTGTCCCAGGGAGCAGCTTCTCCTCCCTGATAACCTCCAGCAAAATTATCACTAAAGTAATCATACTCTCTTCAGTCCCTGTCTATTTTATCTTATCCTTTTTGAAAATTGTCTTTTATATCTCTTCTCATTCTTTATTGCAAAGGCACAGTGTGTCGTTTCCTTTCTTTCAGAAAAAAAGTTTCCCCTTCTGGAAGGGATAACAGTTGCAGTTAAATTATTACTGTCTCTAGTAATTCTCAAATCCTGCTGTAATTCTGACCAGCCAGAAACATCTGGAGCTTGTTTCAGGTGTGGGTCAGACCTGACTATAATGACATTTAAATTGGAACTCTCTGCTTCAGTGCAGTTAGTTTAATGAATAAACAAATCAGTCATTTTTCAGTGAAAAACCTGCAAATAATGCACATTAATTGCAGATTTTTTTTGTAGGTACTTCTATTTCCTCAGCAAGATCTCTTAAATCATGTCCTCTCTGCTTCTGAAAGAAGAAACATCCTTGTGTCTTCTTAATTGATTATTTTTGGTGAAAAAGGTCTGGAGCTAAGGAAGTGCCAGGAATTACATACTGGACAGTTTGTGGTGTACCTCTGTGTTTGGATTTATTTTTCTCTTCTCCCCTGTGATCCACTGCTATGCACTATCCTGTGCTCTCACCCCTTCAAGGAAAACTCTTAGAAGTTTTTAAAGTCATGGAAAAGTAGTCCAGGAAAAAGAGAGGAAATGAGATGATTCCCCAGTATTGGGGAGGACTAACAAAAAAAAATAATCTGCTTTTATATGCTCCAGGGGTATACTCCAAATAATGAGAGCATTTGTGGGGTAAAATTGTAGCAGGAAATGTGAATGGACTAACTGGAGCAAAACAACTGTGAGTAGTGAGGGTTTCCGTCCCAGCTGTGAGTGAGTGAGGTTGTAGTGGCTGATGATGACACAGACCACAAATACTGCATTATTGAAGAGAAAAATGCAGGGTGTGGAGTAAACTTCAGGGACTTTGGGTTTTCCTAAGACAAAGGAAGAATCGTTCATCATCAATAGAATAAGGAATTTGAGATACAGCTTAATTGGGTGGTGGTATTTATACCAGCTTCTAGCCAGAGGCAAAGCAGGAAGGCAGTAATTAATTTTGGAAGTCCTCAAAATTTGCTTCAGATGAGTGGCACTAGCAGTGGAGCGAAAATAGAAGTAGTTGGGAAGATTTGCCAGAAAGAATAGAGTATTGAGATTGGGAGTGTATTTCTGGAATTAGGGTGTTCTGCAAAGCTTAAGAAAGATGTAATTCACTGAGTGACATGCAGAGTAGTCAGCTGTCCTAAAATGCATTTTCAAGTCTATTTTGTTTCCTTTATGTTTTAAGAATAATTGACCAGAAAGCTGTTGAAATACTGTCTGAGGATCTGGTTCATGAAACACAAAATAAATGTAGTATGTAGTAAGAAAGTAAATATGCAACAAACATGTGAGCAGTGAAATACAATTTCCTCTTCAGAATGTATTTCTGATGAAAAATGTGCTCATTATAACTGCTGCCACATGTGTAGTAACTTGGTTTTCCAAAGGAGAAGAATTTTGACCAGCTTGTTTTGTTTCCCTTTACAAGGGAAAACTAATTTAGGTGATTATTTGGGATGGTGACATCAGGACATTACCGAGAGTACTGAAATATCCAAGAGCCCCAGCATGCAATAAATTCCATCAGAAGCATCGTTATCCCTCCACCCCTGCCATTTGGTTGCTCTGTAAAATGAAATGAAAACGAAATTACATAGGTGTGAAGTCTTCTTTCTTGAATGCATCTCTCAAATTTCTGTTTCTGAAATAGTTGTTTGCATAAACTATGTAGTTTTGATGTCTGCAGCTGCAGATGTTGCTGTATGAGGCACACAGGGTTCAAGAAGCTCTGTCTGTGTGTCTGAGATAAATTAGGAGGAAATGTCACCCCAAGATATTGTGATAAATAACAGTAAAAAATTGCTGGTTTAGAGGTGTTCCAGTGTTTATCAGTGGGTTCTTTTTTATTCTTGTTTGTATTATGAGCTGCTCAGGTTTGGAGATCTGAATTTGGCTGTTCATAGCTAATGTGCCTGTGCAGGAGTACACAGCAGTTTCTTTGCCTCATGGATTTCAGTGTTTGTGTTAGGATTTGGAAAAGCAAGTTAGCCTCAAAATCTGTATATGGCTGGGTCTGTATACTGTTTTCTCTAGAATACAAAGTATAACTTCATTCCTGATTGTGATTGCTTAACTAATAGGCCTGGGAAGCAGGGACTTGGTTCCGTGGTCCCATGGCAGCCTGTTTGGCACCAGAACAGCTGGTTGGCTATTTAACACTGAATAGTTAAACAGGAAAAGCTTTTTTAGTCACTTAAAAGTTTTCTTTTGTTTTCCGTAAGAAAAGAATGTGACTTAAAATTGCTGACAAAGAAAGAGTGGTAAAATTGTCAGTGGAGTGCTTAACTGAGGATTATAAAGTTCTCCTTCTGCATTCTTTTAAGAATTCCATGGTAAATGGTGGAGGCTGACACCCGAGATTCCACACAAAACAGTTTTTCAGCTGTGTTATTTGTTTGAAGAAAGTTGTTCTCCATGTAGACAGTATTAAATAATTAAGACTGTTTAGTGCTAATTTTGGTGTCTGCTAACATTTGGATGTTTTCGGTACAGTAACTTTCATCTTCAAAGCAGTAAAGTCAAGCTGATCTTCAGAACATTTTACAGCAATAATCAGTGCTTTCTTAGAGCCTAAATAATTATTTTCTTGCATTAACACTTGGGGGTAGAAAGGTTGCTGTCAGAATGGAAAGGGAAAAGAAAGGTTAAATCTTAGTTAAAACGATTGCTGAAGAAAGTGTAAACTGCTTTGGGATTTAATGATTCTGTTGTAGAGACTGAGGAAAGCTCTTGGATCATTGCTCTGTTAAGGATTCTAAAATTATTTTAATAATTGCTAGTGTTCATGCTACAAAGTAGGAGAAAGCAGCCACCTGGCAGATGATTCAGTAGATTAAGGCTGGCCAGAAATTTAATGGCTGGGGTTTCTTGGGAGTGTCTAGACCCCAAAATCTTCATGGAAACTCCAGTCAAAACGAAGACACTGATGTAGGGAAGGGGATTTCCAAATGGGAGCAGAATGGGGTAAACCACCCCACACCCTCTGCTCCCTGGGGCACCAGCCCTGAGCCTTTTGTGTGTTCAAGGCAGGGGCATCACCAAATCTCCTGTCTCAGCTGGGCACCCCTTCCATGCACAGTCATTCTCTGCTTGTCCTCTTTGGTCAGTGAAGCTTTTGTAGAAGATGGCACAGTGCTAATGGGCGAGGCTGGAAAATTGAGCTTATTAAGGAACAACCTTAAAAGCTCCTGGGAACCATGTCTTTCAGGGATTTGAGAAACTAGTGGAGAATAGAACTCTTAAGTCTATGTCTTAGAGAACAAGAAAACAGCTTCTTTTCCAGATGATCCCATTTGAAAAAAGGAATGTTTTTTGTTTTGCTCATTTTGAAGTTGTTAATTTTAGATGAGAATGTAATTAGTTGTTAATTACATCGAAAACAAACCTTAAAATTAACCAAAAGTGTGGATTTTTTTTTTTTTTTAGTAGGAATATCTCAAAATCAGTGTTTACTATTATGCTTGAAATGTATCTGTTACTAAGCACAGTGAAAACTGAATTCCAGTAGAAAACAATGATTTTGTCAGCAGTGTTACTCGTATGGCTGGCAGGAAGCAATAAATATTCCTGTGTTACCAGGCCATGCACGTGTGCATGTGGATCAGTTCACATAAAGGACTTAACAGAACAACCTCAAACCTCAGGCCTTGAATGGTTTAATTGTTGTTGTCGTTTTCCCCACGGTTAATCTACACTTGTAAAAGCGACCCTGACGTGAGGTTAGGATTTATCAGCAGCGGGCAACCCACGCTAATTGGTTCAGCTCTGCACTTCACTGCCACGGCGCTTCCTCGGAGCAGAGGGTCCTCAGAGCAGTTCCCTGCTCAAACCAGGAGGAAATTCACCTGGGCGTGAATTTCCCAGGGCTGATCCAGCTCCCAGCCCCACAGTGCCTGGCTGCTTCTCCACAACTGGGAATGTTTTTCCTGAAGTGGAAGAGAATCATGACTTGGGCCTGCTCTTACTTTGAATGAAAAGTGCCAAACACTTGGCAATAGGCTTTTTTTTTTTTTTTTTTCTACAGTAAAGTTTTATAGATTCTGCAAAATGGTGTTTTCATTCAGGAACTTTGGTTTTGGGGTTGTTTTTTTTAATACTTTAGGGTGATAACAGGTTTTTTTGTATGAATGTTCAAATGTTCCTTATGGAAACCCTGAATATTTGCATAAGATTACCCACCCTGGGTTGAGGCAAAATTGTTTAACCTGGTGTGTCGAGGTCTGTCGGTGGCAGATGCTGATGTTAAACACGAGTGCTGGGGAGGGATGGCGTGTTCCCTTCCCTGCTGTGCACACCCCGAGGGTGTCTGAGCCTGGCCACGCTGCCTCTGTACCTTTTCACTGCTCCTCATAGAATCTTCTTCCATTGACTGCATCGCCTTTGGAAGTGAACTGGGAATAATAAATGCTTTGTGTAAGTTCACTGTGCTGCTGCATTTCGAACACTGAATGCAGCCTGCTTAACAGCCTTGCTTCCCTCCTCCATCTTGAAAAGGTACAGGAGAAGTAAAGAAGTTACAACACGGAAAATAAAGATGGTACAAGGTATCAAATGGCTGTTTCGCAGTATTGACTGAGTAGACTAGGAAGGGTCCTGGATAACTGAGGAAAGATGGGCTGAAAGTCTGAAGAGCAGATTTTGTTTTTTTAACTTGCATTCTGTTAATTTACTATAAAGTCCATTGTTGATTATAAGTAGTAGAAAATCCCATATCCCCCTCTGGTCATGAAAAAGCCAAACCAGCACACACAACAGGCTCGATGTATGGTTCTTCTGTATAAACAATATCTTTCTGCTTCCATATTACTTTTCAGATTGCTCTAGTACTAAGTGCACTGTGCTAATTAGAGCCTGTAGTGATTCTTGGTTGCAAATGCCACCACCTCAAGAGAAATGTAGTCAGATACTGTGCTACTGAGATCTTGCAGTTGTGCATCCCAGCTGGGCAATGTATGCACCCAGTGGCATGACAGAGATACCACTCCTTGTGTCCTCAGGGACACAGTTTTTGCATTTCTCAGATTCACCGTAGGACTATCAGATCAGGTTTGGAGATGCTTTGGCCTGGGATTTCAGGCTGCTTTGCTATGACAGCCACCTCTGAAACACATTCCATAGTTATCCTCTTGTGAGTGTATTTGGTTTTGACTCCTTTACTGTGCAGCAAAGAAGCCTGGGTTTAAGCTTGTTTGTGTTGTCAGGTGAGAAGGAAATATGATTAACTGTGCTTGCCTGCTTTTTCATAGTCACATATAGTTTTTAATGTTATTTTAGTGAATCTGAGTTATTTGCCTCTTCCTCTTCTCACCAAAGCCTAGTCTCAGAACTACCAGCTACTGGTAACCATCGAGTCAGATTCCTGTGAATCTGGAATAACTTATATATCTATCCATTTCTCTGCACAGCAGGGAGCAGGGAAGCAGAAGGAAAACAAGATCGATGTTAGCAAATCTCCAGTAATAAAGGAAGACCTTTAAAAGCATTACTGAAAGTAACAGGAAGAAATGCTAGAGGTATCAGATCCCTAAATCTGAGGTTTCTGGGGACATTGCACAGTTTCTGTGGCTTGGAGTGATCTTTTCTGTTTGGAGGTAATTTAAGGGATGGGGCTGAAGTAGGTGCTTTGTATTTTTTTCCTCCTAGTGCCTATAGAGTTAATTCCAGTGCAAATCCATACTATTATCCAGTGTTGTTCTCTACTAGGAAATTATTTTTGCTTTAAACTCTAACATGGACAGATCAACAGTGTTTCAACAGTTTAAAAATCACGTCACTATTGGGAAAATACATTCAAGCTACCTTTCTGTGCTACTGTGAGTGTTAGCAAAAGTCAGCATGCTTCAAGGCTGAGTTCAGGAGTGAGCAGTGCAATTAGCATATGCTGTAAGGATGAATCTGGTCTCAAAACAGAATTACAGAATCTGAAATAGTGATGAATAATATTTTGACTTCGTAGCAAAGTAGCTGCACAGAAGCAGTGTACCTCCAAAACTAGTTTGGGCAAGTGGTGTGTGTGCTCATAGCCATGTAAGGCAATGTTTTATGCTACTGGTAAATGTGCAAAACCTTTTTGCTGCTTAAGCATATTGTGAGTGTTCAGTTATTGTATTTACCTAAATAGATGTACCCCAAGACTTTCTGAGATTGTGGATTGTACTCATCCAAAATGATACAGAAGCAAGTTTTGAAAAATTTATGTATCTGAGTAGTAAGAATTATTACTCAGATAAGTGCTAGTCCAGGTGGTGGAGGTGTGTGCTTTTCTACACTTCCACAAGGAAAGAGGGAGGTGCTAATGGGAGCAGAATCACTAATTCCATAGTGTGCTTGTATTATTATCCAAATATCCTGATTTTAATTGCTTTTTAATTGTCTGTCGTAAACACACCAGGAACATGTCCAGAGCATTGTAGCATGGTGGGTATAGTGTCCCACAAACATAAATGCTCTGTGGCCTTTGGACTGCCCTGGCTCCAGCTGAGGGTGCATCCTTCTCTTCCCTCTTTCAGAACTTGATATATTCTGTGAGTAGTTTTGCAGCCTCTCTATTAATGCCACAAATTTTTTGTTGTTCCAGTAGAGAAGGCCATTACTCAGTGGAGCAGTAAAACATAAAGAGGGGTGTGATACTGGAAAAACACATTGTTTAGGGTGTGTTTGGTAGGTTGGGACCGAGTGCCTGACCCGCAGCAGAGGTGTAATCACACTGCCATCTCTGGAATGTGCAGAGACAAGACGTGACGAGTTGGGGTAGTTGCTTCTGTAGCCTTTCTGCTCTACATACAGCAAGAAGAAGGTAGTGCAAGCACAGGAGCTGCTGCCATAATAGGTCATGACACTTCTGATATTTCAGCCTTTCCTGATCGTGGAAGAAAGTAATTTATCTTGTCAACTGTTATTGTTACTGTTTTTTGAGTATTACAGGATAGCTAGAAGCAGTCTTCCTGCCTTTCTTCCTGATCTGATAGTTTTCTAGAAGCATAGCCTAAGCTAAGAAAGTTCTTCAGACTAAGAAAAGGAGATGTGAAAAAATTTTCAGCAGACCTTCTCTTGTCCTGATGACTGCCAAGAGGTTGTGACACTGTATAATGCATAAAGCCAGGATAGTGAGACAGGTAGGATGGTATCTTCTGATAAATAATTTCACTGTACTGAAGAAAAACTCATGCCAGTGCTGCTATCTACCCCAGTTATATGCTGTCTACCCCATTCAAATGCTTAAAAAGCATTTGAAAGATCTCTTGAAATGTGAGGGCTGCCTCTACACACTCCTTCACCAAGAGCATGAAGTTGTAAATTTGTTGGATAATTAACAGGTGTGTTGTAGTGTCCAAACTGAACTTCGGCTCACGCAGTCTTTCATCTGACATTGAATTATTCATAAAGCAAAGAGTTAAACTGCTGAAAGCAGGTCACTCTTGCTTTCAGTAAATTTTTGGGGTGACTTCTTCAATGGCAGCTTAAAGTCCCCTGAGTAGTTGTACTGATAATACTCTAAATGCTTTTTATGTGGCAGTAGGAAAATAATCACATTTTCAAGATATTTTAAGGGGTTTGTTTTGTAAAGTGCCATCAGACTGCTCCTGTCTGAAGATCAGCAGATAGGTGAGTTGCTCCAGCAAACTGCTGGGTTAAAGAGCAGATTCTATGTGGGCTATTTGTTCTCAGCTATTTTTCTGTCCACAAAGTTACATTGTACCTCCCCTTTATCTTCCCATAAAGATAACTGTATCAGTGGGATGAAGCTTCTGATACTATTTATCTTACAGACTGGTATTATTCATGCATTTTGCTCAGTGTTCAGGAGCATCTTAGAGTGTAACTGCTCTGTTTCATTTAAGAATAGAATAATCATATAATCTATTAATACAATTTTGCTCCCATTCATTAGTTACATTGGCACAGTTAGACACCAGTGTGGCCATAATGTCCTCTTTGGCCAGGCAGACCCAGTGATGGGAATGCAAGGCAGCAGCAATACAATGATTGATCAGGGTGATGAGTGGTGGCTGCAGTGTTGTTACTGTCTCTCTAATCATTGCTGCATACTCTGTAGGCATGGCAGAGCTGACTCTGCTTCCAGGAAGCTGTCCCATCCCAGTTCTTCATTTGCTGTCTTGTGTAATAATAGCATCTCCTTCTGTGGGAGATTTTCAATTCCCAGTCAATAATGCAATAATTACTTGTTTCAGATGACAATTAGAGAGCAAGAGACTTCCATACAATACTGTTTCCTGTTTTTGTTTTCTTTTTTTTTAACATTGGCTGCTTACTCTTTAGCAAATAAATGTCTTTTCTCCTTTCTTTCTACCAAGGCAAATTTTGAAAGGATTGAAGATCTTTAAACCTTGTTTCCCTAGCTGGAAGTCTGCTTGCTTCCTATGCCCCTAATACCTTTCTCCCTTAGTCTGTGAGCTTGGCTCTTGCCTCCTGATACTTCCCTAGAAGCTTTTTTCCCTTAAGACTTAGTCATTGTCCTTCAGAACTTTCCTGTTAAGGTTCATACATTTCTAGATACGCCTTTAGGCACTGGATCAAGTAATGAACTGTGAAGAAAGAAAAATAATCAATGAAACCAAAGCAAATTATGCCCAGTTTTGCTAATGGGAGAATTAACTTTTAACTGCTAGGACCAATGACATAATATTTACAAGTCATAGAAACATCCATGACAGCAGTTACCTACATCTTGATTCATAGGATCATGGAGCTTTCTGTACTTCCCTTTCCCCTCCTCCTATTCTTTTGGCCAAACTAATCTCAGTCTCTGTTACTGTTTTATACCATTGAAATGTTTTAGGTGAATTGCTTTATTTTTGGATACCTTTTGAAAGGCAGCTACAGTACAGAAATTGCTTGATTCCTCTTCAGATTTTTCATTATGGCAACCTAGGACTGTCTTGGAAAAATGAAACTGTGTAGAATGCTTTCATTTCATTCCTTTTCTCTCAAGTCCCTTTGTGCAATAAGTGGTGTTTGTATTCTAACTGCAGGTAGGGATTAGAGGCCAAATAGTTTCTCTTACTTCGGAAAAGCTGAGTTCTTTCAGAGCAAGTAAGGGGAAATTTTTGCTTTGAAGTTTGAAGATTGACTACTGTAAATGAATTCCATTCAGATCATGGAGTTAGGAGCTTGTTTGCCTAATTTTGGTGTGTGTGGTTGTTTTGGTCTTGGTGTTCGGTTTTTTTGTTTGGTTGGTTTTTGATTGTCCTTTTTAAACTCTGTCTCCTGGGAGTATTGCCTATTCATCTGGCTTTCAGAGCAATGGGTTTCCAGACTTCTGGAGAAGCAAGCTGTGGGTGCCCACAAGTTTTCCTGTGAGCTGTTACAGCCACATAAAAAGCAGTTCCACTGGAGTGCCTGCAGCCTCCTCACAGGCATGGTCTGGGCAGTCTTTGCTCCAGAGTTGTGAAGCAACTTGTTGGCATTGTTTCTTCCAGCTCAAGGCAGGTTTTTGTTCATCATCTTCACATTTTTCTAACTTCCTTGTTTGCTTTCAAGAAATAATATTCTTTCTTTCTGTTTGAGTCTCTTTAGTATCCTCTTTGCACCACCTCATTTTGGTAACTGCTTTGGAAAGTGTGGCATTTACTGCTTGCCTCAGGAATTTCTCAATTATGTATTTTGATATGCAGCCCAATAGCTACAATAGCAAGGATCAATTTGGTGGTTAAAGAGGTGTTACTTATTATAGCACTTAAAATCACAGAATATTGATTCATTATGATTTCTAGCAGTGGTGATTTCTTAAATTTTTTTTAACTTTGTGTGCTATTATCTATGTCAGTCTAGTAGTCTAAACTCTGCACTGTAGTAAACTCTTAGATGTTGATTTATTTAAAATACGCATTTTAAAATAATAATTTTTTACAACTTTTGAAGAGATTAAATTTGTTCCACAATTGAAGAGATGTTCTGTAGTGAGTGCAGAGGACCATGGCTTTGCTGAGCTGCCCTGGGGGGTGTGACAACTTTGAGTCCTGGCACTGAGGTGCAAAGCTAGACCTGGACTATGTGTTGAGCATGCTGTGGATATCCTTGGTAGTGATGTAGGTTGACTGCTACAGCATGGACTTTGCTCATCTGCATTCTCTGACTTTATTCTTATCTACTGCCTCCTGATATTTTTGCTCAATAAGTCCTTTTCTCAATGTTTACTGCAGGTTCACTCATCCACTGGAATTCACACACACACCCTCCTTTAATCATATCTGTATATAGTGTTGTATTTGTATTTAAAAAGAAAAATGCCCCTTAAAAACTTTCATGAAGGCTTTGATTCTGGAATATCCATCTAGTCCAGCAGAAGAGGAGAAAGTCGTGTTGTTTTCTGCTTTCCCCTACTAAAAGCAAAACCCCAGATATGAAAGCTCATGGTATTCTTCAAGCTGCTGCCAGCAGTGAATGACTAACTCCCTTCAGGCTGCTGATGCTGCCCCTGGTGCAACTCCCTGCTCATTTTGGGATTGCTGAGGCACTGCTGCATGGAGGGGCTCTAAAAGCCCTCAGTCCCAGTGATTTCCAGTGTGAAGCAGATGTGTGTGATAACTGTAACCAGATTTTTAGTATCACTACTACTCCTCTGCTGTGCTCTCCTTAATTTCAGAAGGAGCCAAATGTTTCATAACCTGCTGCTGAGACTGCTTCAGTTTCTCCTCTGTGGCTGCCAGCTCCAAGAGATAATGACAAACATAGATATTCTTTCAGACTTTAACTATGGCTATGATGTGAGTCATGACTGAAAGCTTAGTAAAGTTATAGCTCGCCATCATCATTGTTAAAATAGAGGAAGGCAGTTTCTGTGTAGTGGAATTGCTGTGATTGTGGAGTCATTCTGTAGCTTTTAAAAGGCCACACGTGACTGTAAACACGTGTTTGTGCTGAGCAACGTGTCCTGCAGCTCAGGGACAGAGCACTCTGCAGTGCTGCTGTCTTAGAACCGGATTTCAGTTATGCCAGAAGCCATATAAACTTGACAAAAGGTTTTCCACTTCCTCATCAGTAGGAAAAAAATACGGCAAACTGAGATTCCTTCCTTGTAGATTTGAATTATTGTGAACAGTAGAACAACAGAGCAATGTATCTTTCAGTGACACTTGAGTTCATATTATTAAACAGGCTGAATCCATCTGAACAGCTTTTTTTGAATATGGGGATTTTTTTTAAATCGCTGATGCTGTTTTAGTTCTGATTGTTTAATGGTGTATTTGAATATGATAATGCTGAGCTCATAGTCCATAACAAGCAGATTTTTGTATGTATATATGCTTTCCATAGGGTCTGTCATTGCATGGCAAGTTTATAGTGTCAGAGAATTCACTTGGTTTTTTCCTTCTCTCCCCTGCTTTCCCCTGCAACAATTGCCACAATCATTTTACATGCAGGCTTTCATCTCAACACTTCAGTGACAGATTTAGTTAATGAGTGATGAGAAGTGTGCACCTGCAGAGTCATTTATATATAATCCAGAAGTTTGTCTGTGTAAGGTAACTGACACTTCTTACCAGCTTCCCAAACTGTGACGTTACACTCCAGTTTTGTTCCAGTTGCATATCTCAGTGTTTAGACTTATTTCAGCATTCATGATCTTTCAGTAACTCTTTTTTGTGCACAAACTCACTGATATCTGAAATGCCTCTTCTTGGAAGTTGTCTTAACCTCCAAACTCAGACCCCCTTTAAACTCTTCAAGATTTTCATTTTTCATTTGCAACACAGTGCCATGGGCAGAGAGAAAATGGTATGTCATATTAAGTGTTTCAGAAGAAATTGTCATCACTGTTTCTCATGTTGTCTTGCATTCCTTTTTGGGAGGAAGGAATATCTACAAAGGTTTATGTGTTGCATTTTGGGGAGGTGGAAAATAAGTGCTTACAAAACAGTCTTACAATGTCTACAATTTTACTGTTGGAAGCTGTATTTATTTAATATTTTGCAGTAATGTATTTAAAGAGTTGAAAACATTTCCTATTCATAAGGTTGCTTTGTTGTGATACTTCCTTAATTGATGTGGTTTATGTTAACTTTGAGTTGATTCATAAACTGCATCTCAAATTTATTCCAGGGATGTGATTAAAACTGGGTATTCTGATGTGGGAATGGACAGATGACATGACTGGAGTGATGTTGACACACTGTGGTTTAAGCTGCATTAAAGACAGCAGAGTATTAAGTAGTATGTTTGGCAGGAAGGTTTTCCCGGCCAGTGTGGACAGGTATTTTTTCTCTTTCTTAGTTCTGTAATATGTAATTTGAATAAGTCTTTGGCATTGCCTCTGCTTGAGGCAAAGGAAAACATGTTTCTTAATTAAATCTTGGTATGATTTTACAATTCTTTCCTATGAGCTCTTAAGGACAAGAGAGGAAACCACAAATTACTAGTTTTCAATGCTCTAGTAGAAAATGTATTTTCTTATACTGCTTGCTAGGACATCTGTTGAAGAGGGATTGTGTTTTGTTTGTGTAAAGGATTAGTTGAATTTTATTAGCAGTTAAAAAGCTTCCTTTGTTCACAGAAGCCAAAAGCATTGATCAGTGTTATCTGGTTTACGTATCTGCAAGCTCTATCACAAACTGTGTCCATCTATGTCAGAAGAAGCAGCAAGCAGGGGCATTCATCATGGTTCATTTGTCTTATCACTAAACAGGATCTCTCAGAAGCTGTCTGTTTAAGGTGATTGCTGTTGCTATGATCTCTAACTCCTCATACTTTCGGAGAATGTAGAGCAGTATCTTATAGAAAGATCTTTACTTTCTTGGTTAAGGACAGTTCTTTCCTCATTAAACGTGGTGCCAACATTTAAATTCCCCATTAAATGGAAACATTAAATGTGCTTTTAGTGAAGAATTGAACTGTTCCTCAGGTGTTTGCTTCAGTTTGTTTTCAGATACTAAGTTGCAATGATGATAACTTTAGAAAGAAAAATAGTTTTAAAAAAATTTAGTATTAATTTAGTGTAAATGATAGTTGCATTTTGAGTATGTGCTGTACGCTTCTAGAATGCAGAGACCCAGAGGACAACTTTCTGTTTAGACCAGCACATGCTGTTAAGAGGTTAAAAAAGTGGGGGGGAAAAAGGCAGGATGTAGAAATGAAATTGGAGATCTTACCTTCTCACTCTTGATTTTTGTCATTTTTCCTGCTCCTAAGTTGCAGGAGTTCAAACCTGGCCCCCCATAATTTTGTTGTAGTAAATCTTTACTTGCTGTTCTACTGCAGCATTGCCAGTGCCGATTGCTGCTGAGGGGCCCCCTGAGGGTCTGCCACACCCGAGCCAATTTTCTGCAAACCTTTTTCATACAAAGTCAAAACTTCAAGCCATACTTGATCTTGCTTTTGTTCTAAAGCTGAGAATTTAGAAAAGTGCGCGTGTTATTGTGGGTGCTGCATACTGTGTTTCACAACACCCCTTTCGCTGGTACCTCAGGGAGATCTGCTGCACCCTATTAAGTGTCCGAAAGCCGTGTGTGAGCATTAAATTCATAATCTAGCGTAGCTCTAGTCCAGCGCTAAGTCTCTAACCTGAGCTGTTTCTGTCGTGCTGAGGGCAGAGGTTACTACTTGTGCGGATTTACTAGGGGAGTAAACAATCAGGAGTGCCGGGTGTGAAAGTACCTTCCTGTGTGCTGTGAATTGGAATGAGGCTGGAGAAGCATGGTGTGCTCTGAGGAGAGGGAGGACTGTGAAGCACCTGGTGACAGATCCTAGCGCACTTCTCCCGTGGCTTATCCTACCTTTGGTGTGAAGCTCCCTGGCTTTTGAAAGACTCGGGAGATGATCGCACAGCGATTCCTGCTGTCGCCTGTGTTTGTCCGGTTTGCCCGGGCGAAATTCAGCTGCAGTTTGGTAGAAGCAAGTGTCCAGGCTAGTTGGCAGCTCTTGCAGACAGCCTGGTGTCCCTGTCCGTGGGTGTCCCTGTCCGTGGGTGTCCCTGCGTGCCGGTGTGGAGCACGCAGCCGGGTGGCAGCTCGGCAGGGCCGCCGGCGGGGGCAGCTCTGTCCAGGGTGCTGACGGGCGAGGGCACGGCCAGGCTCGTGTGCTGGAGCTGGGATCCTGCTGTGTCCCTTGGGAAAACGGTTTCCCTCCTGTGGCACAGCTTGCCTGCATCCCCAGCACTGCACACAGTCAGTAACTTGTGTGTAGCTTTTGGGTATAGAACTGTTCCTGGTTACACAAATCAGTGACCTTGGGGCTTTTGAGGGGTAGTAGAATATATAAGTTAATAGCACGACTTGTATAGCAATGATAAACTAATCAGACCTTTTAAATTAGAGTGTCTTTTAAGTAGCGCTTGTCCTTGAGATGGTCGCAAGGGCTTATAGGTTTGNTTTTTTTTTTTTTGTTTTGTTTTGTTTTGTTTTGTTTTTCTTTTGGTGATAAAATCAAGTTTATTTTATCCAAGAATATGTTTACTTTTCTGTAATCATGCTGAAGCCATCCACTGGTTTTTGGTGTGGAAGCAATGGAAGGAGGTGTTGTTCAGCTGTTGGAGGAATCAGGAAGGTGCTTGTTCAAAAAATTTTAGAAATAGTGGGGTTTCAGTTCATCAAGTTGTCTCATCTCTCTTGGTTTAGGGGCATTTACATGTGTAATGGTCACTGGAGCAAAACTTAATGGCAATGATGACTAGAAACTGGAAAATGTTATATCTAAAATGTTCCTCAATCCTAAAAGATTTCCTTTCCAATTTTTCCCAAGTAAGATTTAACTCTTAGCATTACATTTGATTAGATGATCAAGTTTTTTTCTTAAAAAAACAGTAACACTGAAGAAGTCTTAAAATAACTTGTTAGTGTAGAAAGTCAGCTATTAGATAGAAACTTGAATTAGTGTAAAAATGCAGAATGCAAGAAAATGTTTTTATTTAATGAGACTTGATTATGAGATGCTGATTGTAAGGCCATTTAGAAATTTAAAAGTCAATTCGTGTTTTTTTTAAATCTGTATTCCACATCACTGTGGACTTTTTTCTTCATCCATAAATATTTGCCTATATGGGGAATTTTTGTTAGACACATACCAGTACAATTGTTGGGCAGTAATTCAATTAAATACTTATCTATCCAAGTGTGCACCACTCGTGTGTCTCATAAGCACTACCTGAGACAAAAAAGTTAATTTCTGATTATTAATTACCTGACTAATTTTTACATACTCTTTTTGTCTTAGCTGGAGATACAGATGATCCTCCAAGAATTACCCAAAATCCTGTCATTAATGGGAATGTAGCGATGGCTGATGGACATAACAACACTGAGGAAGACATGGAAGATGGTAAGTGAATATTTGATAAATGCATAGTTTGCTAGGCTTTTTCACTTTTATGATTTTGAGGAGAAAATGGTCCATCCCTTACCAATGTCCTATGATCTGCAGCTCATTAAAAAAAGTTAATCCCTCTATAGTTACGGCTGCTGGTTTTCTGTGTAGGCATCCTTTTGACATAGCTGTAGAATAGGATTAGACTTCTGAAGGCTTGGGATTTTTTTCTTGTACTCTTTCTAGGTACTCATTTGTAAATTGCTAAAAGTGCTACTGTCCATTGTTATGTTTTGTGATACAGCCCTCTAAAGGTGCTGCAGCTGGGCTTTGCTGAATAGTAATTTTATCAGTTATGCAATTCCTTCAGGGTGTTTAGAATCCTTATCTGTCCTGCTCTCTTGTCAGGTGGCAGCTGTGCTCTGGTTTTGTCTTTGTGTGGTAAGTCAGTGGTAACTATTCTGTTGATGAACATCTTTTGCTCTCAGTTCTGATGCCTAATTGTACTTGCAAAAGCAAAGGAAAAATTATTTATTCATGTCCTGTTAATAAAAGGGGTGTTTTGGAAGTATTTTTCTTGGTCCATCAAATGAAAATAAGGGTGTACAGTTTCTTCTGTTATTGAAGATCAAATAACTATAACTCTGGGTATATTTAAAGAAAGGTAAAAAATTTCTAATTCACTTAAATCTGTTATGTTTAGTGAGAAAAATGTGCAGTGATATTTCTTTTCTTAGGATATGGGCAGGGACTGCTCATTTTGAAGAATTAAGTAAAATTGAGTTGGGAGAAGGGACACATCATATGAGTGGGATTTGTTCTATATTCCATGCTGTCTTGTGAGACTACATTCAGGACTAGGCTTAAACATTCAGTTACATTTGTGCAAAAATGTTGAGTGATTTTTTTCAGAAAAATCAGAGTTTGAGTTTAAAGGTCAAAAAAGTCCTTACTTTCATGTATTCAAGGAACATAGAACACCGATAGAAAATAGTAATGTTCCATGAAGAGAATAGGGTTTAAATTCAGAACACAAGCACCTCATGCTTGAACCACCTCTGTGTCATTGGCAAAGATAAAGTTTCCTATGACCAGAATCTTGCAATGAAATAAAAATGTAGTCTTCTTAGCCTGTGGATTTTATTTGTGTGATCACCTAATCTGATTCAAAGGGTTTTGATTTATTGCTCGGAGTAAATAGGTGAGACTGAAACAGGGAATTCTGTTCTTATAAAAAACTGTTATAAAAGATGTTAAATGCCATAGTATTTAGAGGGTGGCAAGAGAAGACACCCATGGGTTGACACCAGCTGGCAAAAACAGTTCTATTTAAGCTCTGTTCTTGGTAATGATGTTTATATGTACAAAGTCTGATAGTGTTTGCTGTTGATACAACCAGTGCATAACACATTGGTGAATTAGCAAAATCATTTGTTCACTGGTTGGTCTGTATATAATTGTACAAATTAGCCAAAAGGGTCTTAAGCTGCAGAAGTAGCTGATGAAAGCCAGGCTATATCAGGGCTGGCAAGTAATCAGATATTCACCTCTTCACTCAGAATAGCATAGACTGTTTAACCAAAATACTGCTGTGAACCTGTTTTTGTCAATTCCCTACTGTTTGACTCCTCTCAGAACTGGGTATGAAGGTACTGCACTAGGGAGAAGTCTCTGAAGGTGTTTGACAGAAGGCTTGTGAAAGCTTCTCGTGCCTTTGTGGCCTTCCAGCTCGTTCAGGAGCTTGGGCCCACTCTGCAGTGGGACATCCTTCAGGATTCAAGTGTGATTATTAAGCAATGCTCTTAATAGTTCCTCATTATAATATTTGAATAGGGAGTGTCTGGCTACATCTTGGTGCTGCTACAGCTGTGCATTGACATCGATAGAAAATAGTGTTATTGCAAAATGTTAGGGTTGCAAAAACATTCCTGAAGGCTTGCATCAACGTAAGTGGATGATGCTTCTTTTCCAAGTCTTGTAAATCAGATTAGTTGCTTGCTGTTGCATTATTTACACATCAGTGCAATTGCTCTCTTGCTGTTTGTGCTCTTGCTAGCCTGGTTTGCAGCATGATGTGCATGGGTAATGGACAGCTCAGAGATTCCAAAGACAGGGAAAATGGGAGATATTCTTCTCTGATAAACATGCAGTTTTCCTTTGCTGTTAGCCATAGCAAGGGGCATCAATCTGAGCTGATACAGAATGCATGAGGAGAATTTAGATACCTCCTCAGCAAAATTAATGAGTTTAATGGTTCCTGTGAGAGAGGTAAACAGTAAGATGAAAGGTTGATGCTTCTAGCTGGATCATAGAAATAATCTTTCTGGTGACTTTCTGAGTTCAAGAAACTTCAGAAGTGATTTTGTTCCTCCAGCTTAGCACATAAAGAAACGACTGATAAGATTGGGGGGAAAAAACGTGCAGCTCTCATCCCCTTTGCTAGGCAACAGGCTGCAGGCTTTGTGAGGCACAGGGAATGGGAGCAGCAGTGGCCCACCAGCAGGACTTTCAGATAAGGCTGTGTTCTCTCAAGCGCTCTGACCAGTACCTGTTGCTGCTCTGTGTGAAGTCTGAGCAATTAGAAAGAATCAGCTGAAGGACTGTGCTGTGCTTTGTATGGAGAATGGATAAATGAGCCAGACTTTCAAAGCTGGAATAGCAGCTTCTGCAAATAAAGTAAAAAAAATAATAAAAACAAGGCTCTGATCAAATTTTGGTTGCAAGTGCACCAATATTCGAAGCAACACAGAGAATAAATTCTCTTAGAAGTTAAAGTTCAAACAGAAGGTCCCTAGCTGAACATAAACTCACAGCTTTGCCATTACCTCCTGAAGTCTTGTTTCTGTGAAGAATTGCAGAGGCAGGAAGGCTTTCAGAAGAAGCATCAGTCTTAGCCATATGCTGGTATTGCATGCTGTATTTGGATCATTATTAAAATATTCATAGAATATTCAGACAGTTTCTCCATTAATAATTCAGGTTCAGAATATTTTAATAATCCCAGTGCACTTTAAAGGTAGCAACATTTACTAAGAGAATAAAGAAATCTGGTTTTCCCAAAAGTCTAAACATTTATATATATGTGTGTGTTTCAGTCTTAAAATGGATCATATTCAGTATTTGGATTTCTGATTTGAAGGATCTTTGTTCTGTGAAGATGCTGAATGTCACATTCATCATATGAATGAAAAAAATCTTTTCCACATAGCAAAGACAGTCCATTGCATGTAACTTCCAAGCTGAATCAGTCCTTTCTACCTTGTGTTCAATTTATAGTCCAGGGATTTAGAAGACTCCCACTTGCCAGTCATTACTAAATTATCCTGGTGCTATTTGCAGTCTTTAACTGGAATCTGGAGGACATGTTCATAATGGCAAAAAAGGCTTTTATTATTGATATATTCAAAATATATGTCATGTTTGCTATGTAAACTTCTTTTTCTAATAAAATTCATCCTTTAATCCATTGCTGAGAAAAAATGGGCTTACTGGAAAGAAAGGAAGGTTGTTATTTTTAAAGAAACTTCTTTTTTAGGGTTGACCTGTGTTAGAAGGCTGCATTTTTATGGAGCAGTGACTAGTGATTGCTCAAATATTGTACAGAGAAGACTTCCAATTCCCTGGTGAGCTCTCATGCACAGGCTTTCCTGAAAAGAAATCAAGAAATACAGGCAAACTTTCTCTGAAGCATCTGCAGATGCTGCGTGGGCTGCATTTTTTAGCTGACTCTGTAGCAGCACTGCTGCATCCTTGTGCCGAAGTGCTCTGAAAGCTGCATCAAAGGAGGCAGAAAGCAAACTTGGCTCGTTTTTTCAGAAGCTCAGCCTGAGCCCAGAAGTACTGATCATGATTGTGAGTAGGGAAGTGGCCTCAAGTTGGTTTGACATACACATGATGCAAGACTGATTTTAAATTGTTAAGTGTGTTACAGATTTGTTTCATCGTGGCTGCAAATCAAGTTAGAGCTCCTCTGTCTGCAGCCTGTCAGGTTCTTGGATGTACAAGATCAGCTCTTCACTCTGTCAATGGGCAGTGAGTAGTGAAACTGTGAAGAGAGCACCCTTTAAGTAGGTGACAGACTGCTAGTTAGCTGCACTTCCAGGCAGGGAAGAAGGAAAAGGTAATGCTCTGAACTCTTGTGTTACTGAGGAAGGTGACAGCACAGGGCAACACAGGTCTTTGCAGGAGTAGAAGGGACAGGAAGCTGGTTTGCCCTGTAGTACCTTCAAGAGACAATTGGAAGGCTTAGGGCTGTAAGGCCATACCCAAAAAAATCCTCTGTGTTGCAGTTCAGGAGTAGGACAACTGCTTGAAAACTGCTTCACAAGGAAGAAGAATGAAATCTCTCATAGCTCCCTGGCAGTTGTGGATAAAACTTGGCAATTTTCTGTATGAAGTATATAATCTTTACTCTGTTGCATGTTGTAATCAAGAGCGTTTAATTTTTTAAGTAAGGTGGCAATCAAGACTCACCTATGTTTTGAGAAAATGATTCAGTGCTGTCTCTGGTGCTGTGCCAAGCCGAGTAAACGACTGCTGTCCGTGTATGGAAGGAACACGTTTGTTGTACTCTGTGCCTTGTTATAATTGCACAATCTGATTTCTGGCTTGGTGTCCCTCAGTGCTCTTTGATTTCAGGTGTCACTGCCTGTGTGACACACCTTCAGTTGTGCATCCCCCAAGGGTGCAGTGAGAACAGCAGGGTGACCATGGGTGCTGCCTGATGCCCTGTGTGCTAGTCCAACCTCCTTACAGCCAGGAGCACTCCGTGTTACTGGAATGTCAGACTGGAACCGTGGAGGAGGAGGGGAGTGCATCCCTGGCCTGCAGAGTTGTTGGGATAAGTTGCAGGTTTTTCCTCCCAGAGTGCAATATGAGGCATGTCACAATAACGAGAGCCCGGCCTTGTGCCTTGCAGAAGCTGTCACAGTCTCCAGCACCCTGTTATAGCTGTGTACTACAGAAGCAGAACAGATTGTGGTAGGTGAAGAACTGAGTATGTGGGAAGAAGGCAAAATTACTTTAATTGTGTGTGTCAAAATATGCTCTTTGAAAAAAAATAGTCTAATTTAATTTTGTGCTAGATAGACCACTAAAAATCTCTAAAGTCTGCATACCACAAAGAAAACAGGACCCTACTCTTGAGCTGATTTTCAGCAAACTGATATGATTTTACAAAAATCCAACAACCAACCTATGGCATTCATCTCTTTTAAAATATACTGTTGCAAGCCAAAACCAACTAAATGGTGGCATGATATCAACAGGGCATTTGAACAGACTGTGAAATTCTTTTGTGCATATGGGTTCATGCAGGGAAGTGACTTAAACTGGGCTGTGGAGATGCGACACAACAAGAAGAGTTAGAGTGGGCTGTGATTTAGTTGTAGAGCGTTTGATGTCTCTGTCTTGCTGCACCTGCTGCTTTAGAAGAAACTGCAGTGGTAACAAATCCTGCTGCTAAAGAAGCATTTAGGGAACTAGTGTACAAGAGGAACACGTCTTGCAGTGCCCGTTTGCCTGAGTGGAGTTGCAGTGTTTTTTAAAATGAAAAAATTGAAACATCAATAATTAAGTAGTTCATTGTCCCTCTGGAATAGGGATGTTTTTGTTGCTTCCAATATCCCACTACATGAAACATGCTCACGTTGCATGACGCTGGTCATTTTGGAGTGAAGGACGTGAGGTGTTTCAAACAATGGTGTGTATGTGTGTGTGTGTGTGTGTTACAGATACAAGTTGGCGATCAGAAGCAACATTTCAGTTTACAGTGGAACGCTTCAACAGGTTGAGTGAGTCAGTGCTCAGCCCTCCCTGCTTCGTTCGGAATTTGCCATGGAAGATCATGGTTATGCCACGACTCTACCCGGACAGACCGCACCAAAAAAGCGTAGGATTCTTCCTTCAGTGCAATGCTGAATCTGATTCCACGTAAGACCCTTTCAATTATTGTACAAGGCCTCACTTGATACTGGTTAATCTATTGCAAGAAATACAGACACCTACAAAAAATACTTCACCTCGCTTTCTGCAAGAGGAGAGAATTCTTGCACGGGTTTGAGTGCACTTTACCCCCTACCTTTCTAAATCACAAAGCATAGGAATAATCTCTTTAGGATGAGCTAAAATCAGCTTGTGGAACTAGAAGTTTGTGGTAGAATTTAGATACATGCTTGCTGAAGGAGAAGTCCTTAACTGACAGTTTTCTTGGCATGGAAAAAGTTCTGGATTTATTTCAAATGAAAGTCGAGTTTCTCTAACCATGCCAAGCTATAAATGCTGCCCTGTGAAATGTGTGAACAGGTAACTGCTACCAGTGCAGGCAGAGCAGGGCATGAGTCCTCTCCTTAACTGGAGTTCATGGCTTATCCAGCAAGATCTGAACATATGTGTGTACCTGGGAGTCTGCATGCAAATCAGCATTGGCTACCTTTGACCACTTTTGTAAATAATAGAAAAATTTTAAAAAATAACTACAGAGTTTTGGGGCATTCCTGTAGCTTATCCAGGAAAAGTGCAGACATCTTAGGTATCCTTTCCAATAGGGTAACTCAATTCTGGCGCTGACTTTCACAAAGCTTGTTGTTTACTCTGAATAATAAGTTGCACTTCATTGTTTTTATAATTTAGAGGTGAGTGCTCAGGGCAGAATGTAAAGAAAAAGTTGTAAGTGTATTAACAAGTCACAGGACATGTGATTCACATCCAAGTATTTACAGAAAAAGGATAATGTGATTTTCAGAAGTACCAACCAAAGTGCAGCTGGTGAAGCTGAGCAAGCAGCAGTGCCACTGCATGAGGCAGTGACAGGACCTTGTCTGAGCTGATATCCAGACTGATTGCCTTGCACAAGTAGAGTGGTTTTGAACACCAGTGGTCATGAAGAAGTGCTGCTGAGACAATTAGTGTTGGGGAGTTTATCTTGTGGGAGGGAGAGTAGAAGCTCCTCCTCCTTTCCTTAGCACAGGCTGAGATGTCCCACTGTGTAGACACAAAGAGCCCTTGGAGTTGGCCCATCCACGTACAGTGAGGCAGATCAGAACTAACTCACCTGGGAGTGCAGTCAGCTTCTTAAACCAATCTGCAAGTCACTGACACACTTTCTTGTCAACACTGTTGCCATGAGAAAATCTTCATTCCAGATTCATAATGTGGCTTCAGAAAGCCCCAGAGTTTCATGCCCTCAATAACAATTAACATCTAATAAGGAAAAAAATCCAGTGTGTGCAAGTAATGTACCAAAAATCCCTAACAAAAAACTTATGTAACAACTATAAAAAGCTTGGTTTTGAAAGCGTTTCAAGTGTTTCTTCTGTATTTATAGGTCTTGGTCCTGTCATGCACAAGCAGTTCTCAAGATAATAAACTACAAGGATGATGAAAAATCATTCAGTCGTCGTATTAGTCACTTGTTCTTTCATAAGGAGAATGACTGGGGTTTTTCTAACTTCATGGCCTGGAGTGTAAGTAATTGGACATGTATTAATCTATTTCTAGATAGGAGCAGTTCTGTACTTGCACTCCTGAATACTGAGATGCTGATAGCAATGGGGTTTTTTCCCCAAGATGTTATTTTTTTTCTGTCATTGCTGTAGATTTCTTTACAATTTCTTACTCTGTTAATTTGCTTTTTGTAGAGTGCTTTTACTTATGTTGTAACTTAAATATTCCATCATTATTATTTCCTGCCTGAGTGTTTATGTTTTGTTTTCACTGTGTAATAGTCAATGACATTCTAAAGCAGCATCTATTTGCTTGAATTTCCATGTGTTCTCTGTGTATGTGTACAGATATTTAATATCCTAATAATACTAGTAAGATTTCTCTTGAATTGTGACACTTTTTAAGCATTTGCAAAAGTTTTGGGATATTGTCCAGAAGGAGCAGAACATTTGATTACCAATTCTTATATCATTGAAAACTGAAAAACTACTGCAAAGTCTTAAAAGTCAGGAACAAGTTTCCTGCTTTGAGACACTAAAAAAGAATTAAAATATAGTAAGGTGAATAACAGCTTCTTTGGTGTTCTTCAGTTTTTCTTCCTCAGTTTTTCTTCTTCAGTTTATTACTACTGATAGCTCAGGCTTGGAAATTAGAAAGTGATGTCTAACTGGATGCTTCACTACAGTCATGTTGCATGTTCCACTTTTCATGTTCTGTGTCATTCCCGTTTTGCAGGAAGTTACTGATCCTGAAAAAGGCTTTATAGAAGAGGACAAAGTTACTTTTGAAGTCTATGTTCAGGCAGATGCTCCACACGGAGTAGCGTAAGTGTCTTTGATTAAAACCAAAGCAATATTCAGAATTCTTAATTCTAGTATTCTTATGTTGATTGAGATCATTCAAGTATTCTGTGTTATTGCCATTTGTAGCTCCCATCAGACATTTTCACTTTGTCACTACTAATTGATGAATTCTCACATGGCAATGTTTTCATAGTCACATAGAGATTTTGCATAGCTTAAATTTCTGTTTGCATCAGTCAGCAAAATGTAGTGGAACCTCAGCTTCTGTGTGAGTTTGGTTTGTGATTTAACACCTCTGCAATTCTGGCCCAAGCATTTGTGGGGTGGGAGCTGATGGGGTTTCAGGTGCAGCCAAGTGGCTCTGCTGTCTAACTTGCCTTGGTTTACAGTTGTAAAACTGCTTCATCTCAGTTGTTCTTTCATGGCACTTGTAAACAATGGGCTTGTACAGAGGTGCAGACTTGCCCTTAAAAGTACAGCTCTGAGTTCCAGGATGCTCTCATAGGACATAATTTTTGTGCCATACAGAACATATTTTTTAAAAAAGTAATAGAATCACTAAGCATTTAATTGCAAAGACTATTGTTACTTGCAGGCAGCAGTGAAGTGTAGTTTATTTGAACCTTCAGTAGCAGTGAAGAGTAGCTGCTACCTACCAGCAGCACTACCTTAGAACAAACACTTTATTATTGGGAATACAGAACTTTCTTGTTTTTAACCACAAACTATTTTCTAGGTGGGATTCTAAGAAGCACACAGGATATGTTGGCTTAAAGAACCAGGGAGCAACTTGTTACATGAACAGTTTGTTACAGACTTTATTTTTCACAAATCAGCTACGAAAGGTAAGTAATACATGAAAGAACCTGAGATTATAACATTGGTGGCTTTACTTAGGATTTATAAATGGTGCAGAACAGAGCTGTGTGATCCTTTTGCCTTCTTTATCCTTTCAGAAGAGTTGTGGCTTACATGGTGATGCATGTCTTACTGCAGACAGAGTACAGAAAGCTCCTTTTTGTAGTTTGTAGAACACAAACTTTTGTCTTTTGTGGAAGCAGGCAGAGCACCTGGAGAAGACCTGAGCTTAGGGGGTGTTTCTTTGACTGTATTATATATTAATATTGCTGGGAATTGCTGGTGGCCAGGGAAGCAGTTTAAACTTGCAGATAAAAGATGGAAGTAATTTCCTTTTTTTGAAACAGTAAGAATAGGGAATTATGGCTTTTCAGCCCATAAACAATACACAAATATGCACATTTGCTCTGTCTTAAAATTCATATTATCCAGCAGATTTTTTTTGTTATTATGGTTGCCATCCTTGTAACATTGTATTTATTGTAGTTCAAACAATGTAATTTTATATTTACTTTAGTAGTATTTTTTGTTTACTGTAGTTGTTATTTCTTTGCTGGGAAGAACATCTTTAAATACCTTTTTAATAAATATCTCATCCAAAGCCAGGATAAACTGCACTGCATAATGTATCATTTTAAAATGGTGCAGTACCCTTACTGGGATTAAAAGCAGAAGTGATGACTTGATATTGGAAGTGGCTATCTAGAAGAGGGCATGTAGCTGGAGAAAAAAATAGCTTGGCACTATTCAGTGTATTGAAGTGTCCTATTGATCCTAGTTCATCCTTGTGTGCATTTCTGCACTTACTGTCTGTCTCAGTGGAAATGAACTGTTCCAACTTGGGCTTTCTCTTGTCTAAACTAGTTGTTGCAGTTTTGTTAAGCTTCCTTTTCCCTTTTTGATGTAACTGCTTTCCACTGCCTTAAATTTCCCACCATCTTACTGTTTATATCCCTGTGGCCTGTAAGTGTCCCAATTGGCTTTTTTTTTTTTCCTCTTTGCAATGTGCTGTTTACCCTGAAGCCCTGCAAAAAAAAATTACACCTCAAACTCAAATAGAATGTAACTGAGATCTTAGCAGTGCCATGGACAACAGATAAATACGTGACTTGTTTTACATGATGCACCTGTTCCTGTTTTGCAGGAGGTGTAATTTACTCATTCAGTTCATCACTCATTCTAATGCCCATTCTTTTTGCTCAGCACTCAATGTTTGTGCATTTTACTTTTTTGGACAACTTCACTTCGCTCTTGAGAGAAAAAAGTGTTTTTGTAATAGCTCCATCTAATGCAATTGAGTAGTTTGTTCAAGACTGTCTTGTAGTCACTAAATCAATATATACCATGAAGTAGTGAAGAAGAAATCCTATTTGTAATACAGATTGGTTTCAACCAAACTAATCTTACCAGGCATTCCTGTGCACTTCTTCCCCAGCCCCAAAATAATAGCACCTTTTAGGGTCTCTTAATATCTGGCTAGTGACCCTATGAGGAAACTTAATTTACTGGTTGGTAGCTGCAGCTTCCTTTATGGAGGTGTTCCTGGACATCAGCTGGAATGCCCAATTCCTTGCTCATTCCTCAGGCTTTCAGAGCCCATCCAAACAGAACAGATGACAGTGGAAGTTTTAGACAGCTTTAACACTCGTTTGCCAGTGGTACAGATCAGGAAGAATCAGTAGTTGCCTTGTCTGAAAAAACTATTTTTTACATTTTTGTTTTCACTTTGACCAAACTTGTTCCTCTTACACCAAAGTGAAATAAAACATGCAGTATCCTTGGTTTGCTTCTCACTGTTTCCATAATTTCAGTGATTCTCCTTCCTTGGAAGAAATAATTATTTCTGTTGCTGTTACTTAGAGCTTTGTTCCCAGAGAAGCTGCTGTCAGGAGCAGAGCTGGGGAAGTGATGAACAATAGCAAAGGCAGGCACACACCTATGGAAAGTCAGGCCCTGGGGAAGCGTGGGTGAGGATTGATGGAGGGGTCCTTTCTTCTCTGCTCTGCTTCCAGATAACAGCTGGGAGGTTCCAGGGTGTTTGAAATGAGACCTCTCTTCTAAGCAACAAGGTGGCTTCAGTGGTAGGGAATAAAGAAAGGAACTTTCACATTAGAGCATACTGTTATTTGTTGTTTGTGACTGATAAATATGTGCCTAACTGCAGTCCATGTAGGCAAGGGGCAGTGGTGACTTCCCAGGAGGGTCCAGGTTTGATCCTGGACTGTGTTACCTGAATTGTTGCAGAACTGTCTTTAGTGGCTGCATTCAGTCAATTTTGGAACTTTTTGGTGGTTCCCTTGAAAAAGTCTCTACAACTCCTGAGGACATTGCAAAAGGTTTATATAAATACATTAAAATAATAAATACTGGTCAATTTCTCCCTGATCTGACTCTCCTCAAGTTATCCAATATATTTTACCTAGCCTTGGAATTTCATGCACAGTATTTTCTTCCCTGCTTCAAGTAATTCCTGGCTTTAAGCAATGTGTTCAAAGTTACCTGTAGCATTCTTTTATTATAGAAATATCTAAATTTTTCTCGTATCTGTCACTATGCCTATACATGTCCCTGTCCCTCTTTTGTGTTCATTTCCTGAGGGAACTTCTCAGTTGTTAAATAAGAGACACTGTTTTCTAGGTGGATCAGAATGCTACTCTCCTTTATGTTGAGGTCAGACTTTCTGAATTGGGAGGGTAAGGCATAAAATTAAAGGTTTGATGAGGTTAATATTTAAAAAGTGATAGTGTGGAGAAACACTTAAACTTAGAGAAATAAGCACCAATATTAACTTTATACACAAGCAGAATGAAGAGCCAAGGAAGGCTGTGTTAAATGTCTGCTTTGTCATAAAACATGTAGAATTTCCAAAGAAATAAAACTGGTGCTTTTATTCAATGACAGCTGGAATGTAGTAATTATAAGTAAATTGTAAATTATTATTTGAGTATTACTTGAGAGATATAGGGAGGGAATTAATTGTCCAGATGGTACATGAGAGAAATATTTTAAACAAATAGCAACTAAAGGCAAAGGATTTGATTTTGATTAATTATCAAGGTATTCTGAACTCCAGTTTATGCATTTCTGATGGGAGAGTCAATCACTAGGTTGATTTTTAGCCTGCTGTATGTTTACCATTTTAGTATTTATTTTTTGAGTGTATCAGCACTGACTGTATTTGCATTTTTTCATTACTTGACTTTAACATCTTGTTTCTATTTATTTAAACATAGCAAGTGTCTATATAGTTATTTTTTTAAAAAAGCATTTATAAGATGTTCAAAAAAGTAAATAAGGACTGATTATAGAAATTTGAAAGATTTGAGACCTGGTTGTTCAACTTTAGCCAGTGACACCCACCCTTAAAAAGGTTCATAAACCAAGTGCAGGAAGAGATTTAAAGCTGACTTTTTCTGGTGTTGATATTTTAAAGCAAGAAGTAACTTTTGCTTGTTAAATCAAAGGTACAACTGTAGCTAGTGATATTTGAATTGGAGTTTACCCAGATTGACTGGTTAACTGGGATTCTGCATTTGAGTGATAAAAATAAAGCAGTTGGAAATTATTTACTTTATTAGCTTATTTGAACTGTTTTGAAATTGAATATTCTGATCTTAGGAAGGAAATTTTCGTAATCAAGGTGGTCCAGCTTTACATTAGGATGTATAGAGAGGTGGGTGGGGTTTCCTTTTCTGGAGATGCTCGGAACTTGACTGGATCTCAACTTGGCCCCTCTATGAGCAGGAACAGAGATCAGAACCTACAGAGTTCTCTTGCAGACTGCATCACTATAAACTCTTCAAGCAATGCTTAACACATTAAAAAAGTTGAAGGATTATTGAGTTTCAACAGTTAAAACCTGTTGCCAGTGATAAAGTTGAAGATGCAATTTTCTTCAGTTTTTAAAATCTATAAAAGCAGTTTAAGCAAATCTCAAAGTGGAGCAAAAGAAGAGTCTTTTTGTTGCCATTAGGGTGAGGTTGGGCTATTGTTCTTAAAAATTACCCTAACAAAGACTTCTGTTGACTGTCCTTCAGAAAAAAGTTGATGATAAATTTCAGCTAATTTTTGTTACTATTTCCTTTTTATATGTGTAAATTCTACTAAGGGTGAGGAGAAATAAAATTTGGAAGTTACTGGTGTTCATGGTTCTGTTTTAGGTCATCTCTATTAGCTGGTAACTTCTGAAAATTAAATTAAAAATTTTAAAGATATAGTCATGTGAATTATCATGTTACTTTACAATTGCATAGTTAACCATTATTTTTGTGTCAGAATATCAGGGATTTGCTTCCTTTATGAAATTGTTTCTCATATTTCATCTTACTGCTGTAGATATTCTGATGATATTTATTCTTTGAAGTTTTTCTCTTGCTGTACTTTTGGAAGACGTAGTGAATCCTCAGAATTGGAATAGAAAACCGGCATTACCATTTTTTAGGAAGTTCTTTTGCTGTTTTTCTTTCTTCTTTCCTTTTTTGCCACACCCTTGTGTTGTTTTTGTGTCAGTGTTGTCTTTTTCTGGTGCCTGACCTGTCTGGTTCCCATCAGTGCGTACTGAGCTGTCCTGTGGCAGTGGCTGGGTTTGCCCAGCAGTTCCCAGCTGCCTGCTGGAAGTGTTAACCTTGCTCTGTATGCAGGGAACTGAAGTGCAGGGTAAGTTAGATGTGCTGCACACCTCTGGAATTCAGGCTAATGAGGGAGAGTCACTGAGGTCCAGTTCAGTACTTCACTCACAGAAATGGGTCATTCCCTGCTGTTTCACAGGCAAAAATTCAGATGGCAATTTTTCTGTTTTTAACAGGTTATTTTCTCATATGCTGCTTAATATTGGAGTATTTTTTAGTTTCATTTGTTGCCTAATCTCCTTACAGGGTTGTCTGTTTCTTTTTTATATTTATGCTTCTCAAATGAACATCTCCCTGTAAATACCTTTTTGTTTGCTCTTCCTTTTCTCTAGATGTATTGATGTACACTTTTTAAAAAGTAAATCTCATTTCAGTGACTATTGAACTCTCTTAATCCCTCTTTGGTCTATTTGTGTAATTTCTTTGTTCTCAATCCTTCCCAGATCAGTATAATCAGTGAATTGAATTGTTAAGCTGTTTATTTGCTGGCCAGCGATGACGTTAAGTAGGAATGAATGAATTGGGGACTCTCAGAGCTTCCTCTGACATCTTTCTCCATGTGGATCATTTCTGTTTTTGTTCACTTGTTGCCCTTTATGGTTTCATGTGGTTGCTTTTTCACAAAAGCAGTTATTTTCAGAAGCCTGTAATATTGACTGCTATATCTGATCCTACTTTGATGTTTGCACAGACATACCAGGCATAAGAAATTATTTGAAAGTGTTAAATGCTTTAGTGCATTTACTGTTCTAGGCCGGAATAAGGGAACTATTTAGATAAAATAACCATGAATGGAATCTGTTGTTCACATCTTTCTAACCACTGTGCTCTAAGAAGAGTTGTTCCAGACAATAAATGTTTTTACACTACAGTACAATAATTTTTTCAGACTTTTTTGAAGTGTTGATTAAATTGAGTTCTTATGAAGGAAGTCACTAAAGAGGAAAGAATGCATTAAACAAGATGAGCAATAAACTTTTCTGATACTAATTGAACTAAATGTTTTTTCAGGCTGTGTACATGATGCCCACAGAAGGAGATGATTCATCCAAAAGTGTTCCTTTAGCATTGCAAAGAGTGTTTTATGAGCTGCAGCATAGTGACAAACCAGTTGGAACTAAAAAGTTAACAAAATCATTTGGGTAAGTTTCAGAAACATGGACTATTTATTGGACTTTGCAAGCTTCAAAAAGCTTTTCTTTAAAAGAGTTCTATTTTAATAAGGTTATTTTTAGGGAGTTGCAGGTGTTAATTGTTAACTTCCTGTAGACTGCTTGCATGGGTTTTTATTTGTAGCCAGTACTAAAGACAGCTGATTCAAAAGTCAGATTTTTTGGGAAGGGGAATGGTACAGGTATTAACAAGTAACAGCTGTTAATAGTAGGGTTGTAATTTACCTGTTACCTGAAAATAGTATGATGCATTTGACTTAGGTAAAATTCAGAACAAAATAGTTATTGAAAAATTGCAGTTCATGTATTGTTAATGTCTTTTAAAAATTGAATATATTTTAGATTTAGTGCAATACCAGTAATTTGCATGTCCATGTTGTACATTGATGGCTGCTGTAACATTTTCTTAAAACATACCAAAGACACAAGTTGGGACAGAAAGATTAACATTAGTATAACATTTACAAGTCTTCTTTTTGCATGTCTTGTAAGTGTGGAGTAGGATTTTATTAACATCTGTTCATAAACACTGTATTTTGTATTACATTGTCTCACTGTATTTACAGGCTAGTCTTGTAGTAATATTGACAAGTACTGTTTTAGTTTAAAACACATTAGGGAGTTTGTATCATCTTCTTCACACAGTTGTCCTGGTGTTCATCCTGCATCTGCTGCTACAGCCTGTAGTCCTGCTCTCTTCTAAAAACACTCTGTAACCTTGTGTCTTTGCAGCCTTGGCTTTTCCCCTTTTGGACAATCTTTTAAAAGGAAATCAGTGGCCTCAGTGCTGTCTGTTTATCTGACCATACCCTCTTCCTAATAGCATACTGTATATTTAGTTTATAAGTGCTCCTGCTGTCCTGTTACACTGGAAGGACTTGGTGATAGAGTAAATATTTCATCTTCAGTTAAGATCCCAACTGTGTCATATTTGTAGCATTAAGAGCCCTTACCCAAGGGTGTTGCCCATGTTTAATTTTGTATCCAACAGCAGGGTTTTAGAAATGTGTTCATGCCTACTTTTGTTCTTGAGGAGGAATTTTAGAATGTGTTTGAAGATTTAGGTTTCCCCCTTCCCTAATCATTGAGTCAGAGGAGGGGTTTTGGCCTTGTGAGCCCTGCCTAGATGCTGATTGGGGAATTGCTTTTTACTGAGTGTTGTGAATTTTTAAGTTTGACTTCTTTAAGCAGAAAATGATGCCATGTCTGAAGGAGCCCTTCTTTATCCTAATTTTAGTGTGTGACCTTTTTCTTTGGTTTGTCCTATGAGCTGGCTAGTGTTTAAAGCCTAAAGAGTCAAGGCATTATTTTCTATTCTTAATGATCTGACAAGGTCACTTGATTTAGCTTGTTTAAGTGTGGACCCCACACAGCTGTTGGCACACTCTGGAGATTACTTTGCTGCCGTGTGACAGTGGGGGTGAGTCACTGAGAAGAGAGTGGGAGGGAGGATAAAGTCAGCCCTGCTCCTGATCACCCTGCTGCCGCTTCCAGGGCCAGGGTGGAACATCACACTGACTCTGGAGCTTACAGTCAGCAGGGTTTATTTCATACACATTTATTTCATATTAGGAGTGGTGTCTGCTGCAAAAAAAGTTGTCAGACTTAAAACTTGTAGGGCTTTCTTGAGTTGAAGTTACAGTTCTCACAGGAGTATTTAATGCTGGAAATAGAAACACTTTATTCTTCTTTTCTATTGAAGGCAGGAGTGCTGAACACCGTTGTTGCAGTGTGCCATGCTGGCTATGAGGTGTTCAGAACCTGCTGCCCTCAGCCCTGCTTTCACACAGTGTGTTTGCACATGGACAGTTCAGAAAGCTGAATGCTTCCTTGGAGTTACTGCATACCCAGGATTAACTGTTTAGATAAGCACAAAGGAGTCAGTCTTTCCTATGAATCCATTTACTTCCTTTCCTGTGCTGAAATAATCCCTGAACACCACTTGACTGCACCTGAAGGGCCCTCACAAGAGAGGCAGCTGGAAACCTGCTGTGGAAACTGATGGCATTGAATTGCTCCCAAGACTTGACTTTAGAGTTTTTTTGGCATGAACTGAGACTGGGTTGTAGACTGCAAGAGCAACAGCCTGGCTGTGGCTTCCTCAGCTGGCTCTAGGTGCATCCCCAGTCCCACACAGGAGGGGGGGGGTGAGCACAGAACAGCTACCAAAATATCTCATGAGTTCACTTACCCTTCTTCAAGCACAGCTAAAGAACCTGTGCATCAGCCAGTCCTAAATCTCAGTCTTTACATCTTGCTGTATATTACATTCTTGATCTGCAAAGAAATCAAAAAAATGTCCTTTGAGGTTTTTCTTTTTTTGTAATTAGTAATTTTTCTCTATTTGCCTTACAAAGGTGGGAAACTTTAGACAGCTTCATGCAACATGATGTCCAAGAATTATGTCGAGTGGTATGTTTATGCTATTTCTGGCTGATCTGTAATGTATAAATTTCTCTTGATATTGTGTGTGTGTGTATGTATATATATAAAGTATAGTTTAGGGACTAAAATATAGTTTTATATATAAAATAGAGTTTAGGGACTAAAATATAGTTTTAGCCCTGATTAATTTAAATAAGGTCTCAGGAAGGTTTTGCCTTGGTTCCTCTTTAAGAATGGGATTTCTTGTGGCCTTTGGCAGGTGAGGAATTTGTAAAGAGTAGGGAAGCTTGAAAGTAGCTGGAATGTGTGCTAGTGGTACTTTTATAGCCATGGAGAGAAATGCAGTTTTGAAGATGAAAGGCATTGTTAGATCTGTGGGGGTTTCCAGACTCAAAGGAGTGGAGTAGCTGGAGTAGCCCTCAGTTTAGGGGGAAGAGGAAGATTTAAAGGACTAGGAAGGAGATGCCAGTACAAATAGACTAATATTTCATTTTTATCCAAGTGACTTAGCATCTAGTTAGTTGAGTAATCATGTGATGAATAAATTTAAAAACTGCAGGTTTGTCTTGTGTAAAAACTAATTCTTTTCTTTCAGCTGCTTGATAATGTGGAAAATAAAATGAAAGGCACGTGTGTAGAAGGCACTATCCCTAAATTATTCAGAGGGAAGATGGTGGTATGTATTTAATATCTTTCTTTAAAATAATTTAAATTAGCTCTTATTACTTGTGTAAAATTGAACTTCTGTGTTGTTTTGTTTTTGTTTCCAGTCTTATATCCAATGCAAGCACGTAGACTATCGATCTGAAAGAATAGAAGATTATTATGACATCCAGCTAAGTATAAAGGGAAAGAAAAATAGTAAGTGATACATTGTGATATGCACCAATCCAATACTTAAACATGCTGGACAACTTTAGTCCCTGTTGATTTCAGATGGGTTTGTTGGTGCACAGTGATTGGAAATACCTGCCTCAGGACACCTTTTTGAAAACATTTTCAATGCAGAGGATGTTTTTGCCTGCATTACATTTATTTTTTTTCTTATTCCATTCCTTTTCCCTGCTCCTTCCTCGCTAATTCTCTCACTGATATATTTTCATAAAGCTCTAAGAACTTCAGCTTTCTGTGTCACAAAACTGTGTCATGATGATCACAGTGGTGTTGTCACAGTAGTTACAATTTGTATATAAAGATGAACTCGGATGAAACAGATTCTTATTTAGACCTGACCATAGCAATAAGCAAAAAAAAAAAAAATTACCTTCTCAGAACAGCATAACAATGGTCCCTTATCATCTCTTTACTGAGCACTTGGTGAACAAGGCAGGGAAAAGGATGTGCAAGAGTCCAGCAAGCAGAGGCATCTGGCTTGATGCTTAACCACTGCAAAGTGAGGAGTTTTTGCAGACAGCTGTAATGGTGTGCTATTAAAATCTACTGGTATTCTTAGACATGCCCTTGTAATATGGTGCCTTTCTTGACATTCTTAAGCAATATAAAACTTTACTTAAAATAAGGACAGAAATATTCAAACACAAACTTCCCCATCTTAATGTGTCATTTGATTAATACATTGCAGGCTAGACTAAACTTACATTTTTTTCCTCCTTCTGTACAATTCCTCAATCTTTTTTCATTCAGTTTTTGAGTCCTTCATTGACTACGTTGCAGTGGAGCAGTTGGATGGTGATAACAAGTATGATGCAGGAGAACATGGTTTGCAGGTATTTTTTTTTTAACCTGGTTTTAAATCTTATTTCTTCATCCTTGATAAAATAACAATGTTGCAAAATCCATTCTAGATTTTACCAACTGATTTTGGTGATATTTTATCTTAGATGAACTTTTTATGTAGCTCTTTTTATTTGGTGTTAGGTTTCTTAAAATGGAGCTCAGATTTTATAGTAATTTAATTAGTAGTGAGTTTTATAGGTTCAAGTCTTCTAGTTGCTAGATTGGTTCACTTGTCCACCGATTTCAAGACTGAGAAGTTCTTCCTCTATGAGTAGTCTCTTCTTCCACGTGTCAAGTAAAAAAGCAGCATAACTGTAAAAGTAACTTTGGAGAGCTCATGTTTGTGTCCTCAGCAAGAACACCAAATGAACCCATGGAAATTAAACATTTATGCTTGTGCATGTGTTTCTGAGCTCTTCAATTGCACTTTGCTGCACCCACTGGAGTAAGCTGAAGTCCTTTATAAATAATGTTCTACTAAAGCTTATTTCTGCAGCTTTGACATACCAGGTTTTGTCAGTAATGTCAGTTATATTCCTTAGCTGTTCTTAGGAAGGTGCAGCACAGTAGCCAAATAGTTGTTGGCAGGATGCAATGTACATGAAATTCTTAACTGATCAAAAATGAGTTTTTGCCTCTTTATTCTCTCAATTTTATTTATGCAGGTAACTTGCTGTTAATGCAGTGAGGTGTCCACATACACCTGTATGAATGGCCTAAATTTAATTTAACTGAGTTCTTGTGTTACTGGAGTAGCTCATGGGAGATTGGTGCAACATTAGGGTACTTAACTTGCACCCAAGTTTTGAACCATTCTGATGTACATTGTGTCATCAAGTCTATAAAAGTCCATCTGAAGAGTGTCTGCAACAAACAAGTGCTTTGAGTTGCTAAAAATCTTACAATTTCAACCTTCTATTTCCTTTAAAATGTCTAGGAGGCAGAAAAAGGTGTGAAGTTCCTAACATTGCCACCAGTATTACACCTACAGCTCATGAGGTTTATGTATGATCCTCAGACTGACCAAAACATCAAGATAAATGATAGGTAAGTGGGTTGGTTGATTTACTGTGTGGGTTGGGTTTTTTGGTCGAATTTAGACCTGTGAATATGTTTTACCAACATATAGCTTCCCAAAATCCTGGTTTTGACAAAACTCTGAGAGGCAGTCGTGTGCAGTCACACAGTGGAGGTCCCCTAAAGGTGCACTGGTTGAATGTTGAAGTTCAGAATGACAAATTGAATGCTTGGTAATTTGTAGTGGTTGTTTTGACTTTGAACAGGTGAGTGCATCTTTTAGTGGCTTTCTTTGTGCAGTGTATGGCTGGGCTGCCACCACAGTAAGTAGTTACCTGCTTGTCCTCCATCTGTTTCCATGGATGGAGGGAGAGCCATTTGCCCACTCTCTGTAAGTAGAGACTGATAATTTCTTGAGGAGATACATGGTTGGTTGTAAACTAACTGTGTATTGCAATTCTCATTCTCACCAAGGTGAGATATTTCAGAGTAACATTCCAGTCCAGTGGTACCAGTGCAAGGAAAGCCACATTTGTGTGCTAGAAAATAACAGATTTTAAAGCATTTGCCTTGGCACAGTGAATCCAAGTCAGCCCTAATTCAGTTAAAGTGCTCTTGCCCTTGTTACTGAGGGCACACTTTCCTAAACTGCTTGAAAAGTTTATTTTTATTCCATATTTAAACAGTATAAATTCTGCCACTGTATGCAGTATGTCCTAGATAGAAATGGCATTGTAACAGTAACATGTTCAATTTTTATGCTTTGCTTTAGGAGTACACATAATGTTCCATAATAATGTGTGTCTATCTTAACTACAAATACAATTGTCTTCATTCTTTCCAAAACTAGGTTTGAATTTCCTGAACAGTTGCCATTAGATGAATTTTTGCAAAAAACAGATCCTAAAGATCCTGCAAATTACATTCTCCATGCAGTTCTAGTACACAGTGGAGATAACCATGGTGGACATTATGTTGTTTACTTAAATCCAAAGGGCGATGGCAAAGTGAGTATTGAAAAGCATCTAACAGTATTTGTGTGTTGCAAATGCATGCTTGCAGTTTTTATAATGGGCAAATCTTCAGAATTTTTGTCCCTTAAAAGAAGAGTCTGCAGATAACACTGGTCTTTTAGCAAAAGACGTTTTAACTGAGGAAATCCCTTCACTTGTGTGTGTATGTCTTGAAGTTCTACTGCAATCAGATTTGATCCATCATTTTTTTGAGGTTGATTTTGCTGAAGCAAATACGAGCATTTCCAGTGTTTCTGTGACTCAGAAGTTCAGCACGTTTGTATATGCTCCCACTGTTCCAGGTTTAGGTGACTTGATTGGATCGGACATTTATAGGTCAGGTGCCTCTTCCCTTGAGTTGACTGGTTTTGTGTGTACATGATTGTTCACAGTAAGAGTAGAAGTCAGATTTTACTGTGACTTTGTTGCTATTGGTAATTTATTCTTAATTGGCTGTATTGTTTTAACTTAAAATTTGATGTGTGTTGCTCTAAATGTACAAATAATTGCTAGATGTCTTGTGCATTACTGCTGTTTATTTCATTTTACAACAAATAAAGTCAATTTTCTGTTTCCTACAGAAATATTAGGTATTTGAAGAACAGTTTAAAGAAAAACTTCTTGAAATAATTATTGTGCTTTTGGTGCTCAGTGTAAAATGTTCAGTAAAGGTTTGATATTTATGGGCTTCCTTCCTATGCACAAGTAGCATGTAGCACAAATGATACTGAACTAGATTTCCTTTTATAAAAATCATGCTGCTTGAAGAGTAATTTTAGTTACTTCAAAGAGCTGAAAGACATGCCAGAAATAGGATTAATTTATCATTCAGGAACATGTTCTTATATGTAAAATCACCTTTCCATAAAACTTTCTCCCTAGTGGTGTAAATTTGATGACGATGTTGTGTCAAGGTGCACGAAGGAGGAGGCGATCGAACACAACTACGGGGGGCACGACGACGACCTGTCCGTGCGGCACTGCACCAATGCCTACATGCTGGTGTACATCAGGGAGTCCAAGCTCAGTACGTGTCCTCCCTGTGCTCAAGGGGGTCTTACAGGCAGGGAATTAGGGCTGGTTTACCTCTGAATTGTTGGCAGTCCTCCTATACGACAGGGCTGTGGTATTTACAGTCAGTGTAGAGATCAAACGGGATCAAACAGCCCTTCTCTCACTTTTGGAAAGTTTGTGCTGCTCTGTGTCATCTTTTAGCTCTGTAAGACTCCTGCAAAGTGCTTCAGCCTTGGTTGGTTTATAGGATGGGAAACTTAGTGACCTGACTTTGGTAATGGAATTAAATCAAATTGGTTGTAAAAATGTAGATATATATATGTATATATATGCTAAAACAATGGAGTGGTGGTAAATAGTTTTTTTAATTCTGAACTGAATATTTCATTACAAAGTCTATGATACATACTTCATGGAAATAGTGCATTTTGGCTTGTCATAGAAAGCACTTCTGTGGCCAAAGCATGATGGTATCAAACCATGTTTTTAAGTAAAAGATGAAGAAAGCTGGTTTTTACTTCAAATCAGAGGAATGTCAAGTGTGAAAAGTATGAAAAAGAACCTGTTTGATGTAAATCTTGAAATGACATCATAAAATTTGCTTTATAGGTGAAGTTCTGCAGCCTGTCACTGACCATGATATTCCTCAACAACTTGTAGAAAGGCTACAAGAAGAGAAAAGGATAGAAGCTCAGAAGAGGAAGGAGAGGCAGGAAGCTCACCTCTATATGCAAGTGCAGGTCAGATTTTGAAACGGATTAAGTTACAACAACTTTACCATGAAAATTTAGAACATTGAACCACCCTGGAGGCAAACCTTGATTTTCTTTGTTTGTTTGTTTGTTTTTTAAATTTTTGTTCTGATGTAGTGTTTGAAGAGAAATTATTATCTTAGTGCTTTTAAGTATATTTACATATGCAGTGCATCATAACAAAGCACACAGTACTGTATGTTATAAACATTTCTGTTTTCTTTAGAATTTATTGTGCTTGTGAATAAAAATAGTCAGTTCAGGTGAGAGGGAAAAGGACCAGGTTATTTCAAATGGCTGCCCTGCCACTACACTTTTATCTCCTTCAGGAATTATTTTCTAAAATTAGAATGTATCTAGCCATAGGCTGCAGATCTGGACTATTGCCAAAGGGAGCTCATCAAGTAGAAGCAGAAGGAGAGAGTGCTTATATTTGCAATTATCGTTTTGGAAAAGCCAGATGGACTAGATTGTTATGAATTGCCTTAAGGAACCCTGTTTATGGCTCTTTCCAGAGTCCATCTGGCACAGGAAAAGAGAACCCATTTTCCATGGGCCTCCATGTTTCCTTGTCTGTTCTTTCTGGTGTTGATAAGCAGAGATACTGGTGAAGTCCAGCTTGTTCTGCATTGCATTTGCACTGAGTTTGCAGTGGGACACTGGCAGCATTGCACTCTTTGTGCTTCTGTTAACAAAGCATGCAGTGGAGCTGTGGGAAATGCAGGGGAAGGGTTCAGTGGCCTCCTTGCACTGCAGCAGTCACAGAATTATGTAGCCTTTTTTATTTTCTCCAAGTGCCAAGATTGTTAGAGCACGTTCCAAGACTGGGATCTAAGCACAACTGGTTTTTAATTGCTTGGGATTTGTAAGAATTAATGTATTTTAATTACTTGCACTGATGAGATTATCAATCACGATTTTTTTAAAGCCATTATAATCTGTATTCTTACATATTTTCTCCCTGAGAAATGAATAGTGTTAGCACTGGGCCAGAGGGCCAGTGAGGTTGCATAGTAAAGCATCCTGAGAAGGTATTACGTGGTGCAGCTGAGCTAATCTGAATAGTAACCTTTAAATGTCATTTTTCAGATAGTGGCAGAGGATCAGTTTTGTGGTCACCAAGGCAATGATATGTATGATGAAGAAAAAGTGAAATACACTGTTTTCAAAGTATTAAAAAACTCCACACTTACAGAATTTGTTCAAAACCTCTCTCAAACAATGGTGAGTTTTCTGTAGCTGAATATCTGCGTGTATTTTGTTACATAGTGGTTGTTTCATAGCCCTTATCTTCTCCACATATTGACAGCAATCATAATTTAGACCTTTTAACACAGAAGATTTGTTTGAGTGTAATAAAAGCATCTTAGCCTATTTTTCCCTTGTTTTGATTTAGTTTCCTGTCACAATTTTTATTTATTTTAGGGATTTCCCCAGGATCAAATCAGATTATGGCCAATGCAAGCTAGAAGTAATGGAACAAAAAGACCTGCAATGTTAGATAATGAAGCAGATGGCAATAAAACGGTAAGCAGTCACTGAGAGATGATATTGCTTCTGTACATCTCCCATGACTTTTAGTTCTCTTTGAGAATATCTAACTTTGAGACATAAGATTTTTCAGGCTTTTAATTTAAAATTAATTTCACTGTATCTGGTGAAGTTTGATACCTGGGAAGACTTGTTTAATGGATTAATTTGGGTAGGAAGGAGGAGTGTGGTTAATGCATGATTTTTCTTCTGTAGAATAAAAGATGTGATCATGATTTTTTATGTTAGATTAAAATAGAAATGTCCCTTTGGCAAAAGGGGTAAACCCTCTGGATTTAATGAATTCTGTTGCTTAAAATGTAAAACATATCTAAATACCACAGAAAACAGAGAGTTGTTCCACTGTCCTTTTATTCCAAAAAGAAGTAATGTCCTTGCCATTGTAAAGTTAGCTCTAAGTAAACTTTTAAATGATAAAGAAGTAAAACATTTTAAATTATAAAGAAGTAAAACCTACTGTTAGTGCTTCATCGAAGTTTTTGGTAGTTTTATATCTATATTTGTATGTCTTAATAAACTTCATAGACTTCCTTTAACACAACTTAAAAAAATAACCTCTCCCACTTGTAGAATGTCATAAAGTTCTTGTAGCTGATTAAAGTGCAGATACCAGGTTGAATTATGTTCTTCAGAGACTTTTCTTCTCTCACAACTTTCTGCATAGATGATTGAGCTCAGTGACAATGAAAATCCATGGACAATATTTTTGGAAACAGTAGATCCAGAGATGGCTGCTACTGGAGCAACATTACCCAAGTTTGATAAAGATCGTAAGCACATGGGCTAAACATTTCTAAAATACAAAATACTTGCATTTTGGGTATATCTCCAAAACCACTGTGCACTCCTTTTTTCAATGATGTTGTTTGATGTATCCATCAAACTACTACAGTGCTGAAATTAGTTTTTCTTATGCAGTTTTCCCTTCATTTCTCTTGAAGTGGAAGACATGCTTTTCATGTTTTTAGACTCCCTGAATAAATTTCTCTATCTATTTTAAGGGCACCGAATTAATAAATCAAAGATGTGTATTTGTTACTGTGTTAATAAAAACACCTAGGTGATCTCCTTCCCCCTCCCGAAGCCTTACTTAAAATTAAATCTTGTTTTGTAATTTGTAGATGATGTAATGTTGTTTCTGAAGATGTATGATCCGAAGACTCGGAGTTTGAATTATTGTGGACATATCTACACCCCTATATCCTGTAAAATACGTGAGTTCTGAATTTCAAGTTCATTGTTAGCATTGAAGTTTTTAAAGACAGTAGATTGCACATGCTTTTCCTTTAATAACAATTCCATCACTGAAACCAAAGGTACCCCAGAGAAGCAAACTCTTATGTCACCCAGCACCTGAGCATTTTCTTCCCCACAGTGTGTCAGTGACATTTTCTGCAGGTCTGAGCCTCAAAGCCCCACAGGTGGTCAGTTCATTGGTGCTGTACTCACCAGGTGTTACTGCCCATAGACAGCTGTTCCAGTCCTGTTGTAAAACTTTGGGATTTGATACTTCCCTCCATCTATTTTGGTGTTTTTGAAATATATTTTTGCAATAGCCTTTCAAATAACTCTTCTACAACTTTTCACTGTGGCAGCCTGAGCAGCTGCTCTGCCTGAATTGTGTGTGAGTCTTGGTTTTCATGTGGATCCATTTAAGGAATTCAGCAAATATCCACTGACTAAAAATATTAATTTTTTCATTTCAAATAATCTCATTTTGTTAACTTGTACATATTTTTTAGTTTTGTATTTTAGCTGTCATTATTTTTTTTAAAAAAGATACTAAACTTTTTCTCTGGGAAGGAGCAGTGTTACTTTCTCTCTTGGATTTTCAATGACCTTGCACATATTCTTGTTGTTCAAATGAAGTGGAAAGAAACCATAAATGTGTCTCTGGTTGAATGTCAACGAGAGAAACTCTAATCTGGAAGGCTCTCTTTCTTAGGCATTGTAGAACCATCTACCCAGGGTAGAAAAAGGGGTTCTCTCCTTTCTGTAGTTGGTCTCACTAGCAAGTAATGCAATACATCATATTCCTTTTTTTTTCCCCAACAGGTGACTTGCTTCCAGTTATGTGTGAGAGAGCAGGATTTCCACAAGAAACTAACCTTATCCTCTATGAGGTTTGGATTGATAGACTTTTTGTAACTTTTTTGTCTTTTGCATCCTCTAAAGAAAAAAAAAAATATTTATTCATTCAAGAAGTTGCTCAAAACAATGGTAATTTATAAATCATCAGCACTGTAGTCTGTAACTTTGAAATCTACAGTGCTCCAAGAGAGTAGCAGCAGAGTGTTAACTTCAAAACAGATTTAATATTAAACAGATAAAAGTGTAAGGCTTTAAAACAAAGAAAATATCTCCATGAAGTCCAATATGAGCAGCTTTGTTGTGCTGATCCTGTGTTGCTGTGAGGAGCTAATGCTGCTGACATTATTGGCCATAGTGTTTTCATGATGCCCACCTTAGACAGTGGAGTTGAGAAGATGTTGCATCTTCTTCCTTCTTTCCCAAAGTCAAAGTCAGCAAACAAAATCCTTAGTCTGCTATGCTGTTTCTGCCCAAAAACACAAGCAGTAAATCTTCATAACTGCTGCATTTATTGAGTGCTGAAGATGCAGATCTTACCAAGGCAAAGTCCTTGCTAGAGTTAGAATAAGGAATGTGGTTTTTGTTGCCATGTCTGGTAGCAGACCTGCTGCTCTCTCTGGTGGTTCCAGGGCAGCACACACACTGCCATCCTAAAAAGCAAAGCTGTACTCCTTGCTCTGGGCAGGTCAGGGTTACAGTGTCATTCCAGTTTGTTTACACAGGTGCTTTTATCCCAAAAGGTTGGCCTGCAAGAATAAATATGTAATAGGCACATAGTTATTGTATAATACATGCACTGGATTTGTATAGATACATATCTATCCATTTGTTTCACTTGAAAGAATGTACAGGTTACCTTATCATTTCTTCCCTATTGTAATCTTTGTGAACTTTATTTTTGTCTTTTGTTTATTCCATGATCAGTAATTTTTGTTCTTTATTGCAGGAAGTTAAACCCAATTTAACAGAAAGGATTCAAGACTATGATGTATCTCTTGATAAAGCTCTTGATGAACTCATGGATGGTGACATCATAGTGTTTCAGAAGTATGTATTTTAAGGGGACAGCTTATTGTAATTAAATCACCTGGTTCACTTTGAAACTTCCTTTAAGATTTGTTTATTCAAAGGGGAAATGAACAAATATCAATGGTATTTGAGTATCACATAACTTAAGGAAAAGGTGTCTTCCTAGTTTAGAAAACCAATAGCCTAAAATAGCTCATAATATTACCAGAGTGTGTTCAGTAATGCATCTGATTTGTACAGCTTTGTACTGGAGCCACTGTAACACAGACACCAAAGAGCCTTCCAGCATTTCAGATCTTGGGTTCAGTACCACGGCCACTGGACAAGGCTCTTGGAGCTCCTTTCAGCCCACAACTACACTGAACTGCTTTCCCTTTTTGCCTCTCCCTTATGCACAGTCAGTTCCTTACTGGTCTGCAGTGATGATATGCTCCTAGTTTGCCTGGGCACATACAGGTCATAGGTGTGCTGGTGCTTCAGCTGGAGATTTCTCCAAGGCAAAAGGGGAACTCCTGCATCTTGTATCCAATAAAGGGATCTTTCATAAGCTTGGCAGGGCTATAAATCAGCATTTCTATGCTCTCACTCCTGATGGTCACACCCAACTGTGTTGCTCTGTTTCTCTCCATGGGCTGACAGTGGGTGGAAGCCAGCTAGTCTATCTTCAGCACTCTTACCCCAGATTATGTGAGATGAATGTATTTCTCATGTCATGCCTTGGAACTCGCATTCCCAGTTGACCCAGTTGGTGTTATGCACCCTTGGCTGGCTGCTGACTCCTGGGTAAGTGCACAGCTTGTACCCTGGTGCTATTTCTCTGCAGAGAAGTTGGGGTACCAGTCAGGAGTGACCCAAACCAGCCCTGTGCCCACTGTTCTGCCCCTCTGTGCTGAGGAATGTTGTCCGTCCGGCCTCTGTGCAGAGCGACCGATACAGGGGGTTAAGGAAAGCTGTGCAGCATTAGTACAGACACACAGGGATGTGCCAGGGTGGGAGGGAGGGACAGCTCCTGCTGCAGTGGTGCTGTGAACCCACAGGAAGCAAGAGTGGGGCCAGGCTGCTGAGTGAGCAGCACAGCAGGCAAGGGCACCGGGCCCTGCACTGCACAGACACGCCGGGCTCTGGGTCACTGCTGGCTGCACCAGTCCTACTGTGTACCAGTGGTGGCTCTGTAAAAGGTTTCTAAACTTCATCTCTCTATCTCTCCACTGTTGCTGGCTTACTGTAGAACATGTTCCTAAAAGCCCCAACTGCCTGTGTGTGTAACAATGTGATGTGTAATGGTATCATCATTTGTTTGCTCTTGTAGGGATGACCCAGAAAATGATAACAGCGAGCTCCCAACAGCTAAGGAATACTTCCGAGACCTCTATCACCGTGTGGATGTCATTTTCTGTGACAAAACCATCCCCAATGACCCAGGCTTTGTTGTTACTTTATCCAATAGGATGAATTACTTTCAGGCACGTGTCCTGTTTCTCTGCTTTTGTTTCCTTGTTCTGAAAGTAACTTATACACTAGTTCACAAATGCATTATACATACTTCTAGAAAAGTTCTAAAACTTTACATGTACATTTTTTGCATTGAGTTAATGAAAAATTTAAGGAAGCCACTAAGGCTTGTGAGAAGAAAATGCTGTAAACCCCCCACTTTTATTAATCATGAGTTATTTGATAATAGAGTTCTTTCTTGGTAGGCCATTCTGCTCTGTCAGGGAAATTATATTCTCATGAAATTATGCATTTGCTCTCAAAGTGATATGTAGAACTTGCTCAACCTATTTGGCCATTAAAAGGAAAGTACCTTGGGAATCTAGTGATACCTATTTTGTGCTTGTAATATCAACAACAATATTTATTTTATAGACCAAGCTGTATTGCTTTCTTTACCCAGTGAAGTTTAGTGCTCAGTGACACTAACAGATCAAACCTGTTGTGTTAATAGTAGGTGGGTTGGGGTGTTTAGATGAGGGAAACTGGACATGGAAATGTAAGAAAAAAACTGAAATAAAGTTGATTTGATCTATTAAGAATCTGAGTAGATCTGACCCCCTGCAGTTCTCCCACACTTGCTTTTGTCAATGTTAAAAAAAAAAAAAAAATCACTTAAAACCGGGTACTTTTATTTTCTGTCCATAAAGGCAGGAACTTTGAGTGTCTGCATACACAGGGAAAGTCAGGGATGAGTTTTGCTGTACTGTTCTCATGATCTGTTTTTAGGCCAATTCCTCTCTCTTACTTTTTTTTCATTTGAAGTGTAAGATCTGATGGGTTTCAGGTTTTTGGTAAGGCAAAACCAGAATGCCCCCCTGCCTTTTGTGAGGCAGTGATGTGAAATATACTCATGGGAATAAGGTGGTGTTATTAATCAGCAAGCTAACTTACTTGGAGTGAATTAAATGTGGGGGACTCTTCAAAGAACAAGTCTTACTTATTTCCCTAATACTGTAACTAAAAAGAACAAACAGAACAACAGCAAAAAGCAACCAAATGACAAAAACAAGCAAAAGAAAAATGGAGCTATTGTTGTGGATTTAGTGGCCTTTTGGCAACAGTAACTTATTATAATAAAACAGTTTCCTTTTTTTTTTTTTTTCCCAAGTATATCTTTTCCTATGTCAACTGTTCAGAAGCTAACAATACTAGTTTATTTAGCCTTGGGGCGGTAGGCATAGTGGGTTCTCTCAGAATTTCAGTAGCATAACGTTCCTGTCACAGAATGAATGACTCTATGATTGCAGAGCAATGTCATAACTGTGTAAAACAATTCAGAACTTACCAAAATTTATTTTCAGGTTGCAAAGACAGTTGCTCAGAGACTTAACACGGATCCAATGCTATTACAGTTTTTCAAGTCCCAAGGGTAAGATGAATTCTTTAGTATTCTGTGTCTAAGCTGTTTGTCAAAAACTAGCCTTTTCCAGGTCATTAACTAATTCTCTACCAGTAAGATGTTACCTCTCTGGCAAGCACAGAAGGTTGCTTTGACAGTTGAAATATGGCAATGTGTGTCTCCAGAGCCTCAAAGAATTGCATGTTTTAGAAGAGTTCTAGTAAATGTCACTTTAAAAATCATTAATTACTTCAAAGCCTGATGCTGTGGGATAAATTGCTAAGCTAATGCAAGTGCTGTTTCAGTGAGTGCAGATTTCTAGAATGGAGGAGAGCAGAAACAAGTGCACATAAAGGCAGTATTTTTGCTGATTTTACAAGTTTAATGAATTCCCTCCTCCTCCCTCAAAGTCTGCAAATGAGGCTTTATGAAGGTGATGGCAATCTAACAAGTTCACAGGTGCTCAAAGGGATATTTCTGGTTAAAGTAGTGGTTTTACTCATGTTTGTGTAAAAAGAGATCTGAACCTGTATAGAACTATAGTAGAAAGTAGTGCACTATGTAGCTCTGTTTATGTGCTGCAGGAAAAATGCACACACAAAACTGACATCTTTCTGTATTCATGGAAGTGTAGATGTTCCTTAGTTACCTGAGGCTATCTCACTTCATCATTACTGAGAATTTGAGTAGCTCTTTGTAGTTTCCAGTGCTGTGGTCACTGTGGAATTTGCTGTGTCATATGGCTCCACAAATTAACCTTTCAGGATCTGAAGCATGTGCTGCTGCAATGCCAGTAATTTCAGAGGAATGCAGGTCTGCCAGCCTGCAGCACTGTCAGTGAGCTTGTAAACATCCAGGAGAGTTAGCACACACCATGAATGGGTTTCTGTTCCCACAGCCCAGCTGTGTTTAAAAACCACTGAAGTTCTGTGTGTTGTGCTGCTTCGACTGTGTTAGCAATTATGTGAAACTGGAAGCCAGTAATAAAAATGTTCTTGGTGCTTCAATTTACTGAGCAGTGATGGGTTTTAAGAACATGTTCTCTTTTCTTCTGTAGTTACAGGGATGGCCCTGGTAATCCTCTTAGACATAATTATGAAGGTACTTTAAGAGATCTTCTGCAGTTCTTCAAGCCTAGGCAACCGAAAAAACTCTACTATCAACAGGTAAGGGTATTTTCTTTTTATTGGAGTGATTTATAAAAAATAATTCTGCCCTATTCAAAGTATGCCTAAAGTGTTTTTCTTTTCTTTCTTAAGCTCAAAATGAAGATAACTGATTTTGAAAACAGAAGAAGTTTTAAATGCATATGGCTAAATAGCCAGTTTAGGGAAGAGGTGAGTGAAGCCATTACACATTTGCTGTCATTTCTGTGTCAGAGCTGGTATGGCTGTGGTTATGGGTCACACACTCTATCCCTGACTAACACAGAATTAGAATAAAGCTGTATCTTGTGTAAAAAAAAATTAACAAAACAACAGCAAAAAACCCCAAAGAGCATTAAAAAAATGTAAAAAAAAATTAGGTCTGTTAACAAAACTTTTGAAGATAGCATAGATGTTGACTTTAGTTATCTTTTCAAGATTAAGGTTAAGGAGAACAGTCTGCTGTGTTCTGTGCTTTTGTGTGGTTGTTTACATTTCCAGATTTTCTAATAATTTTTGTGTTTCAAATTTCACAGGAAATAACAGTATATCCAGATAAGCATGGGTGTGTGCGGGACCTGTTAGAAGAATGTAAAAAAGTTGTAGAACTCTCTGAAAAAGGTTCAGGGAAATTAAGGTAAAGCTGGAAAGTGATGATTCCTTCTATGTGATCATGTAAATTTTATGCAGCAAAGTATCTGTAGAATTTAAAATACTGTAGCAACCATTACTAACAGATTAAATGCAATATTGTGTCAAAAGCTTCTGGATTCCCACTGTTACGAGTTCTTCTCAACTATAAATACAAATTTTGTACAGTTACTTATTTATTTTGTATTTAATGAACTTACATCCTTGAGTTTCATCAATTGCATTTGTTAGTCATGACTTAATTGTTTAAAATCAAAGCATTTCATGCTATTCACTGCTCAGGAGTTACAGAAGTTAAAAGTGAGGTCATTTAAAGAGGATATATAAACTAATCTCCAATAGAAATCTATATTTTGTCATGAGCCAGAAATAATTTAACCTCTTGTGGCTTTACTGCTTAATTTTTACTAAAGATTAAATTTAAAATTTTACAAATACAGTAGCAGCATTAGTTTACATTTTACACTAATCTCTCTCAAGGTTTGAGAAAGAAATGTTGCATTGATTTTTTTTTCAAATTCACTTTCTAAAAATGCTTTTTCTGTTTGTATTTAAGGCTGCTAGAAATTGTAAGTTACAAAATAATCGGTGTCCATCAGGAGGATGAGCTGTTAGAGTGTTTGTCACCTGCAACAAGTCGAACGTTTCGAATAGAGGTAAATTGTGCTTGTCTTAGAAGAGCTTTAAAACTTGACTTTGAGAGAGGAAACTCTTTCAAGTGGTAATTTTCTTTTTCTGGGTGCTGATCTTCAAATACTGATGTTTGTACTAAGATTACATGATAATATTACATGTATTTTAAAAGATAATGCTTTTAAAAATATTGCCCTTTGTTCCATCTGCTTCCCTATAATGATTTCATTCTTTCATTTTTACATATGTTTTTATAACAATTCATGAAGACTTTGCAAGAGCCTGTCCATAGGACATTCAGTGTCTTGGCAATAATTCCAAAGCTTGTTTGAGAGTTCATGATAGAAATGTTAATGTTTAGAACCCACTTTTGTACTCTCATGTTCTAGAAGGCTTTGTTTCCTTTTCTGTTACATTTGAGATTCTTGAGGTGAATTTGATACTTACCATGTGTTTTTTTTTTCCCTGAAAATCTCATCATTTAGATCTGCTAACTTTCCTCAAAGATCAGAAATCAAAAAAACGTTTCCAGTGTAAACTGTAATGAGGAGCTGACAAGAAGCCTGTGTTACTGTCAGCTAGTTCTGCACTGATAGAAGATTTCTTGTCAAAAAAGCCATTCAGGGAAGCCAGGAGAGTATTTCCTGAGTAGGGGAAGCTGAAGTGCTGTCATGCCAGGGATGAGGGACTCCAGTAAAAGACTTGGTCAAACAACATGGTTCTTTTAATTGTTTTTGAATGGAATTATTTTAGATCAGTAACAGTACATCAATAATGCTTTCAGTTTCTTAATAACTAGAAAAATAACTTAAAAGCTTTAGTTTCTTTTTGTGGAAGTTTAGCTGATTGAAGTAACAATTCTCTGTCTGGATCTAGGAAATTCCTCTGGACCAGGTAGATATAGATAAAGAAAATGAGATGCTAATCACAGTGGCACATTTCCACAAAGAAGTTTTTGGGACGTTTGGAATTCCATTCTTGCTGAGGATACACCAGGTGCAGTATGCCTCCATTTTTTCTCCCTGTGGGATTATACTGATGATGTTTTCTTTAAGTACTGTCAAAGAAATACATTAGTGTAAGAAGTGTGTAGGAAAATACAGCTCTTGTATCAAAGGTTCTGCCCCATCTATGGCTTTTTTATGGTTAAATCATTTCCCAGCTCAGTTCCTTTTGCATATCCAGATTGTTCAGTGAGCCTGTGCAATAGCTAGAAAGCAGGCATTTGGCATCAGCTGTCATTCTCTGCTCCCTGCAGAATCCCCCAACAAACCAGCTATTTCCAATAGCACTTGGGTAACTGCAGTGCAGAGTTGTTGGCAAAAGTGGCCCTGCCATGGTTGCTCTCACTGAGACACGATTATTGAAAATGGGTTTGCTTTCTCCATCTCTTTCTGAGGTGACTTTGCATTTCATCCCTTCTGTAATTTGATGTGCTTCATCTTCTAGGGCTGAGAGTTAGTACAAGAGCAAAAGCTAATTTTGAAAGCTTAATTTAAATTCTCAAGTTTTTCTGTGGTGCTGTTCCAGCTGAATGTCACCCTGATTCTCTTAATATCAAAGTGTATTTCTGGGAGCAGTTAGCCATTTGCTTCTAAACTTTTTCTGGTTCATGTATGCTACTTGGTATGAAAATTACCTAGTTTAAAAATTTGGGAATGAGAAATATGTCCATATCCCTCTACCTCTAAAATTATAATTTTACTAATTTCCATATTTTTGATCAAAGAGTAAAACCTGTGTGGTGATTTTTTGGTGGAAACCATTGTTCTGCATTTCCTTGTTATGACAGTTAATATATATTATTCATCTTTAAGTTGATAGTATCTGTCAATTTTTTGTGCAGTTTATGTAGACATGGAGCAGAAACATACTACAAAAAGTAGTAATATGCTTAGCAAGAATATGGTTTTTACAAATTCCTATTTTGCTGCAAATTTTCCAACTTTGCTGCTTAACTTTAGCCTAACTTGCACAAATCGGTGGCAATGCCTGGCCAATTTATGGGGCAGCTTGCATCATGATGAATCAATAAGACTTAAAGTTCCTGAATTTAGAGTAAATTGCCTGCTCTTGTTCCATTTTGTAGAGAATGATGTTGACACTTGTGTAATTTTGTAAATAACACAGAGATTGAGGCAACGTTTTTCAATGAAGCTTAAAGCAGGAAATACTAAGAGCTTTCTTTTTTTTTTCCTGTATTTTTTTTGACATTAAAAATCTTGTAATTATTAGGGTGAACACTTCAGAGAGGTTATGAAGCGGATTCAGACAATGCTGGACATACAAGAAAAAGAATTTGAAAAGGTAACTTCAAGTTGGGAGAGTTTTTATTGCTGACTGTAAACGCTGAATGAATTTATTTTACTAAGTTGCAACACCACAGACTTGGAATAAGTGCACATTTTGTGTGATAGAAAGCTGCTTGTCTGAAATAATGCTTTTTCTAGGACTAATTAGGTAGGATGGGTAGGATCAGTGTTTCTGTACTGTATCCAGAGAGATACTCTGCAAAACATTAAATTAGCCCAGAAAAGTGAAGTTACTGTGGGACCTTCAGAAGCCACCCCCATGTCACATTCCTGCTCAGAGCAGAACGTGACTCTGTCAGGTTGTGCAGGGTTTTTTAGTTGCAATTTGTAAACTCCCAGGGGTGGGAATTCTGCCCTGTTCTGGACACTGTTTTAGAGTATTTCCACTGTCATTGTGAAGGCTTTTCTTTCCTTGCATGTAATCAGAATGTTTCATTTTTCAACTTGTGGAGGTCACCTCTGTGCAGTCTTTTGAAAAAGAGCCTGCTCATGTGCACCATCCTTCAGGTAGTGGAAAACTGTAGATGCCCTGTCAGCCTTTTCTTCTCTGGGCTAAACAGAACCCATTTCCAGAGGTTCCTGTACACCAGGTTCCCTTCCCCAGTCTTCTCACAGTCTCCCTGGACTCTGACTAGAGGCACTTGCTGCGTTTTGTTGCCCTGTCTTTTTCCCTGGAGGGTTTGAACCTGAATACAGTATTTCGGGATGTGAGTTCATGATTTCCCAAGCATTTATTTTGTCCCATTATCCAGGTTGTTGAGGGTTTTAAACAGGATTAGCCTTTTTCAGCCCCTAAAGAATACTACTTATAACCAGCTGCAAGTTAGACTGTGAACCTAGGCTTGAAGACTTTATCCTACCACTTGGTTTTTGTGGTTTTTTTTTTCTTTTCATAGTTTAAATTTGCCATTGTAATGATGGGCCGACACCAGTATCTCAACGAAGATGAGTATGAAGTGAACTTGAAAGATTTTGAGTCCCAACCTGGTAAGTTGTTAGACAACCTCACTATTCTTTTGGCCTGCTTAAGTTGCTCTGCTAGTTGTTACAATGTGTTTATCCCTAACTCACATGAAGAAAGAGTTTGTTCTTTTTACATGACAGATGTAGTGACTAAGCAGGTATTTATATACACCTGTGTGCATACTGAGCACTGTTACATGTATGAGTTAGTCCAAGAATATGTATTTTATAGGCATGAAGATAAATGATCTGTTTTCTTTTGAGTTAAAAGATTGCATGTGAGTGAGCAAATGGTGCCAGTATCAGTATAACACACTTTACATCATCAGCTGCACCTTGTCTTTATTGTTCATCTACCCCCTTGCATGTTTGATTCTCATGGAAAGATAATTCTTGTTCGTTCTTGATATCTTCCATGAGTCTGAAGATTCTAACAAAAACATTAAATATGTCAATAAGATGCTGCTTAGATTTTTTTTTTATCCTAAGAGATGATTCACCAAGGTACAAATGCAGCTCCATTCTGAATTTGTCTCTGGATGGGCTGCCATCTTGTTTACTTGACTGATATTTAAACCTCTATTTTCTTACTCATTTACACATGGAAGAAACCAGGTTAATCCTTCAGGAGTTAACACCACAGGAGTGTTTTCATAGTCACAGAGTGGTTTGGGCTGGGAGCTGCCTTAAAGGCCATCCCATTCTACCCTGTTGCCACAAGCAAGGATGCCACACACCAAACCTGCTGCTCCAGGGCCACATCAAACCTGGCCTTGGACACTTCCAGGGATGGGGCAGCCACAGCTCCTCTGGAAGTGCTTCTAAATCCAAATCTCCTTTTTCTCTTTGGAGAGTTCTGTTTGGGAATGGCACCTTTGAATCCACAGTCAGGGATCCGTTTAAACCCTTGAATTCATTGGGCTTCCTTCTCCCAGCTTAGCTGAGTGTTCCTCTCTGTGAGTTGCACTGGCTCTCTGCAGTTCTATTTTTCTGACAATTTGGAATTCTGGTTTTTATTGGTAGGTTTTGCTTGGGTCAAGTTTTTTCCAATTTTTCCCAGCTGTGCTCTGGATTTATGCAACAGTTGTAACGAAGTCCTGTAATTGTCTGTTTATTTCAAAACCTGCAGTGTTAGACCTGTGCTATTACTGAGTACTTTTGTTGTGTATGTAGCACAGGCAGGTTCATGGCTCAGGGCTTGCCAGAGCTCTGGGTGCCTGCAGCTGCACAAGTCACCTGAGAGCCCAGGAGAGTGTCACTGCAGGACCTCTCTGTGCACTACTTGTGAAGGGTCTCTGGATGGTCAGCTTGGAGGTGGACATTTCTCCACAGACAGATAAACTCTCTCTTGTGTGGTGAGAGTGATAGGAATAGCAGAGATGATGGCAAATACTGTAGATGTCATGTTTCAATGGCAGATTTCCTCCCTGTTTGAATCGGGCTCAGCACTTTGGTGAAAGCTGGTACTCTGATGTGCCTCTGGCCATAAGTTATAACAGCAGTTTTCTTGCTTTAGCACACCCTTCAGTGCTGTAAAGTCCTGTAGGTGACTGGAGAAGAGAACAACCAGGTACCTGATGCAGAAGGATCCGTGGAATGTGCTGTTGGAAGGAAAGCCCTGCCCCGCTGGCTGTGGGGCTGCTCTGCACTCCTCTGCCCTCCCCTGTGCTTCCCAGCAAACTGTGGGCAGGGCACACAGGAGTACTTTGTGTAATAGAAACATATTTTCCACTTTACTCTTAAATCTTCATTATTATTTTTCTCTTTTCTTTTCTAGGCAACATGTCTCATCCAAGGCCGTGGCTAGGGCTTGACCATTTCAATAAAGCCCCAAAGAGAAGTCGCTACACTTACCTTGAAAAAGCTATTAAAATCCATAACTGACTTACTTAACCAGATTGTCAAGGCAAGGGACAAAAATAAGTGTGTGTGTGCACCTTTTTAACAACTGTAGAACTTTGGTACACGTGCACTATATCTGAAGTCTTCAGCAAGAGGATTTGCTGCTGATGTTAATTTTATTTTGTTGAGGCTGTTCAGTTTGGCTTCTCTGTATCTATTGACTGCCCTTTTTGAGCAAAATGAAGGTGTTTTTATAAAAGCTTGGATGCCAATGAGAGTTATTTTATGGTAAACGTAATGCAAGGCAATTGTCAGCATAATGAGGGAAGAGTTTAGTAGAACAGTTGACATTGGCAAAATTCTTTGTCTGTAGTACGTTTATAGATGGCATAAGCTGACTGGCTGCCCTTCCTGTGTGGTGTTCACCATGACTGCAGCTAGTAAGTCTTATGTTTAGACTCACATCAGATTTATTTCCTTCAGTTATACTTTAAATGACATTTTTGTGCATTTGTAAATGCAAAAGAAAAACTCACATCATCAATAAATAGCAATCTCTACTTCATTGTGTACATTGTTGGCACTTATTCGGGATTTTTGTCTCCTCCAGCTTCATAGAATCTTTTTTAATAAACTAGTTTTCATTTAAATTAGTCAGTATTTTGCATCCTGTTTTGCCAAGTGGATGCCCTGAGTCCTAAAAAGAGATATTTGGGTCTTTTTATTAAATTTCCAACCATTGAGAAATACCGTTGCAATTGATTATGCCATCTTCTGGCAAATAGAATGACACTCAAAAGTTGGCAAAAGCAAGTGAAAAGATTATAAATATCATTAATTTAGTTACCATGGGAAGAGATGGGGAAAACACAAGAACTAGCCTTTTAGCACAGAGGGCATGCTCACTAGTGTTTAGTAAGCTGTTGACTTTGTATAAAAAAGGAGGAAAAAAAATGAAAAAAGAAGAAAAAAAAAATGAAAAAAGAAAAATTGTATATTTAATGAATGAACATGTACAATTTAACACTTGGAGGTTAATTTTATTGGGTGAGTCTGCAAGTGAATTTCACTGATGTTGATATTCATTGTGTGTAGTTTTATTTCAGTCCCCAGACTGCTTCCTTTTCTTTGGAGCTAATGCCAGCCGCGTGTCTAGTTTTGAGTGCAGTAAAGATAGAATCAGCAATTCACACTTAATTTTACATTCTTTTCCAGTATTTTATTTTGTTTCTGTAGCCGCAGTGTACAACTCCTCTTCCTGTATATTGCCTTTTTTTGCTGGAAAATGTTGTATGTTGAATAAAATTTTCTATAAAATTTTTTTTGATGAGTGATGACATGGACAGTGAAGAATATTTCTCCTCTCCTTGGAAGTAGAGTTTTGGGAAATGTTTTCGTTCATGAGATTTTGCTAAAGGTGTGGGTTTGTTGTTTTTTCTTTTTTCCTTAAGTGTTGACAATTGTATAATCCTCATTGGTTATTTTGGGGAAACTTTGTTGGGTTTTCTGTTTAATAGTTTTGGGATTTGGAGGTTTTTTTGGGTTTTGGTTTTTTTACATCCTGACTTAGTCACATTTAAGCTTAATAAATAAAAGGTTTTCCAGGAAGGAGCAATGTACGAAAAAGACAAATGGAAAAATTATTTTACTTGTTTGTTTGTAAAGCTTGTAGTAGTCTTTGTGGTAGACTGGACTCTGTCTGCCTGTACAAAATTTTGTGGTCCAGATTCTCAAGTCTAATATAAATGTAAAGTGAAATCTGGAGTCAGTCTCTAAAGGTAAGGTCTCTTCATAGAGTAATAGATTCCCTCTGTAATGCGTTCCCTGTATTCATAACCAAAACAGAAGGTTTAAGTTCTAGGTATGTTTGATTCTCTTCTTAGTTTGTATCTTGCAGTGCTTTTAACTGTCTTATTTCCAGTCAAGGCAAACTAGTTGTTTACTTTTTTGTTGTTGTCTGAGTGTGTAGGTTAGTGATAGAGGGAAATGCTTAACTGGCATGCCTTAAGTGGAGAGAGCTTTCCTTTGCTTTGCATTTCCATCAAGCTGGTGAGAACTGCACCATCCCAGAGCTGTTTTTACTGGTACTTGGATTGTCTCTACAGGCTTTCAGTGTCAGGATTTGTTTCCAAACTGTTTCTGTGAACCAGAGGCTCTGGTCAGCAGTAGTAAGCCCTAATTATATTTAGTGTTGCTTAGACTGATATAAAATTGAGGTTATATCTGAATGTCACTAAGTTTTCACGTTATTTATGGGATGTTGGCAGCTTTTAGGGACGATCTTAAGAAACGCTATCCTTCCTATTTCCGAAGATAAAGTCACTAACAGTAGATTTTGGGTGCCTTTTGGTTCTTAGAGGACTGGATTTTATGGGCTTCAGTATTTGTGCTATTCCCACACTAGATGGTGAACTCCATGCTTTAAGGCATTCCATATACAGTTTTCAATGACTGAAGGATTTTCTGGAAAAGAAAAAAATTTGGATCACAAATAACTTGTTACTCAAATGTGGAAACACCTGTGAAGAAAAGAGGAGGACAGGAGGGTTCCTCAGGTGCAGTATGTTTGTTTAGTTAATTTAAAAAATTTACAAGAATACAGTCTTCAAAATTGCCATGCTTTCCATTTCTTCATTCAGATTTTGGAGTTATCTGGATAATAACAGCGAATGCATTAAATTAAGGTAATGGTAATATAAGTGTTAAGCAATAAGGATGTAATTTCACAGTACACAGCATCAGAGCAACATGTTGTTAACGGCCCATCCAAATTCTCCCTGTGAAAACAGAGCATTGTTCCTGTAGATTTACCTAGTGCCTTTTATCCTGAAGGAGTCCAAAGCATTCTGTGAAATCCGAGCAGATCACACCAGTGACATAGTTGCTGCCTAGAGAGTGACAGCCAGCCCCAGCCCCCTGCAGCCGCCCGGGCTGGCACAGCGACCCCGACAAGGCTGTGCCGCCGCAGGACGAGCAGAGCCAGTGCCTCCCGCATCCCGGATCTACCTCAGCTGCTGCCCTCCGGAGCTCCTCCACCAGCCCGGTGCCAGCATCCCCGTGCCAGCATCCCCGACACGGCCTCCGGAGCTCGGACCTGCCCGGCCACGGCGCCGCGCTGGCTGCGGGCGGCAGCGCCCACATCAGAGCCACGCCCTGGGGCTGCTGTTCGATATCCTCTGTGAGAAACGGTTTTCTGTAGGAAATGTACATACTGTAAATAAAAGAGCCCGGGGTAAACACTGCATTGCTGTCTTGGCCCTTCATTTTGGAGAGCAGTGGGAGTTAGAGCTCATGGGTCGCTCAGAGCTCAGGGAGATTTTGGTTGGATCAAGTAGGTGAAGTTTGCAAAATTCAGGCAAATTGTTTGTCTGGAATGATATTAATAATGTACGGTGTGCTGGCCAGAAGGTAAATTCTGACTGGTATGTCAGCTTCCACGTTTTGAGCCCTTGTTTTTTTTAAAAGTATTTGGATACTGAGGGTGGAGAGTGTCACTGTTTGATGTGAGAGCAGCAAGTGTCATTTATTTTTGGCTGTTAAACCTGCCTGGTCTTTAGGGTCAGAAAAAGGGAGAAAAGTTCACCTGTGATATGTCCTAATCTGGCTCCAAATCTGTATTCAACTTCGTTTCTGTTCCAGGTGATGTTAAAATTAGCTGTATACCAAGCACATGAGGAAATTAAATTTACTATGGCTGGAAGCCTTTATTTTTTATTAAATACTTGTGTAAAGTACTGTACCTGTAAATAGTGGTGTAAAAATGTCGTAACTATTTCTGTTCAGTATCTCCTGCACATCTTAAATCATACATTTATATAATTTCTTTGCTCTGTGTATATTCATGTGGGTTTGGGTTTTACACCTTTCCTGATGAATGTCACTGACTTATTGCATCATTTACCACTAATTAACAGCAAAGCTTGTGGTTTCACAGCCAGATCTTAAAATGGAGAAAAATCTTGACATTCTGAAAAAAAATGTGTGAATTGGTAAAACCTGTTGTGCTGGCATCTTCGTGGCTGCATTTCATCTTTGTGGGTTTGTGTTCCATTAGGTCACAGTAGGTTGGGTGACCGGGGAGGGACTGTCACTGACCTTGGTACAGAGGAGTGGAAGCTGGGGCAGCTTGGCCTGGGTGTTGAGGGGGCTGGGGAGTGTTGGCTCTGGGTTTCACGGAGGGCTGGGAAAACGTTTAACAGTTTTTACAGGTATTGATTACGTTTTATTGATCTCTCACAGTCTGAAGACTGGGGTTTCTGTAGTCCGAAGGCTGCAGTGGTGTAGGTGTTGCAGTAACAATCAGTGCATATGCCCAGCCTAGCTTAACTGAAGTGTGGGATCAGCTCAGCAGGAGCAGATTGTGGTGCAGGCTGTGCTGGCTGGCTCAGGTGCCAGGGCTGGTGGGCAGTGCCGTTTCTGGAGCTCATTTCTGTGACCGCCTAAAACCCCACCGTGCCCAACAGCCGGGACCTGCCCTTGCTGTGTGGCAGCGCCGGCCGCCGGCGGAGCTGCTGGGGGCTCTAAGCTGGACCCTGCCCCGGGGCCCTGTCCCTGTCCCGGGGCCCGCGGGCAGAGCACGCACTGGGCCCGGCCCGGCCCGGCCCGGCCGGGGAGTGACCGAGCAGCGGCACAGGGGCACCGCTCGCACCGCACGGGCTGCATTCCGACAGGGAGCTCTTTACGTGCCCGGTAGTGCAGCTCAGAGCAGGGTAGGGGAGCAGCCCAGTGCTGCTGCTACTCAATCCCACCTGCCCTCGGCAACCAGGGTGTTAAGTATTTACGATGTTATAACATGGAAATACACGGCTTTCTTCTCTTCCTGTTTATTTTTCCAGCCAGCAATAAGCTGCAGCTGCTGCTGCTGTCAGTGTTGAGAAGGGTCTGGGCACCTCCTGGGCATTGCAATTGCAGATATTTGATTTCACAAGGTAAGGGACTGAAAAGGTCTGTGTAAAGGCTAATAAATCCTGCTTTGGGAGATGATGCACTGCAGTTGAGAAGGTGAGGGGTAAAATAAAGGCCTCATGTTGTGGTGACATTTTTCAAGCTGTGTTTGCTGATTTTTCTTCTTTGTGTGTTTGCCTTTTGGATTGTAGCTTGTTAGTGTAAAGGGGATGTCCCAGTGACCTGCATGTCTGCTCTGGGTGCAACAGGGCATGGCAGCAACACACAGCAGATGTTTTACCAGTAATGTGAACAATAACGGGTTTATTTTCTTACCTCATACATAACAGAGTAAAGACAGTCTGATAACTTAGTGTTTTGTTAATAAATAATCAGCTACCCTGTAGCACCCACAGCCCTGCAGGGGTAGGTCCTGTAGGGGGAAGATCAGAGAGGAATGAGATCCCGACCAGTCAGTTCCAGTGCACAGAAGGTAAGAGCTTCTCTGAAACATCTATGTCCAAACCTTGCCTAGTGGTGGGCTGAGAGGTCCAGAGGAGTCTGTGTCCCAGCTGGGTGGGAGATTTGAGAGGAGATGAAGTACTCAGCAGGTGGAAACTTCACAGCACAAGGCAGCGAATAAAATAGAGCATAAATTAAGTGACACTGCAAATTAGTCTTCAAGTGTTTGTGTTTCAAAACCAGTCCAACCATGTGTTGGCAAACTGGAGTTTACCAGGTGTGTTCACCAGCAAGGGAGCTGCAGAACCTAAGCATAGTCCTGTGGGTTTCCTAGCAGTATTTGTACGTGCAGAGTCTTATGCCATTAGGAAATGGAGGCTTTACATCATCTGGTTGCATAAGCTTTGCTTCTATAGTCTTTTGTATCTATAAATGTGAAACTGGCAGTATGGGCAGTAATGATCTGCATCCTTGAAGATCTTCACAAAGAGAGGGACGAAGCAGCATCCGAAGCAGCACCTATAGCAAAGGGGAGATGGACATGCACAGAGTGATTATTGGCTTTCCTTTCTGCTGCCCACAGCTGTGATTTTTCCCTCCCTTGTTCTGTCTGCCTTTTCACTGCATGAATCCACTTTTTTCCCCAAGTCTGTTAATGTTTAAAGTATCTTCCAAAAAATTAATCTTCTTTGCTTCTGACATCTTATGCATGAGTCTGTTTCTGAGCCTGATTCTAAATTACAGTTGGGAAATAGACAATGTTGTACTGCTTTCTGGTTGTCTTACAAAAAGTGAAACATACTGGGTTAAATTTAGCGAGCCTGCATCCCCTGTAGCCATGATGATTGTATCTAGAAAGGACAGGATGGCTTCTTATCAAGTGGAGAAGGGCAAACTGTCTCTATAAGCACTAACTAGAACTTTGATTTTTAATTACTCGTTTTTAACCTTCTGCTATGCTGAATCTGCAAAGTGCCCATGGAAACTTACCCAACCATGCACAGGCTGGTGCACAGGAGGTAGGACAGCTTGCCCAGTCTGTAGGTGACCTGGGTGGTGATGTGCTGGCGGCAGGAAGGGCAGATTGTGGATGTCGGTTTGCTGGAGAAGATCCCTGCCACAATGATCGGAGGCTGGGACACCAAATAAACTGAGCTCAGGAGGAGAGGAGAAGCCAAATTAGAAGCACGGGAAATATTTTGCAAATGATAAAGCCTTACCTGGGAGAATGTGAGTTCTTAAGGTGGCACCCATGTCATTACTGTTGATTTCAGGTGTATTCCTAAGAACCACCGTGCTGCTTCTTCTGGGTATCCCATTGCATCTAAAACCAGCCAGTATTTCCTTGTATAAGGACATACACAGGGAATTGTCTGTGGGATAATCCCCAGAGTCAGGCAGTCCCCACCACCCTCTGGTGGATGTACTCTGACACTGAGGATTTATCTTCTGATATGTAAAATAATATGAAAATGCTTGTTCTCCCTGAAGAAGAGATTTGCAGGATATAGTGGAACTTTCTGGATCAACCTTTCAATAGCTATGAGAAATTCATCAAGGCAGTTACTCTAACACCTAAAAGCCAAAGACCTGCTGGTGTTGTCCCCAATTAGTCTCTAGCTCATGTTTTTACAGTCTAGACTTGACTCTCATACTCCCTGAGGTACATGAAGGATATTTTTTCAGAAATGTTTTCAGTAAAAAAATGCCTTTTTAAGGATCCTAAAACAAGTTTAGGGTACAAGTTCACATTGCAGCCTGAGGCAAAACTTGAGGAGTGGGAAGGTATCTGTTAGATAGATAGGACAGGGCATATCTGAGTTCAAGAACCTTCTTGTTTTAGGGATATTTAAAAATGTATGTCTCCTTTCCTCCTGTATGAGGTGTTAATGACTGTTCTTCGAAGCCTTTCCTCAGCAACTCCTTTGAGCTTCTCCAGTTCCATAAAGGTGAGTAGAACAGGATCACTGGGCCTTAAAATTATTTGTTCCAAAAACCTTGGCTTCTGGCCTGTTTGGTTTGGGGTTTTTTAATAGGTTTTTGTGTAGATTGGCTAATGCTGGAAAATGAAGTCTGAGTCCCTTGCCTTAATTACCTTCCCACATTTCTGTGGAAATTTTCCAGCTTATGAGATTGTGGTGGGTTCAGAAAACTCCCACCCTCTCTGCTGATTTAAAAACTAATCCCATTTCACTTTTGTTGGCATGCAGCACCAAAATGTTTCAGAAGCACAAACCCTGAACTTACCGGGCTCCTCAATGGTGGTGGTTTCTCGGTAGGAGTAAGGTGGGGGAGAAGGGTACTCATAACCCCCTGTGCAGAGGAAAACAGGGCAAAATGTAAAACAAACATCTTCTGGCTCCCAGAAGCTCCGTGGTGTGAGACAGGAGGGGCCTCGCAGGGAGTGCCAAATCCAGCACAGGGACAAACAGCCATTGAACTGATTCGTGGGTTTTTAAAGCCAAAGGAGCCTGCAGTGACTGGCTGGTCTCAGTTTTATAACAAAAGCTGAGAAACCAAATCATCTTTTAGGAAAGGCAGCAACTGCATTTATTGCAGCATAACAATGGCATGATACTCAATCTTAATTCAAGGACTCCACTGATAAAGGATGCACAATACTTCTGTCTTCAGTGCTAACTACCCTTACTGTGAGTATTTAGAGTCTTTTTACTAGTTTCAACTTTATCAGCTTTCAACCAAGTTATTCCTAGAAAAAAAAGAAGTTAAAACACCTTTTTCCTTTTGTTTTGGAAGAAGGGAAGCTGGTGACTAAGACACCTCAAGCTTTTTCAGTTCTTTTACTAATCTTTCAAATTAAGAATGCAATCAGCCTACCTGAGGTGAAATAAATGACTGTTTTAAAAAAACACATTCATGGATAGTCAAAATAAATCCATGTAAAAAGCTTTACAGCCAGCTAGCACAGGTGTGGTACCAAACCACAGGACTGGTCTGGGACAGGACAGTCCCTATGAGAAATCTTGGTTGGTCAAGCCAGGCCATCACTGGAGAAACTCTCACCCCAGGCAGAGCAGCCCCGAGCTGGGAGTCCAGCCTGTGCTCAAGCTTTTCACAAACAATGTGAGTGCAGCCAGGGAATGAGCCCACAGGGATACAAAATGGAATACCAAACTGGAATTTTCCAGAGTGAGACAAAATACAGTGGCAAAGGTGACAAAAATGTTAACAATAATTTCTTGAATGGCTTGCCAGAAATGGTAGAGATTTGCAATGGCACTTGTGTTTCACAGTGGTGGGGTGGTGTTTAGTTTATGGCTTTGGGGGGTTTCCTGTTCGATTTTGTTTGTTTGTAGGGGAAAAAAATTGTAAAAAATTTAGAAACGAAATAATTTCCATCTGATCTAGAAAAGGAACGTGCTCAGTACAAGTGAGTTACCACTCGATGTGTTCTAGTGAAGGATCTGCTGCCTGCACAAAAGCAGGCTCAGTGCTGGATGTGTGCAGTGCCTGGGCCTTGGCTGAGTGGCTCACAAGTGAGACTCCTTCTCCCCAGTCTCTTGCAAGCTCTGCTGAGCTTAGAAAGAGGCCAGGGATGTCTTTGAAGACAAAAACATTTACAGAGAGAACTGATCAGAGTGAAATGCTCTGAAAATGAGTCAGGTTTAGAGGCCAGCGACTGACACATCGAGCCTTATGAGCCAACACCTGATCTCCCACTCTCTGGTCTTTTCTCCAGTCCTGTCCAGTAAATGGCAATTTCCTCAGTAGCAGGAAGGAAACCAAGGTACAGTCACTGAAGATGGGGAGTGTTGTGAGATACCTGTGTAGGTGTGAGAACAGTGCTTGGTTTCAGAAGGAAAAGCCAAACCAGGAACAGCAGCTCGTGGCACCGACTTTTAGCCTTGGAGCTGAACTGTCCCCCATGGGCAGGGGTTGTTCAGCCCCGTGAGAGTCGGGCTGCAGAACTTGCCTAGGGAGGGCAGCTCTGGCCAGCAGGGAAGGTAGGGAAAAGGCCAGTCCTCTGTAAAACTAGATGACAATTCAAGCAGGACACAGCCCATCCACATCCAGAGTTTTCTGGCTGAACATTTGCACGTTAGGAACATGAAATTATTGTAGTGATACAGCTGCAGCTCCTTTCCCAATAAAACATGGGTTGTTTGACAAAGAAAAAATTAACTAAACCAACAAAAACGTTTATGGCCACTTAATGATGTTTCTGTTAGGAGATCCTACCAGCCTGCCTACTCCAGCCCTGGGTTTTCTATCCTGCCACAGACGCTTTCTAAACCCACGGCGTCCTGGCAAGGCTGGGCCTGGATGTGCTGGGTGATGTGCTGGGAGCTCAGCCCCGCTGTGCCCAGGGCCCCTCCCCGGGTGCTGTTTCCAAGCCCCACTTACCCTCCTGGCCGAAGGGAGNGCCGAAGGGAGGGGCAGAGGGCTCCTGCCGGTAGCACGGCTCGTACATCACCACGGGCACCTCCCGGCGCTGCTTCTCTCCAGACATCTCTGCAGCTCACCTGCCCAAGGGAGGGCAAAATAAACCCTGCTGTACCCCTGCCCCGTGCTTGCCAGTGCTTCTGTAGCTCCTGGTTCTCACACTCGGGTGTTGCTTAGAGGGAAACAGGCAGTTCTCCCATCCTGGCTTCTTTGTGGGACGGGGAGCAGTCAGCTCCGGTCGCACCTCACGATGAGGAAGGTGGAGAGCAGAAAATACCATCTTAACGTGTTTCTTTGTGCTGGGAAGCTAAAAATCNAGCAGAGAAGAACCTATTTTTTTCCTATGGATTGTCAGAGTAATCAAGGAAGGGAAGAGCACACTCGCAGCCCCTGTGAGAAACCTTCACGTGTGATTAAGTCAGTGCAATCAGTGGCAATTCGGATCTGTCTTTCTTCGGGTTATTGTGTAACCTTATCACCATTGTCATCGTGAGCAGTTTTGTCCTGTGAAACTATTGTCTCATCGGTAGGTGACAGGCTTTTGTTGGGAAACATCCTTATTATGGATGACTGCGCTGCTTGAGGCTCTGAGCAAGATAAGGCCACAAAATGTGTGTTCTGCAGGTGCTAGCAGGAGCTGATCCTCACAGCAGAGGCTGTGGGTGGGACGGAGAGGACGCGGATGGAGATGTGTGTTTGAATTACTGTCAGTGCACAGGCGTTAATCGTTCCTAGCTGCCCCTTGAACCAGCACGAAGTGGTTGATTTCCTACTGACGTTTCCTGCAAGAGTCCTTTGCAGAAGAAAGGCACAGCCCTTGTGCACAGGTCAGCGAGGAAGGGAAGTCTTGGTGAAAAAGGAGCTCAGATGCACGAACTGCCCGGATGTGTGAGTGAGGTCAGAGAAAAGCAGCAGAGGAATTGCTGGGCAAGGCAGAGTGGTCTGTTTGCAAGGAGTTTTGGAGGGCACTGTGCATGGGCAGGACAAAAGAGGGAGTAGCTTTATCTCTGTAGTGCTGAGATAAAGCATAAGGCCCTCAGGGAGGAAAAAGAGAAGGAATTTGAATGTATCACCAGGGAAGAAGTGCCATCATTTTCACAAGCCTGGATGAAGGGCAGGTGATCGGGAAAATGGTAGCAGAGTGAATGGTAAAGGGATAGGTAGGATGGTGTAGAGAAAAAGGTCAGAAATACAGCATTGGCCATGTTGAGGCCGAAGATGCTGAAGGAAATTGTCAATCCATGGATTGGAGAGGATGGCTGGAGAAAGGTGCCGCTCGGTATAATTGTTTAAAGGAGTTAAAACAGGGGATTGGGAATGGCAGAAATATTAATGGGCCATTGTTGAAGCTTCATGAGGATCCCACTGAAAAGAAAAGAGGTGAGAGCCCAGAGAATTTGGGTAGGAAGAAGCTGTGAGAGCCAAGGGAGAAGAAAGGGAGTGTCAGTAGTGACTGTGGGCTCAGCAGTGTGGTGATAGAGAATGTGACATTAGCCAGTGTTGGCCAAGAGCTGTTCCCCTGGGACAGGGATTAGTGGGCAAAATTACAGGGAGTCTCCAAGTTTTTGTCTTATTCCTATCTTGGCACACTAAATACTAGGTGGTGACACTTCTGCACAATTCATCTCGCTGTGAAACAGGAAGAAGAGGAAAGGGCTTTTCAATTCCATCCAGCGCCTGTAAGGCCAGGCAGGCACCCACAAGAGGCAGAGGGTAGGAGGGAATAATAATGGCCAACACAGTGAGAACTTGTCAAATTAACTGCTGAGTGCAAGCACACACTGACTAATCCTGGCTCCACCCAGCGAGGTATCAGGACAGCATCACCAGGTAAACGTGCAGGGCACGAGGTGCAGGAGTGAATCAGCGGCAGAGCAGGGAATGGTGCAGGATGCTAGGCTTGTGTTTGATCTATGGGAGCTGCCAGGCACTGAAGCTGCGGGCTGGGGCTGTCGATAAAGCCCTGAATTTGCTCGCTTTCAGTGTCTTGTTCCCTGCTGCTGCTGCTCTGTGCGCTGGGAGGGAGGAGCTGCCCCAGGGCTGGGTGAGCAGCTGGGCTCAGCTCCGGCAGAAACCTCCTCAGCCTGTGAGGGAGAAAGAGCCAGGGGCTTGGGTACCCTCTGGGCCTGAATGCTGCAAGTCCAGAGGTCCGGAAAAGGCATTTTCTAGGGTGGTTTATGCATCTTTAATTTGGCATAGAAGTGCTTACTCTCAGTTCTTGGTTCCCACCACGTATGAGGTGCCTGAGAGCCCTTTCAGGGCTGTGCCTCCCAAACCTGTGGGTGTCCTTGCCATAAATTAGAGCTAGAGATTTCCCTCTTTTTCAGATGCTGGAGGTGAAGATATGGGAGAGAGCAGTGTTAGTAGCCCTGGAGGGAGAAGTCATAAGGAGAAATATCAGCATAAGGCAGCAGTTACTGAAGAGCAGGAAAATGCCTTATAAACGTCCCTACGGTAACACTCAGGAGGGTCACAATTGATAGCTTAGAAGGTGATGTGAGTTGCCTTCTCTGCAGTCACCCTGAGCAAACAGAGCTCCGTGCAAGGGCAAAGCAGCCCCTGAAGCTCTCCTGCGGTGGGCCCTGGGTTTGTTCAAAGCAGAGTGACTCAAACTGCTGCAAACTCCTTGATTTGCAGGCAGACCTCCAGACTTCCAGGGGCACCTAAACAATTCCCCAGCTTCTCTCAAGTTTTAGTCTCTTCCACATAAGGCTATAAACCGGTTTGCACTGGAAAATAAAGCTGAATTTAAGGCCTGTGGAAATCAGTATTTAAAAAAAAAGAAGTAAATCACACCCTGAGGCATATGCACGAAGAGGCAGTTCGGTGTAAGTGAGGAGCAGACGACAAAGCTTTTCTGCTCCAGGAAGGGCAGGTTCCAGGGAAGGATGGGCAGGCAGTTTCCATCACCTTCCTCTGATTTGCTGCAGGGTCCTGTGTTTGGGTGTGAAGAGCAGCCCCACGCAGGCAAGCAAAGCTGATGAGCTGTGAAATTCCTCCCTCCCCACTCTCCAGCTCCCACCGGCACCTCTGCAGCTCCCTCCCGAATGTCCCTGTCGGCTAAATGGCCCCAAAGGTGGGGGTAACTGGGAGTGTGCCTGCAGGGGCACTGTCAGCTGTGCTTGGAAAGGGGTTTCCTTTGAAAACCAAAGTTCCCTGCAGCACTAATTCTTCTTTCAGATTCGTACCTGGCTCTCAAGAATGGTATCTCAGCAAGCAGAGACTTCATAAGAAGTGTTAAACCTCCATTCCAGGTTCATCAGGTGTCAGTGTGGGATTTGCCATTCAGTGAGGGTGTGCTCAGAGACAGAACAAGGGGAACATGGAATTTGGGAGGAAACCTTTAAGATTCGGGTGTTTGAAGAATACAGGGTACCCCATTCAAAAGTTTGGTATTTTGGAAGATTAGCCAGCATTAAAACATTATAGTAAATGATCTCCACATTCCATGGGCAGATGGAGGAATAGCAGTTTTCTCCAGTGGTCAGCTGCCTTGTAGGATACTGGCCCAAAGATTTTCAGTTTGCTGCAATGTGTCCTGGTTCTCCTGTCATCACTAGTTTAATGTTTTCCTGGGCATTTAGCCCTTCCAGCTGTGTTTGTGAGGCAATTTAAATTTCTGGTATTTTAAAGAGTGGCCATAAAATGCCATTGCTGGCACACAATTACATCTGGGGCTTGAACAATATCAAGTGCCTGTTTCACTTGATTGAAGCAGTTAATTCCAATTTTTGGCTAGCAATGAAACACTGAATTCCTCAGTGGAGAGATCTTTTCCCTTTAGTCCTGTGTTGGTCATTTCAGGTAATATTCACAATGTGCTGAGGGTTTTCAGATGTTCAAGAAGGAACAGTTCTAGCTCTAATACAGAGAAATATAACTGGGGAGCAGCACTCAGGTATTTGCCTATTCTCATTCTTAAATAGAAGCTAAAAGAGAGGACTGCTGTCAGCAAATGAGAAGTTGGACTTTAGAAAGTATTCATTATATCTGAAGCAGCCAACCTTTTCAAGGAGATGAAGAATGCTCTGCCAATTCCCCATTCTTTACTCATGAAATTAAGTTTTCAATATCACAGTTATCCTGGCTTTTAAGCCTGAATCAGGCTACCTGCCTCTTCAGATGGAGAGGGTGTAGCTGTGGGGGATTGACTGACCATGCACCATGTTCTTGTTGCCAGCTCTTCAGCTGCTTCCCTTCTCTTGGCAGGTGACAGCCTTGACTCACTGCCTGGTGTGTGTGTGCACTCACAAGGCTGCTGCATGGGCAGGGACTGCCTGGATTTTCCAGTCCTGCCCCACACCAGATGTTTATGTTAGGTTAATCCTTCATGAAGGAAGCCCTGGTCTGTAATTCAGAACATTTACTGCTCCTGTTGCTCTTACCTTAAAGCAACCCAAAACACTGTGAACTTTCATAAACCTTCTAGTCTGGAATTATTAATGGCAGTTTCTTGCTGTGTGCTATTGTGCCAGCATCATGCTTTTAGAGAAAACCTCCTCCCCTCCAGCCTGCCCAGAGAACATCCCTGTCCCTTTGCAGCCTTTCCTTCACAGGGCTAAGCAAGGTTTTGTGTCCTTTTCATTTCTGTACAGTGAATTCATCCTTCTTCTCCATGAATGGTTGGTGATCCCTGTCCTCAGCCTATGGAATGATATGAATGTCATCTTGTATTTAATGGAAAAGCTGTCTGCAGAATAATCCAGCAGCACTTGTTTCCTTTTGCCAGCCACCTCCTGCTGGTGGTTTGTGTTTAAGTTGTCATTAACCAGCAGCAGGTCTTTCTCCTCCAATGTCATTCTGTACTAATGAACTCCCAGCTTGGTGCTGAAGTTTCTGGTAGTTGTCTAAGTGCACTGCTTTGTAGCATTATAATGCACACAAATACTGCCACAGCAGGTCTCTAACTTTTCTTATTCTGTGTAATAGATTTTCTGCTTCCAAAATTTGTTTCTTCAGTCAAACATTTTATTAGCCACTCCTATAGTTCTGCCAAGGTTATTAATTAAAGCACTGAATAAGATCCATCACTGCTTTCTGTGCTAACCTTTGATGCAAACCAGGTTTATCTATTAAACCCTGTTCCTTGATTTACTATTTGATGGATAATCCCTTGTTCCCTTGAGATGAAAACTTTATTCTCATTTAAAGGATGCTTGTTCTGAAGGCTGAGCACAGCTGAGCCCTGGGATTGCATTAGAACTCGTCCCTCCCTAATTACCATTCCAAAAATAGATTAATAACCACTAAAGGGATGTATTGTCCAGTGGTTTGTGCATTAACGTGGACTGGAGTAAAAAAATGGCTTCAGTTCCTGTTCTGCCACAGTGACGTCTAACAATTAATTAATCCTGGTTTTCCTTAGCTCTGTTGTGGACAGAAACACTGTTTTGGGGAGATACTGCATCAATTCTGCTGTGACATGGGCACATTTGGTTGTGCCTTAAAACTTGAGCAAACTGAAGATAGGAAATGCTGAGTTTAGATTCAGCCTTTGTCCTCTATGAACACAATTTTGTCTTTCACGTTCCCTTTTAGCTTTCAAAATTGAGGGCAACCTTACACAGTTTTTTCCAGCACTTCATCATTACTTTAAAAATTGATGTTTGCCAGCTCTTAATTTAATTCCTTTATAGATGAACGTTCCCTCACCAGCATTGAATCAAGGGTAGCCAGCATCTCATTTATACCCTTTTAAAAATAATGTCCATAACTTGTCCTTCAAATGAAAGCTTGTCAAGTAATGTGTCCTACAACATCTGGAGCTGGTTTAGCAACTCTTACAGAGTTATTATGAATAAATTCACCTGAAGCAAGCAGGTGTGTGCCCTGCTTTTATGTGTGAGCTAAGCCCTTTCCTATGGTGCATTAGTTTGAATTTCCATCCTGATTACTGCTCTCATTTCTACCTTCTCAGAAAGCTCCTTTTCCTCTCTTCCATCTCTGATCTGTTCTAGCAGAAAGAGAAAACATCCTGAGAAAAATCTTTGCCTCCAGATTTTAGGAGCATGAGAGAGGCTTTCAGAGCTTGACAATTCAGTCAGAAAAAGTTAAAATTCACACCAGAGAATTCAGAGCCGCCACACTCCCCGAGATCCCTTTGGTCCTTGCCACCCCCCTGTCCCAGCCCCCTGAGGAGCAAGCACAGTGTTGATCCCGGGCCATTTGAGAGCTCTTACCTCTCTGTAGCTCTGGCGAGTCTGGGGAGGTAAAAAAAAGCTTCAAAAGGCGGTCACTTCAGCCATGTCTGTGCCCTGGCTGCGTGTGGGGACGGAGCCCCGAGCGGAGCAGTGGCCTGGCCCTGCGCGCTGACATCCCCTGCAAGGCCGAGTCAGCTGTGCACAGTGTGTAATTACCCCAGTGCCTGCCACAGCCACAGCCCACTGCTCACACCTGCTCTGTCACACGAGGAATGCCGTGGGACAGGCTCGCACAGAGGTTGTTTTTGTTGGTTTGGGTTTGTTGTTTTTTTTTTTTTTCCCAAAATCCCAGGAATTTTCCTTTTGTGCTAAGCTGAGGGCTAATGGGGACATTGAGAAGCAGCACAGGAATAACTTGAGGGCAACGGGGAGAAAAGTGTGTATCCTCACCCACTGGGCTTCTCGACAAGAAAAGAATGATAAAAAGCCACAGGAACTGGTCTGTCTGGGGCTCTGATATTTTCCTATCGAGATCAATGATCACTTTAAATTTCTGACCAATTAAGTGTGCTTAGATCAGCAAAGATCTCTGTGCAGGCTGCTAAAGATTGATATTTCAGCTTGGACCTTCTTGTTAAGCAGGCCTGCAGCTGAACTGGATTTTTGTTAAATAGATGCTTGGTGGTGGGTTGCCAGATGCCTTTGTTCTCCTCCTCAGCAGTGAAAATATGATAGAAGTTTTCTTCAGGTGAGATGGAGTCAGTGAGATCACTTACCAATTACCATCCCAGGCAAACCAGACTTGACTTGGGGAAAACAAACCGAATTTATTACCAGTTAAAATATACCTGAAGGGTGAGAAGCAGAGACAAAACCAGATGCCCTCAGATGCCACACGTTTGGCACCTCCAAGTATAATGATGGCTGTGTGACCCTCTCAGTAAAGAATCCTTCCTGCTTCATCTGAACCTCCTGCAAAACTGTTTTGCACCAAGATCTTCCCCCTCAGCAGGAGCCCATCCCCAGTGCTGCCCACAAGGATGGAGCACGATGCCCTGGCTTTGCCTGGCAGACCCACATCACCCACACAGAGCGTGCTGCTGGCTCAGCTCCTGAGCAAAACCTTGCTCAAGAAAGGGCTGCAGCACTGCAGGAAGCCCCTGAGCTTGGAAAGTCAGGATTGCACAATAATTAGCACAATAGTATTTGATATTTCCCAGTACAGCTGGGAAACTGGCCATGGGTAGGGAAAGAAGAGAGGGAACTGTTGTGCTTTCCAAGTTTTCACGCCCCTTATGCCACCACAACTTGGGAACTCTGGAAGCAGGGATTTGTTGTTGTTGTTAAGGGATGTTTTGGTGGGTTTGGATGCTGTTAATGGTGACAGCACCTCACCTGCCTCTCCTCCAGACATGAAGGGCCAGCTACAGGGCACTTACTCAGATTTGCTCCACTGGCACAGTGGAGGCTCAGCAATTTGTGCACCACACACACATCACCAGAGCAGCTGCAGACTCACCCAAGAGTCACATCTCCAGGCTAAACTACAACTGTGTAAGGGTGGCTGACAGTAACTGTGGCTGATCCCATTTTTGCCTTTCAAATCTTTGCTCTTTCACAGGTTTCTTGTGTGACATTGGGCAAGTTATTCACTCCTCTGTTTTCTCTCTATGTGAAGGAAAATAATGGACTGATCATAATAACTCAATTTTAATAGAAATGTTAAAATGCTGCTTTATTAAAACTCAAATGCTTTGGGGAGAGGCTTTGTTTTGACAATATTTTCTTAGGAGAGTCACTGCATGTTGATACTGCAACATACTATTCTTTGAAGAGGTGCTTTAAGGTCTAGGGAAAACACTCTGGAAGGAAAAAAAAGGGAGAAGGGTCAAAATAATGATATCTGTAGAAAAAAAAATGGTTTTAAGGATAGTCCTTTTATATATTTATATATCAGGAAATCAGTGGGGGAGAAAAGGCTCATTTCTTAGGGGATTCTTTTCTTGTCCTTGAACAGCAGAGGAAAAGAAGCGCTGAAGCCACGAGTGCATCCAAAAGCTCTCATGCACAAGAAATCCTGGCTGTGATGGGGGGTGGCTCAAAGTGCTTCAAACATTTACAAACAGCCTAAAACTCACTCAAGGTGCTGCCAGGCTGGCACCTGGGGCAGACCCTGCCGTGGCTGGAGCTCCGAGGGTCAGAGCTGGCACTGCCTCCCGTGCAGCTGCAAAGAGCCCTGCCAGTGGCTCCCCAGCCTGCGGGAGGGGAGGTCAGTCAGTGCTTTTACACTCTGCTTTACCTGCGTACCACTGCCTTTGTTTCCCAATCTTAATTACAGCGTTTGCTCCAGGGGAAGCAGTGTGATCCCTTGGAGAGATTGTATCAGCCCCCTGAATATCATGTATGCTATCAGAGACAAACAAGGCTGTAATAATCATTGTAAATTAGTCCATCAAGTGGTGATTGCCTTTCCTATTGTCATAAAAAATAGCCACTTGCTGCAGGCAGGAGCTGCTCACAGTTATTGGTGGCTTCTTTCCTATTTTTGCTTACAGTTTCTCATAGGGTGGGAAAACTGGATTTGGGATTTTTATGGGGTTTTTTTTCCTGCATGTAGTCGGTAGCCCTGTTTCTGACTGTGGATGTTGTGACTGTGGGCTTAAGATCAGAAGGATCTTTGTGTGAGATAAAGACTGTCAATTGTCACCTGGGGATTTCTGCAGAGCCAGCTCACTGCTGGCTATCAAGCTCTACACGGCCCAGGCAGGGGAAGCTGCCCCTGGGGAAGCTCTGGGAGATTTGGAGCCTGGCCCAGGACAGGACAGAGCATCCAGCAGAGCAGTGAGGACAGGTCTTGTTCACCCACCTGGGCAGGTGGAATGGGACAAAAAGGAATTTTTTTGTGGCTCTCTGTTGGCTTTAGGGGGGCCTCAGACAAATGGCTCATGCTGTGCTCCTGATGAAACTGAGATTTAATTCTGTCTTTGCTCCCTTTCAAATAGTTAATGTGTTCTTTGTAGTGAGATTGTCTCTTGCTGTTTTGTGTTCAGGTCTAGCCCAGCTGACTGCAACCTCTGTTAAAGTATGACAAAAATAGAGTTGAATTGAGATCTTATTACAGATAATTCATATTTTGATATAGCTTCTCTGCTACTGGAAAACTAACAATGAATAAAGGTCCTTTTCTAATAAACCTTGGGGAAAATCTGAACCATTTCTTCAGTTATAGAAAGCAGAGACTTTGTGCACACAATTCCCCCCTCGTTGTTTGCAGTCCCTGATATCTGGAGCTGTGTTTTGTTACTCAAGAAATTCAGTGCCTGTGAATATCCCTGCTATTGCCTGCCATAAATACAGTGCAGGGAGCAAGAATTCCTTTCCCAGTTAAAATGCCAGTTTACTACAGGTGAACACAGCTCCTCTTGGCTGGGAACTTGCCTGTCCTGTTTGCTATCTGGATGCAGCATTTTCTTGGAACACTGATTACACAAGAAGGATAAGAGTGACTCAAACATGAGACACCATTCTTCTCAGATAACATCTGGAGATGAGTTGCTTCAATGTGCAAAGTAAATATTTGGGTGACACGTGGCACACAGCTCAAAGCAGGAACCACTTCTGAGCAATACTTTCCACATGAGAAATTACCTCCAATATGACAAATTGGACACTGGCTTTTCCTAGTAATTTCCTTATTGAAATAAGGTGTAGAACGAGCACCAGCAGCACATCATGCAGGAATCTGGGAAAATCACTGTACCCTCTACAACCATCTGATTTCAGACCCCAATCATTGGTTAATTTTGTTGCTAGCACAAAACCCATGGATTTTCCTTTTTTTCCCCCCTTTGTTTTCTTCTTCTTCTTCTTCTTCTTCTTTTTTTTTTT